>JBBPBP010000001.1:56105424-56118918 GCA_037974735.1 Cicer chorassanicum | reverse complement strand
GGGGGGGGGGGTGAATTAGGTGTTTGGTTATTTTGATTGTTTTTAGAATTATAGTGATTGATTTTTACGCTTATGGATAGTAAAAGATAATGTAAATGGCAGTAATGTAAAGAACACAACAGATTTATCCTGGTTCCCCTAATCACCAAGGGTACGTCCAGTCCTCTTGCTCACCACAAGAGATTTTCTTCACTATCTGCCAGAATATGTACAAGTCCTCACCCTGGGACCTTGGCTACAATCTTCTAACAAACTTTCAAAGATAGAACACTACTATCTTAGATACATCACTTAAAGAAAGCACAACTTTCTTTTACAAACACTTTGTTGTTTTTGATCAGGATATAGGAATAGAATGAAGGTAGTATAATTCAAGATCTATTCAAGTACTTTTGAGAACCTTAAGGATATGAAAATGATATGCAAGTACTTGAATTTCTGAAAAAGACTTAGAAAAATTTAGAAAATTTAGTTCAAAGTCTTTGAAATTGTGTAATTTGAATTGGTAATTTGAAAATGAAGTTATGACCTATTTATAGTCCTCAAACAACTCTTTAGACTCGTGGCCTTTGATTCAAGAGGTTTGAGAAGGAATTGTAATGTTTTAAATTGAGTTCAAAGCTGAAAAATTGCATTGCTTCCAGTTGTATTCGACTACAAGATTTCTGTATTCGAATACAGCTTGTTGCAACGTTAAAAATTATTCAAACAGTTCACTGTGTAGTCGAATACAGATGAGATGGCCAACTCTCTGACTTAGCCATTTTTCTTATCTGTATCCGAATACAAGATTTCTGTATTCGAATACAACTTGCTGTAACGTTAAAAATTATTCAAATTTTTCACTGTGTAGTCGAATACAGATGAGATGGCCAACTCTCTGACTTAGCCATTTTTATCTGTATTCGAATACACCTTAGTTGTATTCGATTACAACATGACTTTTAGTCAAAAATAAAGATTCTATCATTTTGAAAATATTATTTTGGACTTTGAAAAATATTGTTTATGCATATGAAAAATATTGTTTGTTGACGCCAGCCCTAACGCACTAAAATGGGGTATGGGGTCTAAACCTCTCTTCTATCTAGACTGTATGAAAGACCAAGCAAGAATCGCCCTTTTAGCCACTCGAGAATGGGGCTATAACTGAAAGACCAAAGGGGACTGGTCATACAACTGGAACCCCGATCGGACCTTACTTAGTCTTAATCTCAACCAAAAGGAAATGGGCCTAGCTAAGGTTTCTGGAAGTCTCGGAATCCTAAGACAGAATCGGATGAGTTGAAAGCTTAAAGAGCTGTACAATATAAATAGAATAGGGTGAGACAATGACCTTTCCTCAAGGCAAAGGAAATCGAACCTGCTAGCTGGGGGAATGGCCACTGACGGACTGACCGACTTGGAAGGAGGAAAGCGACATACTATAATACAAAATTTCCTACATAAGAGATTCCAACAACTTCATCAAGAAAAAGAAAATGCGCCAAAGATTTTATTTGCTCAAGGTTAGAAGTCAGTCTTTTTCCTTAGCGGTCTTTGGAAGGCTTAGCTTAAGCTTCCTTTCTTCCTTCAGAGAGGGGGGTATGCACCACTTGTGGATAACAGGAGCAACAGAAAGACTATGTACCAGAGCCCTAACCATCGGGACTGATACATGACTAATGTTGACCCGACCTTTTTGATTAGAAACAACTTAGCAAACTTAGCGATCCCCGGTCAGAGATCAGAGACCTTTATTTTGATATGGTCATCTGAAGCTCCTCCACGGCTTCCTCGTAAAGTTCTGCTACGCGCCTATCCCCGATGACAATGTCATCACCGAGAATAGCGTACTTCAGAAACCTTTGGAGTAAGACGAGCCTGTATGAATTTATTATAGAAAGAAGAGCCGCATTGTAAGAAAATGTCAGTGAAAGCTCTCTTCTAGGCGCTTCCACAGCAGACTCAATAGCTGCAGTATCCCTATCGGTACAGTAACTTCATACCTCAGTGATGACTGATGATATTAAGCCAAGGGATCAATTAGCAGGGGAGATAAATCATACTTTTTTCCATTACCCTAAGTAACTCCGTGCCTCTCGCTTTAGAACCTACCTAGCTTTGCCTTTCCCCTTTTACTTTTATAAGATTATAAGAAGAGGATGCCTTGAGTTGGCCCTAACCTAATTTAGGTCTTTCGTTTGATGAAGGAAAACGTAGTCTTACCACTCCAGAATGTCGGCACCGTTTGGGCCTTTATAATTCAAAGGGGAGCGGAATTAATGGCAGGTAAATATCTAATGCTAAATAAATAATTTAAGCTCATCTTCCCTAGGTTGAGGAAGGAACTAACATCCAAGCCGAACAAACGAGCTCAGAGACGATTCTCTTTCTTGAAAATGACCTTTTTCTCTTGGTGGTGAGCTCCTTCTCTTCTTTTACTTTTACATAGATTGCCCATATGCGTAGGTGCTCCTCTCCTCCTTCGCGAAGTGTCTAAATGACTTTTCCTATCTCTTTTCTATAGGGACTGACTGATGGAAGGGAGAGTAAATTAACAACCTATCTACGGGAAAGCCTGTTTTCATGGCACAGAGAATCTCTTCCTTTCTCTGAAAAACTTGTATTACTCTGCAAGTTCAATAAGATCCGGCATAAATGCGTTCCAGAGTCTTTAGGTGTGGTATCATATCTATCCCGCTCGTTTAGTTTTTAGTTAAAGTATTAAGTATTGTCAATTCCATACCACCTTCGCTCGAGAGTGACGATGTTTAGTGTTAAGTAATTAGTAAGTAAGTAAGCGGTTCTACTTGATCTCATGAACTATCAAAAGTTTAGCCCAGTCTAGTCCAATCTCATATCCGGAGTTCCTAGCTTTTGAGAACTAGGTTAATAAGTAAATTCGAAATCGCTGATCCTGTAATGGCAGATAGATCTTTGACCCATCCGCAGCGATCAAAGCGAAAGCGGCTAAAAGCCACGAATAACGGGCAATCTGCTACTTTATCACTTTATCTAAGGACATTTGGTATCATCAAAAATCACATAGGTTCAATTAGTATCTAAATAGAAAAGGTGATATTTTAAAATATTAGAAAAACTCTCGTTTGAGGACCGGGGGTATTAAATATTTAATATGTAGCATCTCTTCACAGTGAAATCCCTCTCATTTTATGCTGCAAGAGTAGCTAGAAGGTTGTATGATTATTCTCTGCTGCTAAGGTTGCTGGAATCGGTGCCTTATTAAGATGGGCTTTCGCCTTTAGTAGGCCAAAGCTAAAAAAGAAGTTTTAACCCAGCGAAAGAAAGGTTAGCCTAGAGCAGGGGTGAATTATTCCATAAATTTCTCATTAGTGTTGTTCTTAAATCCTACCTACCGGTTAATAGGTTTTTATACCAGGCAGGAATAGCAGACCGTGGAAATAACTCATTATAGCTTAACTTTGCTGGCCGGCTAAAGGCTTTGATTGCGGGCATATTATGATAAATATAATATCTAGTATGAGTCTGGTTTGCTTCCTTTAGATGTTATCTCTAGATCTTTAGGGAAAACATTATGGCAGCTAGTTCTAGGTCACGAGTAGGGTAATTCCCCTTGTGTGGTTTTAGTTGCCTTGAAGCATCATCCACTACTTGATTGTTTTGCATCAACACACAACCTAGTCCTTTTAATGATGCATACCTAAAATCCTAGGGTCAGTCTAGTTTTGAGTGTCTGAAAACTCTTCTCACACTCTTCATCCCAAACAAAAGGATGTTCTTTTCTAGTTAACCTGGTCATCTACCCTTGGCGGAGGATAGTTATTCTTAATGGTTACTGTGTTAACTATCTATACTTTATACAAAGTCTCATATTGCCATCTTTTTTCTTCTCTAACAATACATGGGCTCCTCAAGGTAACACACTTGGTCTAATAAACTACTTGCTTATCACATCCTCTAACTGGTTTTTCAGCTCACTCAACTCTAATGGAGATATTTTATAGGGGGCAATGGAGATTGGTCCTATTCCAAGGACCTAATCGGTAGAGAACTCTATTTCTCTTTCTGGAGGCAAGGATGTCACATCTTCTAGAAGTACATCCTCATACTCACTGGCCACTAGAATGTTTGCTAATTCTACTTCTAACCATGAGTTAAAGGATAACATCAAAAGTATGCCTTGACCCCTATTGTTTAAACATTGGAAGAGTTGGGGAGTTTTAGATAGGGAAAGAGGTTATGGTTTCTCTAGATGGGGTTTTCCTAGGGGAATGATAATTTTCTTACCATGGCAGACCAATGTCACCGAATGTTCGAACATCCAGCTCATTCCTAATATATCGTCTAATCCCTTAAGGGGTAACCAAACTAAATCTATCAAAAACATTCTATTAAATACGATAACTGAACATTGACGACACATTAAGGAAGTTTCAATTGAATTCTTAGTTGCAGTAGTTACAACTAAGGGAAAAGGTAATTCAAGTAAGGAAAGATGGAGCTGTGAAACACAATATGAGGATATGAATGAATGGGATGCACCAGTGTCAAAAGGGATTTGATTTATGAAACAAGTACCAGTAATCAAATGTTTGCTTGGGTGGAACCTCCTTGCTTTTAACGCACTGGACAGGAAATAGTTGTATATCTAGGCTGTTTGTAATAGTAGCAGACTTGCTTCCCAACCAAGCACTCTCCCCCATGCTCCTTGCCACACTTAACACACTTCCTTGCTTTTGGGGAACTATAGGCATGTACTTGTTTTCCCTTCCCTTGAGGAGTCTTTACCTTCAACTGCTAGCCAAACCTTCCAAACTCTCTCTTTTGTAGCCACTTAGCCTGCCCTTCCTCTTGTACCTTCTTTAAATTGTCCTCCACAATATAGCTCTTGTGTACTAAAGTGGAATAATTGGTAATTTCATACCAAAATCCCCATTCAAACTAGTTTATCTTCAACTGTTCAGTGGGTGCATACTGGGCATGTGGGATAAACCTGGTCAATTCTTCAAACTTGGCAACATACTTTGCAATCGATATGTCTCCTTGTTGCAGGTGCATAAACTTCAGCTCCTTTTGTCTTCTGGAATTTCTTAGATAATACTTATCTAGAAAGGCGACTTCAAAGTGTTCCCAATTCACAGGGGTTCCTTGAGTCTGAAGATAAGTCCTTGCAACCTTCCACCAGTACTCTGCCTCACCCTTCAGTAGGTGGGCAACAAATGCCACTTTCTGTTCTTGAGTACAAGACACTACTTCAAATGCCTTCTTGATCTCATCCAGCCAAGCTTGAGACTCTAAGGGATTGTGGCTGCCTTGGAAGGTTGGAGGCTGTAGCTTAAGCAAATCATAGAACACCCTATTGGCATTTTGAGTGCCATCTCTTTGCAATGCCGTTTGTTGCACCAAATTATGGGTATATGTGGCAAGCTTTTGAATAACTTCCATCACCCTTTGCAAGGTTCTTAAGTAGGCGGTGGGTCATACTGTCTTCAGGTGAAGTATTCCTCCTTGGCTTTCTCCTCCTTCTGGATCTTTCAACCATACTTCTGCATACCATACACAAATACTAAGTTGACCAGACTTAATATTAGGTGAAATGATAATTAGAATGTATAGTAAAAGAAACTATTCTAATTCCTAACCCATAACCCATATTCCTAATGAATCGATCTCGCTTTGATACCAAAATGCAAGACACAACACCAATTATCTAGAACTTGACAATTAGATTCATACACTTTAATAAAAACAGAGGCACATAATAACAAATAATAAATTAGAATCACCAACTCAATTGATACTACATTCAAAATTATAGTTTACAATTTGTTCAAGATATTCTTAATCTATTACACCTAGAAATGAATCACAATTGTTGGATTACAATGTAAAATAAAAACATCAAATCTAAATGTTAGTCTGGAATTATTCCTCTGTTTTCAACACATCTCAAGTTCCTCCAGCTGCTAAGAAAATAAAAATAAAATGGTGAGATATAAAATCTTAGTGAGTCATAAAAAATAAAGGGAGGAGTAGTTTAAAATATTTCTTTCATAGATATGCATAAAAACATGAAATTATAATACATCTTATTATGATTCCGAAACTATGCATGACCTCAAATCTTTTCTATAAACAAGAAAAAGCCGCCCAATATCTTGATATGGGTCACCAAGATAATTGAATCCTGATCAGAATTTTTAAAATCTAAATCTGTAATATATTTAAAAAAATAAATCTTTTTTATGCCAGATGTTGCTTCCATATTAATTCTCAATTTTTATTTTTATTATTATTCTAACTTTTCTTAGTAAACTTAATTTTTTATTTTTCTTTTTTATAAAAAAAATTCTATCAATGTAAAACATTATCAACAAAATATCTATATCTAATATTTTTAATAATTAATTTTACTATAATTTCCCCCTAAAAATATTATTTTTATATTATTTTATAAATTTGAAAAAGATAATTTAATTTTCAGATATTTCTTAATCGATTTTTATCCATTTTGTTTGATTTTTAGTTATATAATAATGTAATTTTAGAATATTTAAAATTTGCTATATTAAAAAACATTTCTTCTTATAAAAAATAAAAAAAAAGTTGAAAATTAACATGGGAGTGTGACGTGTCAATAAAAATTGTACATTATATATTTTTAGTAGAGTAAATATATTTTTAATTACTATAAAACTTTAACCTTTTAATTTTATGGGATCTATACATATTTTTATTCTATTTATGTTTAATTGTATAAAATTATATTAAATATGTATTTTTTTAAATATTATACATAACATGAAAAATAGTCTTATATATGTCTAATTCCTGACAACATGAAGGAAATACACTAATTTGTTTTATAATAATAATAATAACAATAATAATAATAATAATATTTGGAATTTATAATTTATGTTTTAAAATCTCTAAGTAGGTCCTTAAAATCTTGCAATCATAGACCCATCTCTCGGGGAATCTCAGCTATATGTTTTTGTTTCCAAAAGGTTTTAACTTAGTTTTTTAATGAACATAATCAACTCAATTTTTCGAAAGCTTTTCCTCTCACCCAAGACATCTTAAAAGTCTCCAAATTTTATCTACATTGACTAATCGAAAAATTTATTTTACATGTCTCCAAATTTCACAGTTGCTGCTTACTTGCTCTAAAGATTCTGATTGTGGAGTTTGGTTACATCTTCTACTTCTGGCATTATAGGTCGAAGATTCACATTTGAGGGTCGTGAGCGTGTGCGATATTTTTAAGAAGAGCTTTTACTGATTAAAGAGGTAATTGATAATTTGTTTTTGTTGCTTAGTGTTTTTCTTTTTGAATTAGTTATACTTTTTCTTAATGGTTATAATGTTTTGAAACTTGAATGTTGATACAATGCATTCTGGTTTGTAGATAAAATGCATCAGCCATCTCCTGCATTTACCTTTTGTTTATGTTTGTAGTTTGTTGATAAAATGCAAATTGCTTTCTTGTTGCAAATGCAAAATTCTAGAGAAAAGTAGGTAAAACGTTTTCATAGCAAACATATTTAAAAAATCATGTGAGAATTGTTTGTCCTTGGTTAAAAATATCAATTGTGTAATGATTCTGTTAATTAGTATTTGACAATATTTATCAATATTCATTGAGGTTATTAAATACTTTTTTTTTTCATGCAACATACATAGAATCACCAATAGATGGTAGACATTCATCTGAGTCTAGCCACCAACCTGATGATCGTGGAGCAACATCATTAGGGACTAATTAGATATTTGGATGAACTTCTATGTTTGATGGAGTTGTTTTGTAATGTTTAGCCACTCGACTAATGTTTTGAATATTTAAAGTACTTTTTTTTTATTGTTTTAGTTAACTTCAATGTATGAATTGATGTTATCTCATTTGAAAAAAATTATATAAATTGGATTTAGGTACAATAGTTATATAATTATGTATTTAAATTATGTGGATGATATTTATGAATATTTTTTATTTTAATTTATAAAAAATACGAAAAAATTGTATCATATTTTTTTTTAATTTTAAATTATTAGGTTTGCGACGGTTCAAAACTGCCTCCAAATAAATATAGCGACGGTTGATAACTGTCGCAATTTTTTAGAAACAAATAATTTGAGTGTGTTTAGCGACGGTTCTAACCGTCGCAAACCGTTTTTTGAGGCGGTTCGAAACCGTTGCAA
Organism: Cicer chorassanicum; assembly: GCA_037974735.1. Lineage (NCBI taxonomy): Eukaryota > Viridiplantae > Streptophyta > Magnoliopsida > Fabales > Fabaceae > Cicer > Cicer chorassanicum. The sequence continues at coordinate 56,110,752 of JBBPBP010000001.1, read as the reverse complement.
AAGGTGCCGACGGTTGAAACGACGATTTTTGTAACCGTCGCAAACTGACCTCGCGACGCACGAATCTGATCGCAATCATATTTTGGAGGCGGTTATAACCGCCGCAAACAACCTTTTTAATCGCCGCAAAACATTTTTTTTCTTGTAATGAGAAGAGTATGATAGATAGTCAACGTAATTTTATTGAGTTATGATAATACTAATTAAATTTTTCTGCAAAAACATATTTTCTTTTGCAAAATATATAGAATCATAGCATATAATATGAGAAAATTATGATAATACTAATTAAATTATAGCGACACCAATAATCATTTTAATATTATTCTGGAAGGATTTGAATTTGGTACATATTACAAAGGTAAACTCTTTTTCCTTTTATTTATTTATTATAATAGTGATATTAATGGTCATTTTATAAACTGTATTATATGGAATTTGAACTTTATCTATTGATGTTACAAAATATCATGCTCTTACCATTAGTTGACATCTCAGATATGGTTTTAAAATATAATAAATACAACATAAAAATATAAATATTTATTATATAAAAATATAATAAATATTTCATAATACACGAAAACATATATTTTATAAGACAAAATTTCACAAGAATAAATATTTATAACATTGAATACACGAGAATAAACAGTTCATAACATAGAAATTACACATAATATATATAAATGAATATTTTATAACGGTAGAAAGGGAATGCATATTTTATATAAATAATATTAACATCTCAACGATAAAAATTTCGCTTAATAAGTATTTTTATTATATTTTTGCAACTAAATATAATCATTATTAAAAATATAATAAGTATAATATTTATTTTTATGAGTGAAAATTAACTCTTGCTTAGCATAAGTCATTTACACTAATATAATATATTTAATACATGTCATAATAGTACCCGAGACATGAAGAAGTACCATAAATTCGCAACTTTAATTTTAAGTAAATCTTTGTCATCAAATATTGCTAAGAGTGACAGAAACACAACGATAAAAAGAGATAGTAACATGAGAGAGAAAGAGAGTAACCTCCTTTGACTTAATAAAAAAAAGATAGAGTTGTAGAGGGGAGAAAGCTTGAAGCTTTTTGTGTGTTCGCTCTTAAAGAATACAAAGAATTGATTTTATGTCTTCTCAGTTTATTCTGGAAGTGATTAGGGTTTTGTTGAATGTCTTGTTTTTTCTCTATTTCTTTTGTATTGTTGACTCTAATTGTGTGTTCTGCTTTATATGCTCTTTTGCAATCTAAGCAATTTTTATTTTTTTTCTGAATCACATCGTTTCATTGCAATTAAGGCCAAAAAGGACTTGTTGCAGAGTAGTATTTCGGTGACTTTCATATTTCAAAATTTTCTCATCTCTTTTTCCTCTTCAGAGTGGATCTCATATGAGATCTTGAGATATTTCGTCACCATTTTTGCCTTTGACAAATTTTTTCCTACCATAAAATGGTGATGAAATATCTCAAGGTCTCATATGAGATCCACTCTAAAGAGAATCCAACATGGTGAAATCTCTTTTTTCTTTAATTATTTCATTTTCCCTTTTAACAAATTTTTTCCAACCAAAAAATTTCACCATGTTGGATTCTCCAAAAAAATCCGCATCTAGAGCCAAACATAAGCCTCGTCCTTTGAAAGATTCAAAGATAATGTCGAGAAAATGCGCAATTGATTCGTCTGAAAATGAGTCAGAGCCAAGAAGAATGAAGAGAAGCTTCATAGATATCTTTCTCCCCCTTGTATATGCATCTTTCTCCTCTAAAAAAAGCTTCTACGAAAAAGAAAATATTGCAAAGAAGAAGAATCCTCTCTCAATGCAACATAAAAACAAGAAAAGGTACTTCCATCAACAATTGCAACACCAATTGCAACAAGGAGACAATCTTCTTCCAAATATCGAGGTGTTCGTATGAGAAAGTGGGGAAAATGGGCTGCTTAAATCCGCGTTCCAACCAAACGCAGTCGAATTTGGTTAGGAACTTACTGAAGTAGCTATGTCAAGTTACAAGGAAGGGGGTTTGAATTGTAATCTTGCCTATTTAAAATTTCCTGTTAAAAAACTTAAGAAAACAACTCAAGAATGATCTTGGTTATGAAAACGGAGAACGTTCTTGGTTTTAAAACAGAAAACGCAGAACGTTCTTGATTAGTTAAAATCACAGTTTAGTTTTTCTATTTAATTTTGACAATAACAATAGCTGAATGTAAAGAGAGATAAGGAGGAGATACCACACAAAGATATATCCTGGTTCACCCAACGTGGGCTACGTCCAGTCCTCACAACTGTGAGATTTTCACTAAGTGTTCAAAGAACGGAGAACAATCACAGTTAAAGATCAACCTTGATCTGTAACTACACTTCCTTTCCACCCAGAAAGGATTCAATCAAGTCACCTAACTAATCTGTTAGGATTTTATAGTTAACTCTTTTAATCACACTCAAACTATAAACAAGCCTTATAGTTATGAGTTTATACAATAATGATTTGAAAGGTTTGTTTGAATCTAATTATGCTCAACCCTTGTTTGAGAAAAGATTCGGAACAAAGAAAGAACTTACTAGAATAAACTGAAAGTATGTAATGGGTTCAGCCTGATTTCTTTTGTGAATGAGATAGCTTCAAGAATGCAAGTGAATATGATTTAATGAGAATACTTGGCACTTGAAGATCTGAATGATGCTTGCGAATTTGCCTTCCTTTTATAGATGATTTGAGCAATTAATTCTGGTCAGAAAGAGCCGTTGGTAGTGCTCTGCTTTCCTTCTGACAGAAGCAATGAATCTGTTGACAAAATGCACCATTCATGTGACAGTTTTGGGCTTTGCTGTTTGGACCGTTTTGCTTAGTTTCGCACAAGCTTCCTGCGTGCTTAAAGACCCATTAGGCTTCGAAAATATTTGATGATCATTGTGCTTTTATCTGGACACTCGATTTGATCCAAAACTAATTGGAAAGGAGTGAATAATTTTCTGCAGAACTGAGAAGTCTTCTTCTGCAGAAACAGATATTGTTCTTCTTTAGAAACGGAGAACGTTGATTAAAGGTGGAGAAAGATGATCAATCTGATCTGATAGTCATCTGGACAAGCTGAGAACTTATAATCAGTCTTGACGTTCAGTTTTGTTCAACTTTCTTGACAGTTTCATACTGGAGAAAGTTGCAGTCCGTTTTCGACATGCTTAGATTCATGATGATTTATCTTAGTGATTCGAGAACCGTTTTGAGTAAACGCGATTCCTATCTGTTCCTTGCCATGTACTGGTGAAATTGATATAAAGAATTAAGGCAGAATCAATGTAAAAGAGTTGGAGAAAGATTGGTGAAGTGGCTGTGACAATCATTCTTGATTCTGTTGATCTTTCTCTGTTTTATGATCATGACTGTTTTATTTGTTTTTGATCTGATATCTTTGCTTTGCTTGGATCCTATCTTTAATAAAAACACTCTAGAGCACAGATTAAATTAACATAACATTTAGAATCATAATTAATATTCTTAATTAAAACTTGTTTATTTTCATCAAAATTTAATTTGAGAGTTTGTCTTAACACTTACAACACAGTTGAAGAGGCCTCTCAAGCCTATGAATCCAAAAGGCTTCAATTTGAACTTGAAGCAATGGCAATGAATGAAGCATGCATCAATGGTACTAGTAACGGTTCTTCTACTCCAAAAAACAATAAGACTAATTACTTAAACTCTTCTTCTACAAACGTTGTTGTTGCTACTACATTTTCAGAGTTAGATAAATTCACTACTAAAGACTTTGAGAGCTTACTCTCACACACATCACCTTCTTCTGTACTTGAGTTTGGATTTGATTTTGGATTTGATTTTGATCGGTTTAACTTTGATGACTATGGGCATTGTTTCGATGAATTTGATGACTTCAAGGATACCCACATTCATGGGTTTGATGACAACGAGGCTAGCAAGCTTTCAGATTATGATTTTGACGATGATGATGAATTTTCTGGTTTGATTGTGAAACCTCGTTCTATCATTTGAGATTATATTTCAATTTTATTTATCGTGAGTTAAATTATAAGGTGAATGTAAGAGAGGATCCCAAAGGTTCTTGAACTTTTTAGTAGTATATTGTAATTTGAAAGTTCTTCTGTTGCATTGAATAAACAAACTTCCAATATTTTGGATGGAAAAAAGAATATTGCTAATGTAATCTCTCACAATAACAGACAAAACTAAAATTAATTTTATGAGGGGTCCAATATAAAGAAAAACAAAATTAAATATATTTTTAGAACTAATATATTAATATTAAATAATAAGCAAAAAAAAAGTCAAAATAATTTTTACTTAAAAATAAAAAAACTAAAACAGAGCAAATGAAATAAAAACTAACGATAGCTAATTAAGATAATGTAGCTCGACAATCAACAACATTTGAAAGAGTCAAATTGATTTATGTTTGATGTTGAACTAAATAGACTAGTATATTTCTCTGGCGAGATTAGACATCTCGATTATTCTTGGTGTTATGTATAATATTTATAAAAATAATTACATTATTAATGTAATTTTATACCGATTAAGTATTAGATAAATTAAAAACGAGTATTGATCGTTTAGCAACATGACTCTTTCCAGGAAAAGAATTTGGGTTTGATTTCGGGAGTCGCCCATTTGAGAGGTAGCCCAACCCTGGTAAAAAAACCAAATGCCCTGCTAGTGACTCGGGGATTAGTCTCATAGTGGGTCAAATGGCCTAAACCGTAGAGATATCTTGGAGCGTCTACTGAAGTCAAAGATCTTATTAAAATGGATTAGAAAAAAAACATGTATACAACTAGTTGTAAAATTTGCTTATATCCATATCAATAAATAAAAAAATGAACATACTTTTATATATATATATGGAACTAATAAAATGAACATACTTTTAGCCAAAAAAAAAAAAAAATAGAATGAACACACGTAGGCTTAAAAATAAATTTCTTATAAACACCCACAAATGTGTGTATGTGTAAAGAGTGTGTAAACACTATTGATCAAAATTAATAATTACTCAAATAACTAAATTATATATAAAGATTTTGATCAACATATTTGTTGTTTCCGTGTTAATTCTCAAATTTTTATTAATTCATATATTTTAATCTACAAAATTTTAAAAATTGTAAAATTACTTTATATATATCTATATGATACTATTGATTCATAAATAACTAAAAATAAAATAGACAAATAACGATAAAATTCGAAAATTAAAATCAACCAATTAAATTTTATTCAGAAGATTATGTAAAAAATAAAATTAAAAGTTAATAATTAAAGATTATA
>JBBPBP010000001.1:56087132-56105414 GCA_037974735.1 Cicer chorassanicum | reverse complement strand
TATTGATTTCTATCTTCACTAAGATAAGTGGAGTTTATTTATTTTATATTTTATGGAGATAGTAAAAGGTGATAAACTGTGGATTCTGATATCAGCTGTCTTTTTCATTTATTAATATAGATATATTCATTTTTACAATCGGATCTATACACATTTTTATTATGTAAAATGTCTAATCAATATAAAAATGTAATAATAAAAATTAACATTTTATAAATATTATACTTAACACAAATAACATGCTTAAATTTGTCTAACTTTGGACAAGTAAAAACACCAAAAAATTACACTAGTTATAAAATAGAATTGAAGTATTATGCCTAATAAGGTCTACTTCTTTCAAATATCATGTTAAATTTCAACAAAAAAACTATTAATTTCATTGACTTATTAGCTCGTTAGTTTATTAAAAGATATGTATTATTACTTATTCAAATGTATTAATCTGAAATAGACTTTTAATTAAGTAGACTTGTAAGCTATACCAAATTTATGCCAGACTCATGTTAGAAAAAAACTTATGACCGGTTACATGCTAAACTTAGACCTTAAATTTGTTGACAATCTGGTCTTAGGCCTTGCAAAACCTAACTCATTTCCACCTTACCCTGTACCTGGATCAATCGAGCAGAATACCATGAAAGGTAGGATTTGACATGTGATCAAATAAGAAAAATAGATTCTAGATCAGAATAGAGAATTTGAAATTGACAAAGGAAAAAATAAGGATTAAATTCTTTTAAAATTGAGGCTAAATGCATCATTTGATCCTCTATGTTTTTTGTGTTTAACAAGTTAGTACTTCAATATTTTTTTTTAACAAGTTACTCTTTTAAGTCTATATTTATAATAAGTTAGTTCTTTAAATCTATAAATATTTTTATTCAATTATAATTGTCCTCAACAAACAAAACTGTTCTTCTGTTCAATGATGTTGGAACATCTAAACCTCAATAAAGTCAAAATGCCAATAAGATAGACAAAATAATATATTTAAGCATATCCATTTTGAAGTTTAAATGTTTTTTTTTTATTTTCTATTTTGGATTTTGATTTTTTTTTTAAAGATCAATTTATGTAATCAATTTGAATTACGTAAATGATCCTTTTTGAATGTTCTGATTTGGATCTTTAAACAACACATTTTTTTTTAGTAAAGAAATGTATTTAAAAGATTAACTACTTAAACATTTATAGACTTAATAGACTAACTTGTTATAAATATAAAACTTAAATGACTAGCTTATTAAAAAGAACAATTAAAGGACTAATCAATTAGGTTTCAACTAATTAATTAGATAAAATATCTAAGTGATTAGTTTGACAGGTGTTCTGAATGATCAAAATGACAATTTTAAATGATTGACTTAAGTTCTTGTCAAAAAAATGAATCACTTAAGTTATTCAATTTGCTTTGAATTAACATTTCTACGTTGCTACATATAAAATTCAAAATTTAGCTTCAAAACCAAAGGCTAACAGCCTAACAACAGCACACTCATCTCAAACAAAAAGTTTGAATCAAAAGTTTTCTCAATATTATATTTCAAAGTACTATAACACCTAATGTCATATTGTCAGGGATATTATCATTAACTACCTCTTTAGCTAGCAAACACAATTTAAAATATTTATTTTATATTTTTGTTACGAATATCAGTGCAAATATGATTTTTTGTTTTTTTGGAAAATGCTAATCTGCTTTCTAATTTTTTTTTTATATTCTTAATTTTTTTTGATAGTGCAACAAATATACAATTTGGCGATATATTTTTAACAATTGAGTGGAAAAATTATTCCATTTGTTGTAAGTTTTCTAAAGGATGGCAAATTAAAATTGATGGGAGAATTTTTTCCATTTTTAATTAAATTTAAGAAAATTAAGTTGCATTTGTCAAAAAATATATCATCATATTCTTAGAGAAAAAAATATTTTTGTAGACATCTTTACAAAGATGAGAGTTAATGGGAGTGATTCCCTAATTATGTTCGCGAACTTCCCTTAACTTTACTAGTTGATGCCTTAAGAGTATTCTTTTTAAGGGCTTAGGTTCTGTCTTCTTCTTATTCCTTTTTTTATTATGTAATATATTTGTTTTATGTTAGTTTTTTATCATTGTAATATATGAGCTATATTAATTTTAGTCACCAAAATATGTTCATATAACCAAAAGTGAAATTTAAAAAATAAAAACAGCCAAACTTTTTATGAAGACCAAAAGTAAAAACTATAATATATTCGTAGAAATTAAAAAAAAATCCAAAATTTACGATCCAATAGTACTTATTACAATTCTTGATCTATATTATTGATAAGAGATGAATGAATAAATGTAAATTGAATATTATTGATAATATGAGAGAATAAATTTCATCAATAATTACGTAGACTTATATAATCAATTAGATAAACAACTAATGTAAAATAACTAACTAATCGAACAACAAAAACATTTAACATATTATAGAGTCACCTATCACAAGTTCATGGTTTACATTTGTTAGTCACAAAGTGCACTCTGAAAGAATTTTTTTGGAAAGTGATGGGAAAAGGTCAAAGCATCAAGACCTTGTGAGGTAAAAACTTGTGACTTCCTACATTGTAGCAAATCCAAATGGCATTTATGAATGCACATCGCTCAATTTAATTAACAGAAAAAGTAGCTAGTGGATAAGTGACAATCATAAACTAATTTTAGTTATTGTTATGACCTTGTTTTAACCGTCTAAAATGCATTGCTTCTACCGATAAAGAAGAAAAAACTACGTGACTACATTAATAAGTGACAAAAAAGGAAACAAGAAGCAAAAATTAACAAAGTGGTAGTGGTGTTTGTTTCTTAATTTTTAGTTAATTAATATGGCTGGTGGAACCTTTGTTGATTCAAGTGGAGTACGACATTATGAGGGAAAAGTGACTGGATTTGTGTTGATTACATGTTTTGTAGCTGCAATAGGAGGTCTTCTTTTCGGTTACGACCTTGGTATTACAGGAGGAGTGACTTCTATGGATGATTTTTTAATCAAGTTTTTTCCGTCTGTGTATAGAAGAATGAAAGATGACACACAAGAAAGGAATCAATATTGCAAATTTGACGACCAACTTCTTACGTTATTTACCTCTTCCTTATATCTAGCGGCATTAGTAGCTTCTTTCTTTGCTGCCACAATCACAAGAATGTGGGGACGTAAAACCTCGATGTTTCTTGGTGGCTTCTTTTTCTTAGTTGGTGCATTACTAAATGGATTTGCACTTAACATTGAAATGCTAATCATTGGTCGTATACTTCTAGGATTTGGTGTGGGATTTTGTAATCAGGTAAGAATGCTTCTACATTGTGTTTATTCAATTGAAGGTATAATTGTTTTGGAAATTCCAAAACTATTTGTAGTGTTTAACTAACTTTAATCTTTATTGTCTAAATAGTCGGTACCAGTGTATTTGTCTGAAATGGCTCCAGCAAAAATTAGAGGAGCGCTTAATATTGGTTTTCAAATGATGATTACAATTGGTATTCTAATTGCAAACCTTATAAATTATGTTACTTCCAAGCGAGATAATGGATGGAGAATCTCTTTGGGTGTTGGAGCTGTGCCAGCAGTTCTTTTATGCGTAGGATCTCTTTGTTTAGATGAAACACCCAATTCATTGATTGAAAGAGGTCAACATGAAAACGCAAAGATAATGTTGAAGAAGATTCGCGGCACTGAAAACATTGAAGAGGAATTTCAAGATCTTGTTGATGCTAGTGAGGAAGCTAGTAAGGTGGATCATCCATGGAAAAACATTGTACAATCAGAACATAGGCCTCAACTCACTTTTTGCACATTCATTCCATTCTTCCAACAACTTACTGGCATTAATGTAATCATGTTTTACGCTCCTGTCCTTTTCAAGATCTTAGGCTTTGGTGGTGATGCTTCGCTCATGTCCGCAGTTATTACAGGTGGTGTCAATGTTGTTGCTACACTTGTTTCTATCTTCACAGTTGACAAGTTTGGAAGAAGGATATTATTTCTTGAAGGTGGTGTACAAATGTTAATTTGTCAGGTAAAAATTGATCCATCTATTGCTTTTAAGTTTTAATACTAAAATAAAAACTATTTGTGTGTTTTGTATTTAATGATTCATTTATAAGCTCTAATTAACTTCTCTAATTAACTTTTGGGTATAGATTATTATTGGAATCATGATTGGTAAAAAGTTTGGATTGGATGGCCAAGGATCATTTTCCACAAAAGAAGCCGACCTCCTGTTGTTCTTTATTTGTGCATATGTTGCGGCATTTGCATGGTCTTGGGGGCCATTGGGTTGGTTGGTGCCTAGTGAAATATGCTCTCTTGAGATTCGACCAACAGGTCAAGCATTGAATGTTGTAGTGAACATGTTCTTCACATTTATAATTGCTCAAGTATTTCTAACCATGCTTTGTCACTTGAAATTTGGCCTCTTCTTTTTCTTTGCCGGCTTTGTGGTCATCATGACAATTTTCATTTTCATGTTCTTACCTGAGACAAAGAATGTCCCAATTGAAGAAATGAACAAAGTGTGGAAATCACATTGGTTTTGGACCAAGTTTGTTCCTGAACATGCTGTTGTTATTGGTGGTTATAATAAAAAGACCACTCCTTGAATTTGATAAGGAATTGGCTATGAAGGACATAAATCGTGGCTACAAAGGAAGGTTGTGGAATGTGAATGAGTGGGTAAATAAATTGTTGCCTTGTGCAATAAGAAACGAAATTTGCTTTCACTTGAAATCAGTCAAGCATTATTTCTCTTCTAAAATTTTAGAAGAAAAAAATAGTTTTGTTTGTCTTTGTTTTGGCTTAATAGGTAGATAACGATTAGATATAAAAAGAGATTACATGTTGTACGGACTTTTCAATTTATGAAATTAGGAGAAATAAATTTTGAACTTGTAAAGCTATTTCTTCAACATTATGAAGTATTCTACTAAGATCCATTAATATGTTTTACCATATCAATTTTGAAGTTTAAGTTATTCTTCATATCATTGAAAATTTTGAATCTCTTCATATTATTGAAAATTTTGAATATGTATTTGGAATTTATAATTTATGTTTTAAAATCTCTAAGTAGGTCCTTAAAATCTTGCAATCATAGACCCATCTCTCGAGGAATCTCAGTTATATGTTTTTGTTTCCAAAAGGTTTTAACTTAGTTTTTTAATGAACATAATCAACTCAATTTTTCGAAAGCTTTTCCTCTCACCCAAGACATCTTAAAAGTCTCCAAATTTTATCTACATTGACTAATCGAAAAGTTTATTTTACATGTCTGAATTAACCAATCTAAACATGTATTTGTGTATTTAAAAACATTAAAGATGAAAAAAAAAACACCTTAATTCTCCTCTTATCAGATTCACACATAAGCACTTTGATACACGCTTAAGCCGTTAATTGTGCCAAACCATACGACTAATTAATTTTATTTTATTTTTATCGATCTTTTGTGCTCATAAAATGAAATCAATAGATCTAGCTCATGAGTTAACCATCAATATCCCTCTTTGATTTGCTACAATCGACAACCATATCAAATTCCATTGTGTGGGTTTGCAGAATTTGGAGAAAAAAATTTTGATGACTAAATTTATATTTTATTATGTATATAATAATAATAATAATAATAATAATAATGATAGTAATATTTTAAAAAAAATAACATAATACCTGAACTTATATATCATAGTATTCTTTTAATTTTTTTAAAATATTAAAATACATCAAAATATAAATTTAACCTTCCAAAATACTCTTCTCCAAAAATCAAATTGCAAACACACATTTATGGCATGTTTGATCGGACAATGGAGTCTCATCTTCTCACCTCTCGAGGCAAATTCATTGTCAAATTTATCTCTTGAAGCTTCAATTTGACAATGTATTAGCCATTTTTCAACAGCTGACGTCAATTTCACAATGTGGACATTTTTCAACAGCTGACGTCAATCATATGTTTAGCATGTCTTTGAAACCATGCACTCATTCTTGTAGCTTTAGATTGATCGCACACGGCTTGCAAGTGTGGTTCAAGACACATGCTTAATAAACTAGACTCAGCTAATATTGATCCGATGTGATAGTATTTCAACTAACAGGATTAGATCTTCTATGGCAACTTTATCTACTCATTATCTCTCTAAATTGCACATTATCTCCCCATCTCATTATTTTATGAATCTAAATCAAATCATCTAACGTTGTCGAATGATGCAACAGCTGTAAAATCTGTATAACACATCTTCTCTCCCTACCTTCCCTTTCTTGGGTGCAGATGCAGCTCAGCTACAGGTGATCCAATTTGTCGGCTAATAGCTTCATCAACTATCTTTCCGACAAGCTCTTTGAAAGACATCCTCGTGTTTAAATATGACCCTCAAATCATAGTATGGTATTTAAGTAGTTTAACCAAGCTGTGTAATTAAAGGACCCATCAATTATTGGAAAGTGATCCCTTTCCGTACTCTGTTTAAAATCCTGTCAGAATAGCAAATTTGATACCCCACAGACACCAATAATCCATCTGCAGAAAACTGCAAAATTAATAAAATGAATGGTGGGTGATGTGTTATCCAGCAATGAAATTAGTCAATTGAAAATAAAAAGTCCAGGAACTTTAAAAACTACTCTGCTTTTAAAGCAAACAACGGATTTTAAGACAAATTATTTTAATTACCTTAGACAATTACATTACCTCTTTAAAATCCCTCATCCAAACACTCTTAAGAGGCTGCCAAAATCATTTTATTGCCAAGATATCATCAACTTATAAAGCCAAACATTTTCCTCCCATTTTTCTTATTGGTGAACATTGGAAAATGCATTGTCAGCTCCATTACCTAAACTTCAACAGATCTTTCTTTCTACTGTTAGTCGGCATAGTGTATACTGTATGCTTCGTTAGAGACCAAACAAGCTTTTAATCACGGTTGGGGTAATCGCAATTTGCATCACAATCTTTAATATAGCAAACAAATGCAGCCAAATGCAATTAATCGGACCTCAATTGCAACCGCATTGAGGTCACAAAATTATCAAAAGCTCTGATACCAAAACCCAAATCATTGTCATTGTATCTTTATTTAAAATTTTAATAAGATGCACATGGTTGTTTCAAGGGGTGTGGCAATAAAAGCCAATGTCACAACAGCCGCAGTACACAAGTCATTAATAAGATAACAACACATCAGCCAAAGTTGAGTTCTTTTATCAGCAAGAAGATTCAGATTGACTTTGTTGAATGATATGCACCACATATGAATAATTTAAACAAGGATGAAACGTCAAAAATAGTAACATACCAGGTACTATTAGCATGATTACATTACATATTTGAACACAGGATGTACCTAATCTTATCTTCCCTTAAATACTGAAAGGCCTGAAGTACAAATTCCAAGGCAGAGTACCATTGTGATCCCTCCAAAAAAGACCTCAGTTTAACTATGATTACAGTATTATAAAACATAAAGCAAACTGTGTTGAATAAACCATTCTATTAGGAATATGAAATGCCTACTAGCAGAATGATTTCATAATGATATATACATTCATAAAATCATATATACACTTTGCAATAGAAAATAATGATTAGTAAATTAAATATTGATACACTTTGTTATCCATAAAAATAGATTAATTATTTTAATAGTTTTTAATACATATTCTAAAGATATATTCAAAGGTAACATTATTCCGTGCATGGCACGGATTATTACACCAGTTATATATACATTCAGAATCATATATACACATAAGGGAAAGGAAAAGTAGCAAAAGCAGTAAGATATTAAGAAAGAAAAAATGGGTTTTTATTAATTTCAGTAACACCCCACTACAATCAAGTTACAAACACATTATTCTCAGTCACTCACACTGATCAATCTAACAAATGGATAAGAATTGCAAATAAAAATCTCAAACAGAGATCTTAAAGAGTAGAACCAGTAGTCCATGACTTACAGGTACTAGTCCTCTCTCAAACAACTAAGAGCACAAAAAAGAGTGAAAGTGAAGGACAAAGTAAGGCAGAGCTCACCAGCAGCTATGCCAAAGTCCTACCATGGCCACTTCAAACAGACCTCGATAATGCTCAATTGACACAGCCAAGAAGCATGAAATTCTGAAAAGATTGATACTCCAATTGATCATCAGGTAGACATTTACTCATTAACCTATGCTTATGATATGAATAACTAAACTTGCACTCTCAATGTAAAACTCAACCAACCATGACCGGCATTGGATCCGCAAGTTGCGGATTTGATCCCCGCTAGTGCTATTGAAGGGATGCCAATGTAAACCGTAAGTGCACAGTGAGCCCGAAGGTCTTCCCTACTTTGGACTGGGGAATCATCCTAAATTTTATTTATCAGAAAAAAGAAACAGCCACTCAACTCATCACCCCAGGTTTGATCTTCATTTAGCTTGAAGCACTCTTCGACTCATCACATTCCATTCCATTATTACACTTGCATTTGCCTACCAATCAAGCTTCAATCACTCATTATTCATCATTCGTATCATAATCATACTAATCCATGCTTTAATTTTCCTCAACCAAAGACCTCAATAATCTAGTAAATAATTCATCATCTTCTAAAAACCTAATCAGTTTTCCTCCCTAGGAAAACCCTAATTGAACTCCTCAATTCAAGGACTTCACAATTCCAAAATAAACAATAACCTAACCCTAAAATTTGACTAAGAATCTTCTACTTGACCACACAACAATCAAAAGGAACAAAACCATAGCCATAAAATTAAACACACACACACATCATAATATATATACTAAGAACTTGAACATTGATGCCTCAATCAACGATGCTCATCGTCGTCCCGGCCGGAATTTCCGTTACCGCCGGACAATGAAGCGAGCAAATTAAGATGTCCAGGAAGGTAATTCCCTAACCTCGCCGCCGAAGCTTCTCCCATGGAAGCTTGATGTTGTTGTTGTTGCTGCTGTTGTTGATGATGAAACAACGAATTATGCTGTTGCTGTTGCGGAGAAATGGAAAGAACTTCCGGTGGAGGTTGTGCAGCGGCGGCGAAGCTCCAGAGTTGCGCGAAGTCAGGCCGCCATAGAGCGGGCGGAGCAGAAGGCGCAGCAACGGAAACGGCGTCGTCTTGTTCAGAACGTAATCGTTTTCCGAGAATGAAAGGAGAAGGAGAGAGAAAAGGTTTGTGTTCAGAGAGAGATGAAAATGAAGCGGGAGTGGTTCCGGTGCCGGTGGCGGCGATGATGGAGGGTTCCGCCTGCCGGAGAAGCCACTCGATTGTTTGACCGTCGGATTTGTGACCGAGCTCACGTGTTAACTGGAAAACACGTGCGGCGCAAATTATTGGCATACGTATTCTTCTTCCACGTCCGTCTACTTTGCTGTGACGGTCTTTGGACGGTGGTTTTTTAACGGCGATGGTGTTTCGTTGCGTAGTTTCTGGTTCTGCTGTTGTTGTTGCGCCGTTAGTGATAGTTACGGCGTTAGTTGTTTCCTTGCAGTTAGACATGAAATAGTTGGGGGTTAAATTCTTTATTGTATTGTGGAGAATGGGAATGAGGGGTTTTGGGTATTTGATTAATTGTTGAAATTGAAATAATGAAGTGAAAAAGAGAGGGGAGAAGGTAGAAGGAGGAGAAGTGTGTGTAATGTAATGTAATGTAATGATTGAGTTGGAAACAGGAATTGGTGGAGACAGGAAGAAGGCACATGGGTGGTGGGGGCCCAGTACAGTACTTACATTGCACAGCTCACAACTTACACTATACTACTATCTTCTCCACTTGTATTGCACGCGCCTTCTTCATTTTTGCCTCTCATAATATGTAACTTCAACCATCGACCCTCGAATATGGATAAGAGTAAAAACCTTATTCAAGAGAGGCTGAAGATGAAATATGAGGAATGTCCATTTTGAATCATGCTAACGATTTTTATAGAATCAGTATCAAGAATAACATGTGTGAGTGTCTTTCTCTTTTTATTTGGATATTAAAATGAATAATGAGTACCCAAATTTCTGTAAAAGAAACCTTTTTGTCTAAAATTACAAATAAATTTCTTCAGAATTTGGCTTTATTGATTTCTAATAAGACCTTCACAAGTTGTTTGACTGTAAATATAAGAATCCTTGTTGATTTTAATTCCTTGAAGGAACATTTGTTCGATAAATGTGTTGTTTGTGAAGTCTCGCATTTTGAATGTTAGAGAGTAGTTGATTTCTTTCTTAGTTCGATAAGCCAAATTTGCGTTGCCAAGGTAAGATGAATGTTAAGTTTAGTCTCTCTAAAGATAAACAAGTTTGTTGCAATTTTTTCAGAGAATCCAAACTGCACCAAAGAAAATAGGGCAACTAGTGTTACTTGTATTAGAGATAAAGTAGGATGGGATAATAAATCCACACATGTTAAATTTTGTAAGATAAAACAGCTTCATTTCTAACTAACTTAGCCTCTAGAAGATTCTATTAGGATTAGTTAGTTCAAGTCAATAAGGAATTGTTAGATTTTGTTTCATTGATTTCTAACGATAAATAGAGATCACTCTCTTGTAACCAATAACTTTTCAATCAATGAATATTCAGTTACAAAGTTTCTTTCAACCTTTCTCTTAACTTTCTTTCACTTTCTCTCAATATGATTCTTATCATGGTATCTTAGAGTTTTTTTTTTCCTGATCATGTGCGTATCAATGGGTTACTCAACAACTTATAAGGGATACAAATGTCTCAGCCCTGATGGTAGAGTCTATATATCCAAGGATGTGTTATTCAATGAGGGTAGGTTTCCATACTTTGAAATGTTTCCCACAAAATATTTCATCAATAGTAACACCCACACCACCAACATGTTTATCTTTACAAACTAGCCAATACCTCCCTCCTCAACCCATCATAACCCCTCCATCTTATCTAATCTCTAACCTTCACATTTTTCATATCTCTCATTATCCACCAACTCTCTGCATGCCCCCACTTCACCAGGTTCCTCCTCCCCTACACCCCATTTGGTCTTGCAGTCACCCTAATCCTTATTAACTCCTTCCAATCCAAACTCTACTTCCAACTCTGAAACCATGAATCCATACTAGACACACATGTGTCTAGATTTGCAGGGTCTATGTCCAGACCTGAGGCATATGCACCTATTCTTGTTCCCATTAGGATACATCCTAGGAACATTCACCCAATCCAAACTAGAGTTAAGAATGGCATTGTACAACCTTGTCTGCATCCTAATCTGTTTCTAACTCACTTGGAACCCAATATTGTATAGCAAGCTCTTGCTGCACCATATTGGCTTGTAGCCATAAAAGATGAATATATTGCTCTTCTTCATAATAAGACTTGGACCTTGGTTACTCCCCCACCTAGCCGTAAGCCCATAGGGTGCAAGTGGGTGTTTAGGGTAAAGGAAAACACTAATGGATCAATCAATAAGTACAAGGCACACCTTGTTGCAAAAGGATTCCATCAAAAGATTGGTTGTGATTTCACTGAAATGTTATCCCCTGTTGTCAAACCAGTAACTGTACGTACAGTACTATCTATTGCAGTATCAAACAAGTGTCCTATACATAAAATCGATGTGAACAGTGTGTTTTTGAATTGTGTTTTAGACGAAGAAGTTTATATGGTGCAGCCTTCAGGTATTAAGGCTCCAGACAAAACATTAGTTTGTAAGCTTAACAAGGTATTGTATGGCTTAAAACATACTCCAGTGGTCTGATTTGACAGACTCGAGATTGCTCTAATTCAGTATGGCTTTACTACTAGTAAGGGTGACCTAGTCTCTTCATCCTAGATTCCATTTCCTTTACATTGATGGCCTTTGTTTATGTGGATGATATCATCCTTACTGGTAGCTCCCTTTCTCATATTCAGAAACTTATTACTAAACTAAATTCTGAGTTTGCTCTTAAACTATTGGAGAATCTAGACTATTTTCTTGGAATTGAGGTCACCCACTTGTCTAGTGGCTCTCTATTACTCTCACAATCCAAATATATAAGGGACATGTTAGAAAAGGTCCACATGGAATATGCCTAAGGGATGCCAACACCAATGGTGTCAAGCAGCAAACTCTCTAAGGTGGGGTATGATATTGTTCCTGATCCAACACAATTTTGTTCCATTGTTGGGGCCTTGCAATATGCAATCCTCACTAGACCAGAGATTTTTCTCAGTTAATAAAGTTTGTCAATTCCTCTCTCAACCCCTTGAAGAACACTGGAAGATGGTGAAAAGAATTCTACGTTATCTGAGTGGTACCCTTCATCATGGGCTCCTTATTCAAGTAGCACCTATACATTAGCCTATGTATCTAATTGGCTTTTGTGATGCCGATTGGGCATCAGACCCAAATGATGATAAATGTATATACATCTAAAGCCTGTGTTTATCTTGGTCTAAATTTGATATCTTGGTCGTCCAAGAAGCAACCCTTGGTGGCATGTTCAAGTGCAGAAACAGAATACAGAAGTCTAGCTCACCTTGAAGTTGAAATTTTGTGGATACAATCTCTACTCATTGAACTTCATTACAAATTTAAGACTCCACAAATCTTGTGTGATAATCTCAACACTGTATCTCTAGCTCATAATCATACGCTACAGAGTCGCACTAAGCATATAAAACTTGATTTAAAAAAGCCTATCTCTGCCGCAAAGTTTTCATCTCTTCGAGATAAGCTCAAGGTGTTTGACGTAAAAAACCTTGATCAAGCCACCCCCAAATTCAAAGAGGGAATATTAGAAATAAAAGTTTAGAATGGGATCATAAATCCCCACGTGTTAAATGTTGTAAGATCAAACAACTTTAGTTCTAACTAACTTAACTTCTATAAGGTTCTGTTAGGATAAGTTCGTTCAAGTCAGTTAGGAATTATTAGATTATGTTACCTTGATCTCTAACTATAAATGGAGATAACCCTCTTGTAATCAATGACTTTTTAATCAATGAATAATCAGTTACAAATTTTCTCTCACCCTTTCTCTCAACTTTCTTTCACTTTCTCTCAATATGAATCTTACCAACTTGCTTGTACATTGTTTGTAATAATGTTTCATTCCAACCAATCGTGCAAGCCAAGGCTAATAACCTTTCCCAGTGGCTTTTTTTTAAGTTGAATCGACACCAAAACTGTTGAGTATCCTCACAGAGTATCCTCACAATCACGAAGCATATGCATAATAGTTTCCAGTTGGGATTGACAACTAAAGCATCTGTCCTCTTTCGTCATGTGACAATGAGCTTTCACTTCATTTTTAAGAAGGAAATCGTGGGATATCATTCACGGAATTCTATGAATCTGAGTTGGATATTTCCAATGCCAAGCCTAATCAAACAAACAATTCTTATTAGTAATATTATTGTCGAAACCACTAATGAAATTATAAGTTGATTTGAGGTAGAAATTTTCATCATTAATTGCAGTTTTAGTCCCATATTTTTACTAATTCACAAAATTAGTCTCTTATTTTAAAAGTCGACATTTTCAATCCCTCACTAAAAATTTTGAACTAAAAAATAACGATTTAACATATTTTTAATAATGTGAGATACAATTTTATCATATAGAAGAACCATCTAGATGCATTAATTATTCATATGTCATTAATTAACATAAAAATATGAAGAAAAAAATTGAAGATGAAATCAAAGTTTTTACGTCACTTTATTCCAATTTCATGGGTGTTATTAATTCTACATCATTGTATCGTATGTCATGTTATTTAAAGAATCCTATGTCATCATTTTTTAAATTAAAAAATCATAGGGAGAGACCAAAGTTATCGACTTTTAAAATAGAATGACCAATTTTGAGAATCAGTAAAAATAGAGAGATTAAAACTGCAATTAAGCCTAAGATCTTTTAACTTAATAATAAAATTACCAATATAATCCCTGAGGCGACTAAAAATAATATTCCAATTCTAATCATTATTAATAGTGTAGCTATAAAAATAATACTCGGCTTCTCCATGAGGTACTGTTGGCACAACTTGATCCTCTGGCACTCAATTAGGGATATAAGAATCCTTCCGAAAATGAATTTTATGTCCATCATTGATGACTCATCTGACGGATCTCAAGCTTTAGAAATGGTTGTCCAAATATTGGAAGAGTTATCATGAGCATTGGTCCAAGGCGGTTGCAAAAGTCACAATTATATTTGGCTCTTTGTCACGTACACCTAGAGTTTGTCTGGATCGCCAACATTTACAATGCTAATTTGAACATGTATGTGATGAGAATAAACACAAAAACACAATAACAAATAATACGCAGCGGATATAATATTCCCCCAACTTGCAAGAGTCCGTGAGGAGAAACAACAAATATATATGGTAGCAAATTGATCAAAATAAAAGAGCGTAGAGAACACCAATATTTTAACGTGGAAAACCCCTCAATGCAAAGGTAAAAACCATGGGTCGTCCAAATCAAAGAAATAGCTCCACTATAATCAAATAAGGGTACAAGAGAGTCTCAAAATGATGCACAAATTGTGTTACAACCAGCCAAAATAACAAAGTACCAAAGCTTACAGATGAAAAGCAAGAAGAAGAAAAACACTCAAAAACATGCTATTGTGCGAGCATGATTCCTCCCTCTCTAGACGTCTTTTCTCCGATCTGACTTTTGAAAGTGAGGACCTAAATGTTGCGAACCTACTATCCAAATATCAGCCTGATCCAACGGTTAACGAATGCACAATCAATGATTTTCTGAGATTGATTTGACAAAATCGAGAATAGCTCTTCTCTTCTCTCTTTCGGTGAATGTCTTTCTTTGAAGATAGTCTCTCTCTTACAACCCTAAATAGACCCCTCCCCATTTAAATAAGTGAGGCACATGAGTTACAATATTTGGACATTTCTGAACCCAAGGCAACCATCTTCATTTGGAGGAAAAATTTTATCCCAAGATATTTGTGATGTTGGTTGGTAGATCTCCAAATGAAATCCCAATAAATTTTATCGGCCTTATCACACACTAATATTAGAATTTGCGTTGTTTGCATAACATATCCTGGGATGCAACACAAAGTAAATTGAGCCAAAATTACCTTTCCTACAAAAGACAATTAATTAGCTTTTCACATAGTTAATTTCTTTCTCATTTTATCTAAAACTAGAATATGACCCGCGCGTTGTGCGGGTTTAATTTTAATTTTTTTATAAGGTGATATATATATATATATATATATATATATATATATATATATATAATATTAATCTTGTAAAATTTTAAAGTTATAAAAAAAAATACGATAAAAGATATTGTAGAGTTTGTAATTAAATGAGTATTATAGACATAAAATATTAACAATGATTTAAAAGATAAATTATATAATTGATAATTGTAAACTCTATTTTTATTAAAGTATATAAGTATATAAAATTTTAACATTTTTTCCTACACATATTAAAAAAAAATTGAAATAATGCTCATGGTAAATATATGCATTGATAACTAATAAGAGAAACAAAACACAAATTTTTTTATTAGATTGACTAATTGTTATTTGTTTTGGTAAATATATGTGACGACACAATAATAAAAAAAATACAAAAGTTGTACATTTACTATTTTTAATGTCTAAATAAATATTTAAAAGTGTTTGAACATTTTATCAACTATATTGGTAACATTTATTAAAATATTGTGTATCAAAATTTACTTATTTAATTTGATTTATACCCGATTTCACGATTTCTAAATAAATAATTTAATTTTATTAAACTATTTTTTTTTAGTAATGATACTATATAATATTCAATTTGAAAATATTTATGGAGGAATAACCATTATCACTAATAATGGAGGACAAATAATTGATATTTATTGTATTAAAATTGGTAACTTATGGCACATGAATTGCTAATTTATTGTATTGATTGATATTAATAATAGATACCGGATTTTGGAGCAGATTTGGATTGGAATAACCGTTATCAATAATAATGGAGGACAAATAATTAATATTTATTGTATTGAAAATGGTAACGTATGGCACATGAATTGGTAATTTATTATTTGGTCGGGGGAGAGATTCGGATTGGTCAAGAGAGAGGGCAAAAGCTAGTTAGAAAGTGAATAGAGAACTCTCTAGGAAGATGTCCACATCAGCTTTTTAACTGAGGTGGCAAATATTCGCTTACGTGGAGAAAATAGCATGAGGTGGTAGGAGTCTCTTTTAATTATATATAATAGATAAATTTTAAAGAATTTTGAGGCATCCTTAGATGTAGCACTAGAGCTCCTAAGTAGACTCCATGATATTGAGTTTGATCGATGTCAAAACTATGACTAACATTAATTGTTATGCTTTTCAAATCATATCATCATATATACATATGATATTACTCGTTTTTACTTTTTTTAATTGCATTACTTAATAAGCATTTAATCTTTCTGGCTGAACACCTCCAATAAATTTTTAAATAAATTCATCGATAGCTTCCTATCCAATTATAATGCACCAATACAAAATAAATCATGTGTTTCTAAGGAGAGAAAATGTACCTAAAGAAATACTTTTCCCAAATAGTTGCTGATATGCTCAAGTTCATAAGGGGTGCCAAATTGATACTCTCACATATACACACCCATTGTAGATGGCCTCATGTAGGCCTTGAGGAGTGATCCACACGGGGTGCAAAAAATCTCTCTCAGACTCAATGTTCTTTGGTCTTATGAGTTAGGTTCGATTTGCATTTTCTGATGTTAGGTCTTATTTTATCCAAAATAATCATAAATTCGTGCATTATGTGTGGGAAATTTTACACCATATCCATTATTGTATTCCTATCCCTACAAATTCTTCAAAATTTTAGATTTGGCTATGACTTTTTAAAATAAATTAAAATTCTCCTACCCCACACGAACACTTTATCTATTTCAAAAAATTCGGTTCAAATTTCTGAAATATATTTATGTATTGAAAAATTTGATGGTTCAAGTTTTTCAAAATACATTTTTGTACTGAAAAATTTAACTAAAGTTTTTTGCAAATACGTTTGTGTGCGAAAAATATAGTGGTACAAATCTTCTGAAAAATTTGACAAGTTTTAGGTACATAGATGTGTTTCGGAAAACTTAACTCAAGTTTTTCCAAAAATTTAAATCAAAATATTTGTGGTAAATTATAAATCCCCACGTGTTAAATGTTGTAAGATAAAACAACTTTAGTTCTAACTAACTTAACTTCTATAAGGTTCTGTTAGGATAAGTTTGTTCAAGTCAATTAGGAATTATTAGATTATGTTACCTTGATCTCTAACTATAAATGGAGATAACCCTCTTGTAATCAATGACTTTTTAATCAATGAATAATCAGTTACAAATTTTCTCTCAGCCTTTCTCTCAACTTTCTTTCACTTTCTCTCAATATGAATCTTACCAACTTGCTTGTACATTGTTTGTAATAATGTTTCATTCCAACCAATCGTGCAAGCCAAGGCTAATAACCTTTTCCAATGGCTTTTTTTAAGTTGAATCGATACCAAAACTGTTGAGTATCCTCACAATCACGAAGCATATGTATAATAGTTTCCAGTTGGGATTGACACCTAAAGCATGTGTCCTCTTTCATAACGTGACAAATGAGCTTTCACTTCATTTTTAAGAAGGAAATCGTGGGATATCATTCAGAGAATTCTATGAATCTGAGTTGGATCTTTCCAATGCAAAGCCTAATCAAACAAACAATTCATATCTATTATATATATTTAAAACAGACTCCGCTGTCATCTCATCCTATTTCTCCATGTATGCGAACATTTGCCACCTCAACTAAAAAGTTGACGTGCACTTTATAAAGAGTTTTCCTATTCACTTTCTAAATACATTTTCCCCATATTTTGTGGAAGTATTCATGTGCCATAAGTTACCAATTACAATACAATAAATATCAATTATTTGACACTTATTGATCCTCCAAATAGAGAGATATAATTTAGAAGTAGGGCAACAAGTTGTTTTTCTATTTTTTTCTTATTATATCATTACTGATATAGACTTAGAGAAAAATTTATGTATTTTCTGAAATATTGATATTGTTATGTATATTTTTAACTTTTTTCAAGTAGTAAATTGTTTTTTTGTACAACCCAACACATTTTTTCTAAGGACAAAATCGTATAATATCTACGAATTAGGCCAAAATTAATATTTAAAATCAAATAGAGAGATATAATTTAGAATTAGGAAACAATTTGTTTTTCTATTTTTTCTTATTATCCCATT
>JBBPBP010000001.1:56049017-56086807 GCA_037974735.1 Cicer chorassanicum | reverse complement strand
GTGTATAAAAAGTAGAAATCGTGAAATCCGGTGTAAACCAAATTAAATAAGTAAATATTGATACACAATATTTTAATAAATGTTACCAATATAGTTGATAAAATGTTCAAACACTTTTAAATATTTATTTAGACATTAAAAATAGTCAATATACAATTTTTGTATTTTTTTTATTATTGTGTTGTCACATATATTTACCAAAACAAATAACAATTAGTCAATCTAATAAAAAAAATTGTGTTTTATTTCTCTTATTAGTTATCAATGCATATATTTACTATGAGCATTATTTCGAAATTTTTTTAATATGTGTAGAAAAAAATGTTAAAATTTTAAAAAAATTTACATAACTTATATACTTTAATAAAAATAGAGTTTACGATTATTAATTATATAATTTATCTTTTAAATCATGGTTAATATTTTATATCTATAGACCATAAAAAATCAGCTAAATGGTACAAATTTGATATTGTAAATAAAGTTCAAATCTAACTTGAAACGGTTATAAAATTGTTAATTTTTTTTATGATTAAACTTTTACAAGACGTTGTTCTTTTATTTTTTTTTAGGAGTAAAAATACTCATTTAATTACACACTCTACAATATATTTTATCGCATTTTTTTATAACTTTAAAAATTTACAAGATTAATATTATATATATATATATATATCACCTTATAAAAAATTAAAATTAAACCCGCGCAAAGCGCATGTCATATTCTAGTTAGTAATATTATTGTCCAAACGACTAATGAAATTATAAGTTGATTTGAGGTAGAAATTTCCATCATTAATTGCAGTTTTAGTCCTATATTTTTACTTATTCACGAAATTAGTCCCCCTATTTTAAAAGTTGACAGTTTCAGTCCCTCACTCAAATTTTTGAACTAAAAAATAACTATTCAACATATTTTTAATAACGTGACATACAATTCTATCATATAGAACCATCTAGATGCATTGATTATTCATATGTCATTAATAAACATAAAAATATGAAGAAAAAATTGAAGTTGAAATATAAATTTTTACGGCGTTTTATTCCAATTTCATGGGTGTTATTCATTCTACATCATCGTATCATATGTCATGTTATTTAAAGAATCTCATGTCATCATTTTTTAATTAAAAATTCATAGGGAGTGACCAATATTGTCGACTTTTAAAATAGAGGGACTAATTTTAGGAATCAGTAAAAATAGAGAGATTAAAACTGCCTAAGATCTTTTAACTTAATAATAAAATTACCAAATTAATCCCTTAGGTGACTAAAAATCATATTCCAATTCTAATCATTATTAATAGTGTAATTATAAAAATAATACTCAGCTTCTCCAAGAGGTATTGTTGGCACAACTTTATCCTCTAACACTCAATTAGGGATATATATATAAGAATCCTTCCAAAAATAAATTTTATGTCCATCATTGATGATAAATTTTATGTCCATCATTGATGACTCATCTGATGGATCTCAAGCATTAGAAATGGTTGTCCAAATATTGGAAGAGTTATCATGAGCATTGGTCGAAGGCGGTCGCAAAAAGTCACAATTATATTTGGCTCTTTGTCACCTACACCTAGAGTTTGTCCGGATCGGCCACATTTACAATGCTAATTTGAACATGTATGTGATGGGAATAAACACAAAAACACAATAACAAATAATACGTAGCGGATATCATATTCCCCCAACTTGCATGAACCCGTGAGGAGCAACAACAAATATATATGGTAGCAAATTAATCAAAATAAAAAAGCATAGAGAACACCAATATTTTAACGTGGAAAACCCCTCAATGCAATGGTAAAAACCACGGGTTGTCTAAATCAAAGAAATACCGCTATAATCAAATAAGGGTACAAGGGAGTCTCAAAATGATGCACAAATTGTGTCTACAACCAGCCAAAATAACAAAGTACTAAAGCTTACAAATGAAAAGTAAGAAGAAAAACACTCAAAAACCTGCTGATGTGCAAGCATGATTCCTCCCTCTCTAGACGTCTTTTCTCCGATTTTGCTGTTGAAAATGAAGACCTAAATGTTGTGAACCAGTTGTCCAAATATCAGCCCGATCCAACGGTTAACGAATACTCAATCAATGATTTTCTGAGATTGATTTGACAAAATCGGGAATATGGTTTACTCTTCTCTTTGCTCTTTTGGTGAATGTCTTTATCTCAAAATAGTATCTCTCTCTTACAACCCTAATCAGACTCCTCCCCACTTAAATAAGTGAGATACATGAACTATAATATTTGAACATTTTTCCACGTAGAAAGAAAGCCTAATACCCAATAGTATGCATGATTCAACATACAAAGGTTTCTAAACCCAAGGCCACCATCTTCATTTGGAGGAAAAATTTGATCCCAAGACCAATGATATTTGTGATGTTGGTTGGTAGATCCCCAAATGAAATCTCAATAAATTTTATCGGCCTTGTCACACACTAATATTAGAATTTGCGTTGTTTGCATAACATATCCTGGGATGTAACACAAAGTGAATTGAACCAAAATTACCTTTCTTGCAAAAGACAATTGATTAGCATTCCACATATTTAATTTCTTTCTCATTTTATCTAAAATAATTTTGAAAGAATTTTGAGGCATCCTTAGAAGTAGCACTAGAGCTCCTAAGTAGACTCCAAGATATTGAGTTTGATCGATGTCAAAACTATGACTAACATTAGTTGTTATGCTTTTCAAATCATATCATCATATATACATATGATATTACTCGTTTTTACTTTTTTAATTGCATTACTTAATAAGCATTTAATCTTTCTGGCTGAACACCTCCAATAAATTTTTAAATAAATTCATCAATGGCTTCCTATCCAATTATAATGCACCAATACAAAATAAATCATGTGTTTCTAAGGAGAGAAAATGTACCTAAAGAAATACTTTTCCCAAATAGTTGCTGGTATGCTCAAGTTCATAAGGGGTGCCAAATTGATACTCTCACATATACACACCCATTGTAGATGGCCTCATGTAGGCCTTGAGGAGTGATCCACACGGGGTGCAAAAAATCTCTCTCAAAGTCAATGTTCTTTGGTCTTATGAGTTAGGTTTGATTTGCATTTTCTGATGTTAGGTCTTATTTTATCCAAAATAATCATAAATTCGTGCATTATGTGTGGGAAATTCTACACCATATCCATTATTGTATTCCTATCCCTACAAATTCTTCAATATTTTAGATTTGGCTATGACTTTTAAAAATAAATTAAAATTCTCCTACCCCACATGAACACTCATCTATTTCAAAAAATTCGGCTCAAATTTCTGAAATATATTTGTGTATTGAAAAATTTGATGGTTCAAAATTTTTCAAAATCCATTTTTGTACCGAAAAATTTAACTAAAGTTTTTTGCAAATACGTTTGTGTGCGAAAAACATAGTAGTACAAATCTTCTGAAAAACTTGACAAGTTTTTGGTACATAGATGTGTTTCGGAAAACTTAACTCAAGTTTTCCAAAAAATTTAAATCAAAACATTTGTGGTAAATTGAATGAAAATTGATTTTTGTTGTTTATAAAGAGCACAAAATTGGAAGTACATGTTAACTTTGGTGGAAGAGGTATAATTGTAGTGTATGTGGTAAAATTTTCTATGTGTCCCAATTGATACAAAATATAAACTTTCTCAATTTATACTAGCTTGAACGGCTGACTTTTACATAACTTTAGGGTTGACACAATTGAAAAATACATGTGTTCGAATTGATACAAACAACATATAATTGCACAAAAATAAGTTAAAAAATTTGTAACACGTCAAGAGAGTATGGCTCACTTATTTATTACTTCAAGAATTCTATTTTTTTAAATCATATCATGTTTTTTTAATGGCTAAAAAATTATATTAATATTTATTCTTGGTACATAAGAATAAATAAAAATACATCAAAGTGTCAATTCAGAAATACACAAGAAACCCACCCCATTCACCACAAAAGATAACAAATGAAGAAGAAATGCAACAACAAAAATTAGACAACAAAAAGTCTCATGCAAGACAGCGCATGAGAGCACCAAGAATGAAAATCGTAAGAGAAACTTGTATCATAAGCTTTAATCCACGTCCACAATGTCAATTTGACCTTCTCAATTAACGTTGGAACATTGAGAACACACAAGTTAAAAATTGTAGAAATACGCATCTTCCATGAGGATCAAACACATGTCAACCAATTAGAACCATTCTTCGATTACACCCTTTACAATTAGAAGCTAAACCAACAAATTGATGAGCATGAACTTCCACGTCATTACTAAAGACACACACACTACAATTTACCCTTACCACAATTTGCAATACACAATATAAAATCAATTTGCTTAATGCCTCTAATGTTGAAAATGTAGTACGAGAAAGACATTAATTTGGAGGTTTGAATTGTGTTTTATTTTAATAACATTTTTAGCAAGATTAAAAACCGAGCGATGAAACAGAACTGATAAAACAATAAACACAAAACAACACAAGTCAATTTATCCTAGTTCACCACTAACATGGTAACTACATCCAGTCCATTCAAACTTAAAGATTTAATCCACTAATTCACCAAATGAGTCACACGTCCACTGAACATTTACTAGTCAACTTGACAATGTTCAAGTCTTCTCAACCTTCTAGCTTAGTACATTCAAACTTTTGAGGAATGTAGTCACTACTGGGTCAGGTTACAAAAGAATGTGTGTATGGTTTTTTATGAATAATTGTCAAAAGAGTCTTTTTACAAAGTTATGCTCTTATAAAGTGAAAATCTCTTGGCACTTATATAAAATAAAAGGGTTAAGTAAAAGAGTGTAGAGACGATTGTATTGTGCTTATTGTAGTATTGTTGTTGTAATTTTTCAATGAGGGTTGCAAGTCCTTTTATAGAGAAACTTTAATTAGGATTTTTTGTCATTGTCCTGATTGCAATAAACCGGCATGTATCACAAAGTTTTGTATCAAATATTCAGAGATTGGTTCACCATTAAAGCTTCTCCAAATTTTTCCTTGTAATTGATTATGTCTATCTTGATATGGAAACAGGAAGAATAAATGACATCATGATCAGAGTATGTAACACGGACCTTCAAACAAATGACAGATTCAAGATGTTGAGTAGAGGATAGCCAAATTTTTCTTCTTCATAGTGTTGAATTTTAATCAAGGCATTCATTTTTTATCTTAGTGTTAACTAAAGATGCTGGAAAACACAAGAAATGGGGGGTTTGAATTGTGTTTCACCATTTCTAAAAGATACTACAATTGATTAACCAAAAATATGTTTTGTATAAAATAATTCAACTAACGATTAAAAACAAGTTTAGCGGCAAAGAAGTTGAATCATAGAGAACATAAATAAGAGATACAATCATAGAGAACATAGATAAGAGAAACAAAGAGAGGGGGAACATAAATATTTTCATACTAGTTCACAATATAATTGTTGCTACATCTAGTTCTCCTCTTACATAGAGATTTTGTCTTAGTTGATGACTTAATCCACTACTTCAATTAATAGCATAAAGGTATTGTTTACTCTACCTCTTCAAACTTTAAGTATTCTTTTGTAGCCTTTCCAAGCTATCATCCTTATAACTCTTCTACAACTTTCTGACAGTTTGTCGTTGAGGTTCATAAGTGTTTTTGTACCTCTTCAAGTGCCTCTTAGAGGTGAGAGAGTTGTTGCCACTGTCAGGCTAATTTACATCAGTTCTAGTTTATGTCTAAATTGACACAAAATCTGTTTTTGGGATTCTAACTCTCATTGAAAGAATGTTAAATATCAAGTCCTATATTAGGTCAAGTGTATGCAAACACTTTGACTGATTTACATCAATTGTAATAACTCTCTAATGAGAGAAAAAATTTCTTTTGATGTATTCTTGGTTTTTCTTTTCTTCATAATTTCTTTTTAACACAGTGCATTTTTTACTCTCTCACACACTTAATTGACTAGACGATTTCTTCTTAAATACATAGAAGAATTTTATGTTGAGATTGTTACTGTCGGAGATCTTCAATCACCATTTAAGGCATATAAGTCTTTAAGACGTTGGAACCAAGTTGATTTTATACTTAGAGTTTTGATGATAACAAAAGTATTTTATGAGAACAATATATTTGACTTCAAAGAATATGAAAGAAGATTCATGTATTTAAAGAGAATCTAAAATAAGATTTGATTCAAATTTATAATTGAAGAAAATCTAAAATAAGATTTAATTCAAATTTATAATTGAAGAAAATCTAAAATAAAGATTTGATTCAAATTTATAATTGATGAAAATCTAAAATAAGATTTGATTTATATTTATAATTGAAGAAAATCTTTGACCAAGTTGAAAAGAAGATATGGTTAAGAATTGAAGAAGATTTGATCAAGATTTGAAAAACATTTGATCAACATTTGAAGAAGATTTGATCAAGATTTGAAGAAGAATTGATCAAGTTTATCTACAACAAAATATGAATAGAATTAATCTGAAGAATTACAAACGCAATCTGAACATACGAACATAATCAATCTGATGAATTTACAAACTAAATCTATTCAAAAGAGGAACATAATCAATCTGAAGAATTTACAGACTCAATCTGAATAAGATACAATTCAGAATTAAACAAGGCCTAAATTGAAGCCAAAATTCTAACTATAAATAGACACTCAAGGCTAAAGAAGAAAATCATTGAAAACCATAAAAGAGTAAAAGAACTCAAGCTCAAATTTTTTAATTCATCTTAGAGTTCAAAGAGAGAAACACTTGTTCCGGTTTGAAATATTCTCTAAGTGTTCTTTTCTTAGAGTGTGAGAGTTATTGTTATTATCAGCTTTGTTAGAAGCAAACACTTAAACTTCCAATCTTATTTATCCAACCCGATTGTAGTTTAGTTCCTTCTTCAATTTGGGGTTGTCATGTTGTTAGGAGAGACTTGGCTTGTAGGGTCAAGGTGGTTAGTTCCTTAAAAGTCTAGGGTTGTCAGGTTGTTTGGGAGGACTCGCTTGGAGGGTTAGGTGCTTTGTAATTCAAGGTACTTGAATTAGTGGATTAAAGCCTTCTGAATGAGGGGACTAGATGTATCCAACTTAGTGGTGAACTAGGATAAATCTATGTGTCAAATTATTTATGCTTTCCTTATTTTCTACTTCTGAATCCGATTGCTTCTTATCCAAGTAATTCATAAAAACCAACTAGTCGTCATCAAATTAGCAAAAAGTTGTCAACTTTGTCAAACACAATTCAACCTTCTCTTCTCGTGTTTGCACCTTTAGACGTATCCATATATATTTTCATAATTGTTTATGTACATCTTCAATTAAGAAGGCAGATCTAAGACAACTAACAAATTCAAGATGTTAAGCAGAGGATAAACAGATTTGTCTGCTTTAGAGCCTTGACTTCCATCAGAGCATTGATTATCCAAAGTATTGATTTTCTATTAGAGTTAGACGATCCAATGCTTGTCATAGTTCTCAGAGGCAGACGATCATTTTTATTGACACCCTTATTAGAGGAAGACAATAATTTTCTTTACACACTTATCTAAAGCAGATGATCATTTTGCTTTACACACTTATCAAAGGTAGAACATTCAAATTGTTGCTTGTATTAACGGATTCACCAGAGGCACGTTTGAGAGCGCGTTCATCAGACTCAAACACAAGTTTAGCAGCTTCTTTAGAGTCACTGTGAACTTTATTTAGTAGATTCTC
This sequence comes from Cicer chorassanicum, assembly GCA_037974735.1. Classification (NCBI taxonomy): domain Eukaryota; kingdom Viridiplantae; phylum Streptophyta; class Magnoliopsida; order Fabales; family Fabaceae; genus Cicer; species Cicer chorassanicum. The sequence goes on along the minus strand of JBBPBP010000001.1, from coordinate 56,079,077 downwards.
TTTTCTTTGTTCGTCAGAGGATCTAGCTTATACTAGAACAATGACTTGCATTTGTTTTGCCTTTAATGATTTAACTCGAATTGCATATCGCAGTACTTCTTATTGCTATATTAGAAACACTTAAATTATTATTTCAAATTTACTTGTAATTTATGCTACCCTAAAATAGATAGTCATTAATGAAAAAGCTTTATCTTCTAACTTAATCTACACACTTAGCAAATACAGTTAGGGGATAATTGTTCCTAATTTGTTTGTTTTTGTTATCATCAAAATATCAATTAGAGGATTGTAGCTAAAACCACTTTTGCACTAACATTGACTTTCCATTAGAGTTAGACGATAAAATGTGTGTCATAATTATTAGAGGCCCACATATAAAGGATATCAATTGTTTGTCTGAAAGCAGCAGACTTCTAAGAGGCCAAACACATTCCATGCTCCATGTTTTGCCTTATCCAGTTGGTGACAAAGAGAAGATTTTGTTCCACTAAATTGAAAAGTCATTAAGATCCAAACTCTGAATATTCCTATTGCAATGAGAGAGGAAATGAATGAATCAAGGTTTGGGAAGCCAGACGGAATGGCAGGTGTGAATGAAGTTAGGTCCAGAGCTATGGAGGTGATAGTTCAAAGTGAAATGGGGTTGAGGCAAGAACATATTAGCCATTTGAAGATGTTTCAAAGACAAAGTCAATAACTACTTGATTTGTTGTCTCAACTTCTTGGTGAATAGGATTCATAAGCGTAGCTGTGGAAAGGATAGGTGTAAGTGGATTGGTAGAATGGGTAGGTGTTTGTGTGGTTGGTGTGAGGAGCTGATGGAATTTGGGTTGGAGTTTGAGTTTGGATAAGGTATGGACGTGATTTATATTTAAGGGTAGCAAAATGTTCAACTAAGTTTTCCACAAAGATTCCATCTGATGTATCTGAGTCAGATTTAGAATGTGAGAGTGTATTAGGTGTCGAATTAGAGGAAAGTGCAGGTAAGTTTGGATTTTGGTTAGAGGGTGTGAGGGTTTCTGGTTCTAGTTATTTATTTCCACTAGCATTACCTTCTGTTTCTTCCTCAAAATGAGGTTTTCTACTTCATCATTGGGGTCTATATCTTCTTCCTAATCTTTTTCTACACTTATTGTCTTGACTATTCTTTTTGTTTCTTCTCAAACACATGAGTTGTTTTAGCTAGAGGGAGGAAGACTTGAGCCATCTTTTGACCAGACTGATACATCTTGGGGTATTTCAGAAGTATAGGAGCATATGAATCTTCAACCATAATAGGAATGTCTTGAGATCCACTTGTTGACCAGATAATCTTCTAACATCACCACTTGGTCATATGCAGTCTTTGGAAGAGAACAGTCTCATCTTGATGACATTTAAACTATTGAGCACTGATGCACATGATGATACCAGGTGTTCCTCTTGAACATATCCTCCTAGTTCCTTTAAGGCATGAATGAGATGAGTTCTCATCAGTACAACAATGATGAGTCTATGGTAAGGGATGGTTCTGATCTTTCCTAACCTAGAGTTTATAACACATGATATCATGTGTTCTTAAATCAGGTTGGGAAGATTTGTCTTGGTCCTCTGGGAAATATTCTACATCAGACCCTTGTGGTCCTCACTAACATGATCCACAGACCCACATTTGGGTACCACACACCCAAATAGAATCTTGAAGAGCACCCTATACTTAGGTTTCAGGTGAACCAACTTATAATTGACCTTAGGATCTTCAAATAACTCCTTGTTGATTTTGAAGGAGCCAACCCTTGACTCATAACCATTTTCTATAGTCATTCTTTCATTTGGACATCCTATGATAACAACGAGGGATTGTTGAGTCATTTTAATGGGAAGACCTAACATCATACTTCACACTTCTTCATCCTTGTTAGAGTTAGCGAATCTCCACAATTCCTTAACTAGAGCATCCAAAGCATCATCTTGTTCTAGGTTAAAGTATTCAGACAAACCAACACAAGCAAAGTCTTCAACAAAATAAAACTCATTCTCAACGAGGATTGCCAAGTTTACTTGGAGTTGATGAAGAATATCCAGTTGATTGAGGTTGCAATTCATTGTAGGAACATAAGAGATGTTACCAAGTAAAGGGTTTAAGGATGAACTTGAAGCCGTTTGAATGCACGAGATTCGAGGAGTTTCAGAGGTTTGAAAAAGAGAGAGACAGAGAGATAAAGTGTGGAAATACGTAAGTAGTGAGTGATCGAGAGTGGTGAGTGATTTAATAAAAACGTTTAAGTTTCTAAAATAAAACTAACGCACACGAGTAAACATGTGTAACCAACACTTGTCAGAACATCACATAACACACACAACTTACAAGAAAACAGTTCATATGGATATTAATTGAATTTTCATTGACCAGAGCCACAATCAAATTCCATTTCAACAAAGGCATAACATATATACTTAACCATTTACTCTATTTTACTAGAGGAAAAAGTATAGAGATGTCATCATCATTCCTTTATAAACAAAATGTTTAGATTTTTCTTTATATAATTGAATATGTCTTCAACAAGGGGTTTTGTAAAAATATTAGTCCATTGATGATCAATGTCAACAAATTTAATGTTTAAAGTATCCTTTTAGACATAATCTCTTATAAAATAATGTTTAATCTCTATATGGTTTGCCCTTGAGTGTAAAATAAGATTTTTGGTTAAACATATAGTTGAAATATTATCATAGAAGATAAAAAGTTACTCTCATTGATTTTGATATCATCTAGTTGATATTTCATCCACAATAGGTGAGTGTTATAGCTAGCTGCTGAAATATACTTTGCTTCTGCGGTAGACGGGCCAATAGTCCCTTGTCTTTTGCTTGACCAGGATATTTGATTCTCACCAAGGAATGTGCAGTTTCCACTGGTGTTTTTCTTTTCTAGCTTGTCTCCAACATAGTCAGCACCACAGAAACCTACTAACTTGTACTCGGAGGATAACTTATAACATATACCAAGATTAATAGTACCTTTTAGATATCTAAAGATCCTCTTAAGAGGTGTTAAGTGGGGTTCTTTAGGATCAGACTGAAATTTGGCATGCACACACACACTTAACAGAATATCAGGTCTAAAGGCAGTTAAGTAAAAAAAAAAAAAAAGGCAATCATCCCTCTATATACCTTATGATCTACCTTTTTACCTGATTCATCCTTATCAAGAAAACAAGTTGGATGCATAGGTGTAAACATAGGCTTACATTCATCCATTTTAAATTTCTTAAGCAATTCTCTTGTATATTAACTATGATGAATGAATACACCATCTGGGCTTTGATGAATTTCGATTCTAAGAAAGAATTTTAGTTTTCCCATCATGCTCATCCCAAATTCATTATGCATTAACTAATAATTTTTGACAAAGCTTGCCGTTAGTAGAACCAAAAATTATATCATCAATAAATATTTGGACAATGAGAGGGTCATTCTTAAATGACCCTCTCATTAAAGTGGTGTCAACCTGGCCTCTTCCAAAATCATTATTTAATAAAAATTTACTTAGTCTGCCATACCAAGCTCTTAGAGCCTGTTTCACCTTGTTCCAGGGATTTGTTCAATTTGAAAACGTAGTCTGGAAATTCATTATCTTGAAATCCATGAGGTTGTTTGACATACACTTCTTCATTTTTATAACCAATTAAGAATGCATTTTTCACATTAATTTGATATAAAATGATTTTGTTAAATATTGCAAAAGAAAGTAAAATTTTGATTGTCTCTAACCATGCCACAGGGGCAAAAAAATTAGTGTAATCAATACCTTCCTACTGATTGTATCCTTGAGCTACAAGTCTTGCCTTGTTTCTACTCACTTCACCTTTCTCATAGAGTTTGTTTCTGATAGACTTCTTTTCTTTAAGCTTGGGTACAAGATCCCATACATAATTTCTTTTGAATTGATTCAGTTCGTCATGCATGGCCATTATTCGCCCATCATCTAATAGAGCTTTATCAATTGTTGTAGTTCCAATTTCAAATAGCAGTCCAAACATAAAAGTTTCTTTAAATGTAGTCCCGATCTTCAGAGGATCATTTACACTTCCTATGATCAAAGAGTCTGGATGTGAAGATTTGTATTTCCTTCTAGGTTTGGGTTCCTAATGACCTTGATTTGTGGGAGGTTTATTGTTGCTTGTCCTTGAATTTTTAGTCACATCTTCTGATTCATTAGAGGCTGGTTTTATTGGTTCCTCTGATATTTTAAGTTTCTATCATTTTATTTAATATGAAAAATATACATCTAGCTTTTACTTTTTATGGTCAAGCTTTTTGTCATGACATGAATCGATTCTTCAAAAATCAGTGTTTTTTTGTTGTATATTTTATAGGCTTTAGACCTTTCACAATATCCCAAAAAGGTGCACTTTTGAGATCATGAATCAAACTTGCCAAGAGTCTCTTTGGTTCTCAAAATATAGCATATGCAACCAAATTTATGAAAGTATGAAATGGTGGATTTAATTCTGTTACACAGCTCATAAGGAGTCTTATTAAGAATAGGTCTAATATAGATAATATTCTGAATATAACATGCACTGTTCACTACTTCTTCCTGTTAGTAGAGAGGCGTACCTAAGAGGGGGTGAATTAGATGTTTAGAAATTTTCTGGTTTTTAGATACTTAGTGGATTATTTTTCTGATTATGATTAGTGTATGGAGAAATTTGTAAATGACTGAAAAATAACGAACACAACAATTTATCCTGGTTCCCCTTTTAACCCAAGGGTACATCCAGTCCTCTTGCACACTACAAGAGATTTTTTCACTATTGTTAGAATAAGTACAAGTCTAACTCTAAGACTTCTGTTATAGACTTCTAACAATCTACCTAAGATAGTACACCACTATCCTAGTTTACAACACTTGAAAAAATATACACCACTTTCCTCAATTTACACAATAACTTGAATGGTTTTACAACAATGATTTTGACTGAAATCAATAAGATATAACAGTTGATGCTTTCTTATACAATGATAACAGTCTAATATAAATTCAAGTACAATAGAGAACCTTTCTCAATGATATGACAATGAAAAATATGTACTTGAAATATGAAAGTAAGATTTTGAATAACTTAAAATATTTCTGAAAGTTTGTTCAAAGTTGTTCTAAGATTAATGTTTTGGTAATTAAGTTAAATCTGAAACTAAGAAGTATTTATACTCCTTAGACATCACTTCAAGTCAGTGGCAATCATTTCTAGAGGTTTGATGAACATGTGCAATGATCCAGATTGAATCTGAACTGAAAAATTGCATTGCTTCTTAGCTGTATTCGGCTACAGCCTAAGTGTAGTCAAATACACCTCTGCAACGTTCAGATTTATTTCAAAATTTTAAGCTTGTACACAAATTCAAATCCTTGTAGTCGAATACAGATGACTGAATTTTGCCACTGACTTGATTTTGTATTCGGCTACATCATGTTGTAGTCGAATACAAAAGTGCAATTTTAGCTATTGACTTGGTATTTGTATTCGGCTACACCATCTTGTAGTCGAATACAAATATGCATTTTTTGCTACTAACTTGAGTTTGTATTCGGCTACAAGATGCTGTAGTAGAATACAACTTTGACTTTTGTCAAAAACTTGATTTTCAAACATTGTGCATGCATTTTGACACTTTGAAAATTATTTTGATGCATATGCTAAAATGGAAGGTTCTCATGTACATTTGAAATATAACAATATTAGATTGCATCATGTACCTTAAATTATAAGTCTTTTAGCATATTGGCAATAGTTGACTTGATTGTCAACTTCTCTTTGAACTTGCAACTTGATTAGATTTTATTTTCTTGCATCACGTACCTTAAATTATAAGTCTTTTTGAAGAAAAATGTGATTTTATTTTCTTTCATAATTAGATTTTCTCTTTTTAGGTTTTCAAAATCTTTTTCAAGAAAGCTGTATTTATTTGTTAAGATGACATGAGTTTTTCTAAGAGTTTTTAGATTTGAAGAAACATTGTGATTCTTGCTTAGAAATTCATTTAACATAACTATAAGTTCATTACGAGATAGGTTAGATAGTACCTCTAATTCTTTAGCAACAGACCCATTTTTAGAATCATCCCGCTTTTTTGAGACATTAACTAACAAAATTCTAAACTTAAAGAGACAAATTCATAACTCTAAACACTTGTGGAAAACTCTCCCAACAAGTATACATCAGTACAAAAGTATCTCGAACCTCAACCGGCACGTTATTGTGCTTCCTCACATTTCTCCTACTAGGTTGTCCTGCGACATTATTCGCTCGAATAACATTACATGTGTCGTCCTAAGGTTCATCTCTAAATAATAAACATAGAGCAAATAAGCATGCATATATATAGTAGCAAAAATATAAATCATGTACTCGCGACTAGGTCCAAGCCATTAATGCATTTACTTTTTGAAATACTTCATTTTTTAAATCCAAATATAACAAATATAATTCTTCAATCTTCATTTTTTTTAAATCCAAATATAATAATGTTCAAAACATTTACTTTTTGAAATACTTGACATTCTCTATTTTTATAAGGTAAATGCTAATAAATGTCTTATAAATCTGTTAAAAATATTAAATATAGAAATATAAATTTTAGTGGTGTATTTAATATTTTGAAATTTTAAAAATTGAATTTTTTTTCACATAAAATTTTTATTTATTTTCTTTTTTTATTTCTTAACAAATATTTTTAAGATTGGTATTAGCATGACCTTATTTATAAAAATAAAATATTCAGAACACAATAATGTTTTAAAAAGTAAAGAAAATATAAAATTCCAAACTTTTCAAAATTTGAAAAAATTTAGAATAGTTTTTTGAATTCTTTTTTGTAAAAAAGAGTCATGGCAGCGTTGACTTGGTCGACGTTAGTATCAAATTTCAAAACATTCTAACGACTGAAAATTTGTGTTGAAATTTATTTAAACATTCTAATGTTTTAAATTTGTGTTGTCCCTGCCTCCCCGGTGCTTACCCCTTCTAGGTGTGATTCATGGTAGCACGACTGAAAACTTGGGAAGAAGCCTCTCTTCAATATTCATCCAAGGAAACAACAAGAATGCATAACACACTTTAAAATTATTTGTCTACTACCTCAATTCACCAAATGTCAATGTTCAACATTTTGAAAACGAAGGTAAATTCATATTTGATTTGTGAACTAATTGGTAAATTAAATTTTATTAAAACATGTTAATGACATGGTAACACTATTTCCATTCCAATGTATTCTGTGTATTGAAAGCAGAAGATTTAATTTAATTTAATTTCGAAGATGAGAAGGTAATTGATAGGTATAAATTAAAAGCAAAAATAGAAAATAATTAATAATTAAGTTAAAAATCATTTCAATTAATAAATAAATAATGTATTATGTAATTACTAAAAATTTGATTACAAATTTAAAATAAAATTAATTTAGTTAGAAATATATTAGTACTTACAAAAATATTCAACAATTTTTTCGTTACTCTTTCTCATTTTTTTCACTTTGATCAAACAATAAATCAAATTTAATCTATTCCTTACATCTTTCTCTAATTTTGTATTTTTTCTCATCTCTTCTCACTTTCTCTTTACAACTGAACACACCATTGACACATGTTTAATTGGAAAGACCATTCTTATATTTCTCATGTTTCGAGACAAATTCAACGTCAAATCTAACTCTTGAAACTTCAACTTCACAAAGTGTTTGTCATTCTTCTATCAATCATTTGTTAAGTGTGTTTTTTAAACCATAACTGTAAACCAACTCTTGTAGCTTTAGATTGATCGCGCATGGCTTGCAAGTGTGGTTTGAGACAGATGCTTAAAAGACTTGACTAAACTACCATTGATCTTATAGGATAGTATCATACATCTTTGACTAACGGGATCATATCCTATAACAACCCTACTTCTTAAATTAATTAAAAAACAATAATTAATTATATAAATTATTTGCTTGAAATATATATGTATTTTAAATTATTTTCTTGAATTGAGAGTTTTAATTTAGTGAGTTATATTTAAAAGAATAATAAAACTAAAATTTTAAACAAATTTTTCATTTGAACCCAACACTATCAAATCAACCCACTCAAAAGGGATATAAAGACAAACACTACCTCACTTATGCGAACATACAACACAAACAAAACACTTTCATAATTTGAATTTTCTCTCTCTTCTTCCCTCACTTCTTCATCCTCTTCTTAAAACACAAAACTCTCTCTCCATCAAATTTTCTATTCTCTTCAAATTTTACATCACAAACAACTACAATTACCCTCGCATCCTCATCAAAACAACTTTCAACCTTCAACTCAAACACACTTCTTATCTCTGTAATAGAAAATATGCATGCACCATCCCAAACCCCGTTCATTCTACATCAACTTCAAGAAATGAAAATTAGAACAAAATATCATCTTGAACCCTAAGGGAAACATCATTGTAGAAATATATACCAAAGCCCTATAGCCAAGAAGAAGTGGGTTTCTTTTGTTTCCCCTCTTGCATGTGGTTTAATCTATTTTTGCATGTAGTGTTGGGAATTTGAGTATTTTAGTGGAAGAAAATCTGATTTTGATTTGGAGTTTAGAACTTTTGGAATTTCAAACTGAGTGAAAAAATATGTACTTTTGCATCTTAAATATTGTATTTTTGCTATTTCATTGAATATGTTGTATGTGATATGATTTATGTAATGTATTTGATTATTGGGATTATTATACTTGTTTGCATGTGATGTATTTCTCTATTTTTGTATTGTAAGTTCTTACCTCGTAAAAATTCGCTAAATGAACTCAGCCCTAGGACCAACACGGTTGCTTGAGACTTGAATTCGCTAAGCAAATTTTAGCCCATGTTTTGGATTTGCTAAGCGAATTTTATACACTTTGAAATGTTCCTTGTAGTTTTAATGTTTGTTTAGTTTGTAGTATTCTTTAATATTGATTCTAATTGTATTGTTATTGGCTGCTTGATTAATATCTTGATGTTGCAATATGCATTGTTTTAACTTAAAATGATACTATACTTTTCTCAAGTTTAAATTTCATTTTCAATTATATGTTTTAAATTAAATGACTGAAAATGATACATGAGATATGATAATGTTTCATTAACGAAACATTTGTACACATGTTACGGTCATGATCAAGACCTACCTTATAAAATGATCACAATTATCTTTGTGGCTCACGCTAAGATAATTGGAATAGATTGTCCATATTATATGAAAAAATTAACTAAATTGAAAGATTTTCAAACATTAATTTATATCAAAGGTTTTATGGAAAAAAGGAACTTTGTATTCTTTCTTGATGTTTTAAAAATATATTTTCTAATTATCCCTCCCTTTTTTATGGAACTCATTGATATCATTATCTCACCTCCTATTTTTATGTATTATTATAGCATATAAGAAGGTTTGAACTTCAGACTCGAAACAAGTATTTAATGTTGATGTTTAATAGATACTGTGATTGTGATTTTGAAATTTAGTTATATAGTCTCAGTGTGAAACTTAACTTCTGACAATGTATTTATAACCTATTATGACTTCTTTTGTCAAGTTCCCCGTAATTATATTAATTTATAATATCCTACATTATTTTCTAGATAAATAATGTGGGGTATTACATATCCTTCACCGCGACTCTATTAACAACACTCTCTAGACCTCTCAATCTCTCTAAAATTTATTTCTCTCTCTTCACCATCTTTATATTTTATCTGCATCTTCTCTCCCTACCTTCCTTTGTTTATTTTAGTTGAATATGGAGCACAATTGTAAGTGATTCAATTTGGTGTCCAGGTCTTCTCTATTTTTTAAAAGTATTAAAAATCTTCATTACTATAATTTTAATGTATAAATGTACGACTAATGCCACAGTTTTTGAAAAGAGTTTTTTTTTTATATACATTCATAAATTATAGTATTGAATATCTCCATTTCTTTTCTGTTAAGAAATAGAGAGATCCTCACCACTAATTTGTCATCTAATAGCTTCATCACTTAGTGTGAGAATCGATAAAGCGATTTAATATATATTTATATAGTTGTAATTTTAAGTTATTGTTTTTTATAAGAGAAATATATTGGTCTCTCTCCTTTGTTTGATTGAGAAAAGAGAGAAATGATATTATTATTGATATGGACAACCCTTGAACTCAAAAATCATATAATTAATATTGTTTTTTTGCAAAAATTAATTTAAATATGCAATTTATCTAATTAATTACTTAAATTTTTAACCTGATTAATTAAATTAAGTTACCAATTAACTTGTATTTTTATTAATTTAACCGATGATATTCTTAACAATTATCAACCGATGTCATCTCACAACCTTCCCTTTCCTTTCTATAACAAAACAAAAACAGCCTTGTTTTTCATTCTTGTTTCCCATGATACATGTCCCCAATAACAAAGGTAAAGCTGAGTTGGTTGTACAAAACATCATCACCCTTCAATCTCGTTATTTATTTTCACTCTATATATGACTGTAGGTGGTCATAGAAATGTTTCTATATAGCTTTAAATAGGAAATGAAATTATTTTACACAGAAAACATGGAAGCATTTGGGAGCTTGCAGACATGAACATTGGTGGAAAAGGAAGTGGATTTGTTTTTTAATAAAAGGAAGAGGATTTAGATAAAAATGAGTGAGGAAAGGTAAAAATGAAATTTGAGAAAGAAAAATACTAAAACACTCTCTTCAACATTCACTTCAACATTCATTTAAGTAAAATCTACCCGAGTTCCACATAAAATTATAGAACTTATTTTCAGAGTATGGAATGTGCATTAACTTCACCCAATAAAAAACTGGGCGTTGAAAAAGTAATATTCTTAATGCTCCTCTTTGATAAAGTAATTTTATAAAAAATATTTATGATTAATAAATTTTTAATATTTATTTGAGTATGATAACATAGGAAAGATTTAAAATAATTTATCAAAACTCTCTGATACTCCCTGTAACCTTAAAAAAATTATCAGGATATATATTTAATTTACATTATATCCATAGTTTAACCACGGTGTGTAATGAAAGGTGTAATTAAAGGACCCATCAATTATTGGAAACTGACACCTTTCCGTACTCTGTTTAAAATCCTGTCAGTAGCAAATTTGATACCCCACACCAATAATCCATCTGCAGAAAACTACAAAATTAATAAAAATGATAGGTGGGTGTTGTGTTATCCAGCAGCTCAACTTCCTTCTGGTTCCCCAATTACACACTACTACCGGACACCACCATAGGTACAAAAAAGTATTCAAAAGTTAACTTCTTACTGTCAATAACTCATTTTCTCACCAGCTCATCTGGAATAAGAAAACAAGATTGTTGGGGAAAATAATTTCACAAAGGGATTTCTTTGGTAGAGTGTATTAGAAATGAAATTCCTTTACGGACACTGCTGGCATCCCATCTTCTTCCCATTTTTCTTATTGAGGGAACATTAGAAAACGCCTTTTTAGCCCCATTACCAATGCTTCAACATATCTTTCTTTCTACATTTAGTCAGTAGCATTGTGTATGCTTTCGTCTTTGAAGTTAAGAGACCCAGAAAGGCACAAGCTTTTGGGTCACGGTTGTGGTAAAAGTCGCATTGTAATCATTCATATTGCAAAAAATTGCAGTCAAATGCAATTGTGGTAAAAGTCGCATTGTAACCATTCATATTGCAAAAAATTGCAGTCAAATGCAATTGATGTGGTCCCAATTACAATCACATTGAGGTAATAGGGTTATGAAAAACTCCGAAACCACAACCCAAATTGTTGTGGTGGACCTTTATTTAAAACTTTAATAAAACGCACATGGTTGTTTCAAGGGGTGTGGCAATAAAAGCCAATGTCACACAACAACCACAGTAGATAAGTCATTAATAAGATAACAACACATCAGTATCAGCTAGGAGACCCAGATTGACTTTGTTGAATGATATGCACCACAAATAATTTAAACAAGGATGGAACATCAAAAATAGTAACATACCAGGTACTATTAGCATGATTTTACATTACATATTTGAACCATATCTTTCCTTAAATACTGAAAGGCCTGAGTACAAACTCTTAGGCAGAGTACCATGGCCTATGATTACAGTATTATTATAGAACAGAAATCAAACTGTGTTGAATAAACCCTTCAATTTGGAATATGAAATGCCAACTAGAAGAATGGTTTCGTAATTATATATACATTCATAAAATCATATATACACAAAGAAAAAAGTAGCAAAAGCAGTAAGATATAAAGAAAGAAACAAATGGGTTTTTTATTCACTTCAGTAGCACCCCACAACAATCAAGTTACAAACACATTATTCTCAGTCACTAACCAATCTAACAAATGGATAAGCATTGCAGATAAAAATCTCGAAACAGAGATCTTACAGAGTAGAACTGGTAGTCCATGTCTTTTGGATACTAGTCCTCTCTGAAACAACTAAGGGCACCAAAAAGAGTGAAAATGAAGGACAAAGAAAAGAAAAGCTCACCAGCAGCTATGCCATGGCCACTTTAAACGGACCTCAATAATTATAATGCTCAATCGGCAGCCACAAAGCAAGAAATTCTGAAGAAAAAAACAATACTCCAATAAAATTGGAGTAACAGTCGAGCATCAGATACACATTTACTCATCAACCTAAACCTATGAAATTGAATAACTAAACTTGCACTCTCAAGTCTCAATCAGAAAAGTAATAAAATTGAGTAAAATTAAAAACCCACCATGAAAACGAAACCGAAGCAGTAACTCATCTTCATTCAACTTGAAACACTCTCTCACTCTTCACATTCCATTTCATTCCGTTCCATCACACTTGCTTTTGCATACCAATCAAGCTTCAATCACTAGTGTTATTCATCATTCATATCATAATCACACTAATCCATTCCATGCTTCCATTTTCCTCCACCAAAGAACTCAATAATCTAAACAACGTAATTCATCATCATCATCTTCTAAAAACCTAATCAGTTTTCCCACCTAGGAAAACCCTAATTGAGTTCCTCAATTCTAGGACATCTCAATTCCAAAATAAACAATAACCTAACCCTAAAATTTGACTAAGAATCTTCTAATTGTCCACACACAACAAGCAAAAATCACAAAACAATAGCCATAAAATTAAAACACACACATCATAAAATATATAAATATATACTAAGAGCTTCAACAATGAAGCTCCAATCAATGATGTTCGTCGTCTCCCCGACCGGAATTTCCGTTACCAGACAATGAAGCGAGCAAATTCAGATGTCCAGGAAGGTAATTCCCTAACCTCGCCGCCGAAGCTTCTCCCATGGAAGCTTGATGTTGATGTTGCTGCTGCTGTTGATGATGAAACAACGAATTATGCTGTTGCTGTTGCGGAGAAATGGAAAGAACTTCCGGCGGCGGTTGTGCTGCAGCGGCGGCGAAGCTCCAAAGTTGAGCAAAGTCAGGCCTTGACGGAAGCGCCCAAAGAGCCGGTGGAGCGGTAGGTGCAGTAACGGAAACGGCGTCATCTTGTTCAGAACGTAACCGTTTTCCGAGAATGAAAGGAGAAGGAGGGAGAAAAGGTTTGTGTTCAGAAAGAGATGAAAATGAAGCGGGAGTAGTTCCGGTGCCGGTGGCAGCGATGATGGAGGGTTCCGCCTGTCGGAGAAGCCATTCGATGGTTTGACCGTCGGATTTGTGACCGAGCTCACGTGTTAACTGGAAAACACGTGCGGCGCAAATTATTGGCATACGTATTCTTCTTCCACGTCCGTCTACTTTGCTGTGACGGTCTTTTGACGGCGGTTTTTTAACGGCGATGGTCTTTTGTGAGTCTGTTGTTGTGCCGTTAGTGACGGTTACGGCGTTAGTTGTTTCCTTGCAGTTAGACATGAAATAAATTGGGGTTTGTAATAGTTAGAGTTTATTCTTTTTTAATTGGATTGTGGAGAGTTGAGAGTGGAGAATGGGAATGAGGGGTTTTGGGTTTTGATTAATTGGTGAAATTGGAAAAATGAAGTGAAAAAGAGAGAGAGGAGAAGGTAGAAGGAGGAGAAGCGTGTGTAGTGTAATGTAATGCAATGTAATGATTGAGTTGGAAACAGGAGAAGGTGGAGATAGGAAGAAGGCACATGGGTGGTGGGGCCCAGTACTTGTATTACACAGCTCACACCCCTCTAACTCTTTTCTCTTTCTCTGTTTTACACTATACTACTACTATCTTCTCCACTTGTTTCCCACGCGCCTTCTTCATTTCTTTCCCAAATAAATCACCTCACGTGTTGGGTTCATTCGGATCCAAAAACTCCAACCCACCCAAACCGTCGATGACAAAGTCTTAACTGGGCCTAAGACGATAAATTGGGTCATCGGTTAATTACGGGTTGGCCCATTTTAAAAAAGGCCCAATGAATATTTGGTTATTTCTTGGGCTATTTTTGGTGAAAAATTTGTGTTAGGCTACTATGTCCCATTTAACATAACATTAATAACTAATAAAAATTAAGCTTCAATGCTATCGCATACAACTACAAGTTTTACGAGACTTAGTTTTTTAAGTATAGCAACTTAGTTTGAAAATACACGGTCATAATTGATGTGTAAAATTAATACACTTTCATAATGATAGTTTCAAATGACTATGACAATACAAGTAACATCATGTTATGCTTTCAATTTGATTCACTTGTCATTTTTACATTCAACTTGAGAAGTTAGTCAAACTAAAATTAGTATTCACTAATCACGGTTTCAATGTATGCAATGAAACTCACTGCCACATAGAAAATATTTCAATACATATATGCAATCAACATTAATATTATTGAGATTTTCTTTTTCCATTTCTGCTCGCTGCAGCGATATCGGCAAGTAAAGTTTAATGTTAATTTTTCTCGATCTCTCTCTCAAAAATACAATCGATTTTATTTTATTTTTGTCATTTTCAATTCAGGTTGGTGTAGGAGAAAAATAGTTGTTTTGGGTATGAGGAAACTAATGAAGCAAACAATTGTAAAAAGTTATTCAAATTTTCAGTTTTACCAATTGTTTCTACATTTCATAATGTAATTTCTTTTTCTTATTCTCTAAGTTCAACTCTTTATTTTTCTTTTCCTCCAACAAGTATTTCATATATCTTGAACTGATCTTAAAGAATCAGATTATTTTATGCAAACTAAACAGATTAGTTTGTTTATTGTTGTTTTTACATTATTAAATTTGCATCCATGCATGTTATTTCCAACATTTTATTTACTTTTAAATAAGATATTTTGAAGCTCCCAAATTGGATCCTCTTGATACGAAAAATATTTTTTATTTTGATGTGTTGGTTTCACTTACTCTAGTAAAAGATTTTCAACAAACAAAAATACTTTCTATCTCTAACCTCCAACTAGAACTCCTCCCATGTAGACTTTGGTTGTAATAATTTTTTTAAAAAAAACGTAAGTCATTTTTAAATAATATTAAAGGGAATAAATTTTAAAGCAATGAAATAAAATTTTTTAAATTTCTGAAATGATATGTCCCCTACCAATTTTAATTTTTAACTTTTTCTTTTATTCTTTTTTTGATCAAGGGCTTCAATTTAAGAATCTTATGAGTTTTGAGGATTACATGTTTGGAACGAAGAATCACAAAAAAGAAAGCTTCCAGATGATGAAGAAGGATGGGAGCAACAAACTCCCAAGTTTGAGAGCTATGATTTAAAATATGGTTTTTAGAAATTATTTGAATTAATCTTCATCAATTATTTCTTGTATAGTTTGGTTATATGATGCATCACATCATTGTGCATTTTTGTGAAAAATTCAGAATGGAGATTAACGTAATGTTGCACTCTCCAACTATGTTTTATTATCCACTCTTCTTTTGCACCCTCTTCTTTGGTTGATTAGTAATCAGTGTTTGATATTTTTCATTGGACGTTTGACTCGTTAAAGCAATAAGTATTTAGTTTAAAAGAATTATTGTTCTATTAAAATATATTTAATAATTTTTTTCATAACTTATTAAGGTAATAACTTGTTTCAAATCCACTATGCAAAGTATATATACACCCTACGCATGAAGAAAAAGAAACTATTGGTAGGATAACGTCCCACCAATATCCAGCTTAACAAAATCCAAAATGTAAAAAACGAATGTTATAAAAAATGACACTTTTAACATTGGGATTTAACCAAATTTGACAAATATTATATGTAGTTTCATTGGCCTCTCTCATCACATGAGAAGTGCTAAAGTCAACACTTTTCTCCATAAGCTTTATGATATTTTCAACAATTGTAACATTAAGGTGAGAAAAGGCCAGAGGCGAAGCTAGGATCAAATGACAGGAAGAGTTCGCAATATAAATTAAAATTCAACCAATAAATATTTATTTGCCAAAACATTATACATTAGTATTTTTTATTGTTTTATATTAGAGGTAGTCTTATTTGAGGTACATCAGACAATAAATATCAGTATTTTTTCTATCTATATTCAAATGTTGATTTACGATGTAAATTCGATATGTCATGGGAGTTTAGTCATTTCCACTAAATTTAATCTTTTCGATTTATATATTAGTAATCTTTTAACAGGCTATATAATTCAAAATATATTTATTTGTTACCTTCTCAATTATGTAAGGTTCAAATACCATATCACTTGAGAAAGTTATCATTTGTAGGAAACTAACAAAAAGACACACAAGAGATATTATATACTATGTGTAAAATGAAAATGTTAGGAGGGGCTCGGGCCCTTGTAACCACATACATACATCCGCCCCTAGAAAAGTCACACACCAACCGAATTAAGCAAGTCGCAATGAAGCAGTTTGATTTACTTAGTTACGGCAACGGAGCAGATACGGGTTTTGCCTCCTCCATCTCCGCATACGACTAATCAGGAAAAATCCACATTCGTCTATGTTTTTTATCGGTGTAAAATTTAACTTTTTATCCAGCCCACAACGAGGTTTGAGTTTCCTCGCCGCACTTGCACCTATTCATATATATAAAATACTAAATTTAAAAAGTAATATTATAATAATGAATATAATAAAATTAAAAAATATTAAAATCATATTTTCTATAGAGAGAAGATTATAATTTTTAATATTAAAAAAAACTATTAAATATATACATGTATATAAAATTTAAAAATAACAATAATATTACTAGTAGGAAAGATTTGTTTGTTGTGTGAAGTGGTTATCAACATCCCAAACCCGTGTCCGCCCCCTGAGTTTTAGTTTCAAAAAAACCTGCACCCGCACTCAACTAAAACATGTTTTCTCTGCCTAAATCGGGACGGGTGCGGGCTGTGTTGTTATCTCTAGATTTAATCATAACTTTTGAAAAGTCTATCTCGATAGAATTTTCAATTCCATTAAGAATAGTTTTTAAATCTACTTCTAAATTTGAAGAGGCTCCTATGAATTCGATATATCAAAGGAGAATCTAACCACTACAATATATGATTAACCACCGGTGCATTATCTATAAAGGCGCCAACAACGCCATCCAGTTAAGCTTAACATAATTTGTAGGACAAGGAGCCCATATGTTAACATTCTTAGGCTCGTTACAACTCATTTACAATCGAATGCTTTACTTAATAGCCATAACTTTTGAAAAATGGTTTCGTTCGGACTCCTCCAAACATGAGACACAACACCCGAAAAAATATATCCAAATATGTCTGTGGATTGTCCATGTCATTGAAAGATTCAAAAACAACAAATTAGTTAAATTAAAAGAAAATAAATTAGATGGTACATTACATAAAAACAAAATATTCCGCAATAGATGAGCTTTATAGTCCATTTAGTTTAACGAATGGATGAGTAGAGGAAGGATTTTAATAGAGAATAGTGTAGGAGATATATTTTAATTAAATATATGTCAGGTACAAAAGAGGAAATAAGAGAGGTTTTAATTAAATATATGTTTGGTTTGTCTCATATATAAAACAAATTTACCTTTGTACCCTTATAATTTTACAATACACTGAGATTTTAAAACTATTCATTTCATAATGGAAAATGCTAAAAGGTTATGAATGAAATTTCATGATTAAAATACAAATGTAATGTGCACCCTATAATTTGACCATTTGTCTCTCTTTCACTTATTATAAGTTTAAAAGTGCAATAAAATGAAAACATGAAATGAAATGAAATGAAATCATAGAATATAAAAACACAAATAAAGTTCATACAAAACTAAACATGTGATGACTTAAAGGAACAAGAAATGTTCAAAACGTGACAAAAAACGTGAAATAAAAAAGAAAAAGAAAGAATTACAACAGATGACGAAAGAGGTACTAGTAACAATGATATTGTCTTTGTTTTTCCGATGTGCGATAAAACTAATGTGACAATTAAAACTACTTTAACGAGGATTGGCAAGAGAATTTAATCAAATTATAATCTGAAAAAGTTTCAACGCCAAAATATTGATAATGACTTTATAAGAGACATTACACAAACTTATGGATCTGAAGTATCCGACAATGGATTTTCAGTAGCAAGAGAAGGATTATTAGTCAAAGTATTAATCACCACTTCACTTCCAAAACTCCTAATCAACATGCACTTTCTTGGAAAGATATTTCGATGCACATTTTTTCTTCTTCAAATCTTGACATATTTTTAGAATTGAACAATTTAGATTACTTGATAAAATGAGTGGACTAAAACTGTACCACCAAATTAGAAAAATTCCCATGAGATATCCATTTAGCTAATTGATTTAAATTCTTAATGTAATTTTTTTATACATATACATAGAATCATATCACCATGTTATATATAAAAAAAACTTTTACATTGAAAATGTGAATATCAACTAAACTATAATTGTGATCCAACTCCTGTAAAAATAAAAAGTGATCCAATTGAAATTTGAAGTGGACATATTTTGTAGGTTAATGTTTTCATTTTGTTATTTTACCATAATAAAAAAATAAATTAAATGATAAAGTCCACTAAAGATAGATTTTCATTTTGTTATTTTATTATAATAAAAAATAAATTAAATGATGAAGTCCACTAAAGATAGAAATAGGTCAGACCGATTAATGGGTGTCTATGGCCTAGCCTCTAATATATTCAGTCAGACGAAGCCGTTTTTATTTAGGTCGCACCAAAACTTTTAAAATGTCAATTTAACTAAAAATGTCATACTTCATGTCACTAGAAAAGTCTTTTAAATCTATCAGATGGTCTACTTAATCAAATATAATTAAATTTTCTGCTACCATTATTATTATATAAAGTTTTTGTACTCTACGTTAAATTATATATTTACTAACATTTTCTGTAATTTAAATATGTTGACCTACGTAAATTTTTAATGTATTTAAATATATTATAATAAAATAAAATAAAAATAAAATATCATATAACGTTAAATTATCAAAAAGATAATATTAAATATCTCAATAAAACTTAAGTTCATATAAATATATAATTTGTTGGCTATGTAGAAAAGCCTACATCATCTACCACTTGAGTGGTATATACTTTTGTAAGAAAAATAATAAAATAGAATTTTAAATAGGCTTTTTGAAAGAAAAACTAGAATAGACCTTAAAATTGAATATATAATAGATAATAGATGAAACTCAAACTTAACATTTTGAAAATAGAATACATTTAGACCTTCTAAAACTTATGTCCATTTAGCCTATTTTCACCACCAAAAGCCCACTACAAGTTAAATTAGATTACACACAGAGGATCAGGTCTGTCGTGGGGAATAGACCAGACCGATCGACATGGTCCTACGTCAAATCCAGATTAGATCATATTTTTCTTTTAAAATAGACAAAGAGAAAATTTCTAAAAAAGTCTATTTAGTTAAAAAAAAAGGTTAGGCTACAAACTACAAAATAAGTCTTTTAGTCTGTCAGACTGACCTATTTAAATAAATATAAATTTAATAATTTTTTTACTACTATAATTATTATATTAAATTTTAATTTTTTTTAGATATTCAACGTTTAGTAATTTACCTATATTAACCTTATTTAGTTTTTGACATATTCAAATGTATTATTATAAAATAGAATTAAAGTATGATGTGTATAAAGTTATTTTCTTCAAATTTTCATGTTAAATGCCAAAATAGAATTTAATTTTATTGACATATTAACTCGTTAATCTATTTAAAGATATATTTGTTACTTATTCAAAAATATTAAAATGAAATAGACAAATAAACTAACAGGCCACAAGAGACTTTTATCAAGACCAAACAAAGACTTAAAAAATAAGTCTATAAATGTCACATACTCCCTTATGCCTTAAATTTTTTGACAAACATAATTTAGAAAGCCTAATTATAGCAAAATAATGATGGAGCTAAATATCACTAGAAGGGGGGTTGAATATGGATTTTGGTGTTTAAAAATATTTTTGTCAATTTTTGAATTACTGACCTCTCTGAGAGGATGCGAATTCGATAACAGAAATTCAAACCTTTAAATATGAACAGAATAAAAACAAGGAAAGTATAAAGAGAGAGAGAGAGAGAGACACAACTTTTATACTGGTTAACCCAAAGATGACTACGTCCAGTCCTCACACAATTGTGAGATTTTACTAATGATCAACCTCTCACAGAGGTTGATTACACTTTGTGTATTCTTAAGCTTCACCAAGCTTACAACCTTGTTTCTTACAAGTTTCAAATATTTTCAAGTACAACTTACTTGAAAATTACAGAGTGATATGAGTATGATTTCTTTCTCTTTACTTAACACTTTCTAAAAAGATTTTTCAGAGATCTAGTGTAGGAATGTAGAAAGTATAAAGAGAGGATGGATATTGCTTATGATAGATTTAAGATTCTTGATCTTTTTCTGCAATATTGTTGTGTGTTTGATAATGAAGAGCTTGCTGCCTTTTATAGAGGTCTTGTGTTGCTCTTCCATGTGTCAAACTTCCTTATAACCGTTGGAGACTTGATCAAAAAGTCCAATGGTCTTTGAGCTTAATTTACAAAACTGTCATCTAGATGTCTTTGGACAAATGCAGTCCATCCTCAAGCCTCCTAGGTACATGGTCATGTGTTGTCTTTTTCTCTTTTTCATTCTCCAAGACATGTAAGACTATTTCTTTGACTTTGTGGGCTACAACCGCCTGTAAGTTGTAATACCAGGTCGGTTTCAACTTTTGAAAATGATGTGACAATTGATCCATCCTCTAACCTCGTACTACCCGTCCTCGTACCTCATACTGTCCATCCTCGTACTAGTTAAAACTAGCCTCTGACCTTTTAGATAAAAATGCTTTATTTATTCGTTTTTGGATATTGTTTTGACTTCTCAACATGATTAAAAATCATGGTTATGGAGATGATGAATATTATGCAATTTGAAGGTCATCCTCTCACAGATTCATCCTATCCTTCAGTTTGCAAATTTGGTGGTATTAAGTCAAATTTTTCTCCTTTTAGTCTTCATGATGAATAACCTATTTTCTAATATAAATATACTCAAGAGCACATATTAGTCATTAATCACAATCATGATCTTTTAAGAAATTTTGTTATCATTAAAATCATTTGAGAGAGATTTTGTCTCAACAAATAAGAGTATCATTTACCTTTGCAGGAGTTGACTTTGGTATAGCTATAATCTTTCCTATGATATAGCAGTTGATTAATTAATTTATCTATTTTTTAAAATTGTCCTAATTAATTATTTTTCTTTTTTTAACATGCCGATCGACATCTACTTTATTTACACGTGAATAACTAATACTATTCTATGACATGAATGAATTACTATTAGTCTAATACTGTTATCAAAAGGATTAAACCTCCTTCAAAAGAAAAAAAATTAAACCTCAAAGTAGGGACGCAGAAATTTTGAAAAGTAGGGCATAATATATTTCTTTTAATTGTTGTAATATGTATAATACTAAAAAAAAAACTACTTTTGATCTTAAATACATGATGTATTGATTGTTGTTACTATAATATTTGAATTTATTAAAATTACAAATACATCATTAAATGTATTTTTATTAATAATTTTATAAATCAATTTAATTAGTAAAAATAAATTTGAAGATTAAATTAACAAATTAAAAATATATTTAAAAATTAAAATGATTGATTAAAGATACATTTAGACTTATTTTTATAATTATAATATATTTAATTATTATTATATAACAACGCTAACACATTTTAAAAAAAATCAACTATGTGTACGAGTAAAATACTTGATTTGAAAAAATTGGACGAAAAATCCGACTACAAACTTATAAATAAGAGGGAAACTACAGTATATTTAATTCTAACAACCTTTTTAGAAAATTGAGTTTTTAATAAGGTGAGTTAAGTCGTTTACGTGCTACCAGACTTAACAAGTGAGGCGGAGGTATGTTTAAGTTGGTTGCCTATTCAAACGACGGTTGTTAATACAACCGATTTAAGAGAGACGGTAAAAATAAAAATAAAAAATTAATATATATCTCTTCCTCTATATTTAACTCGGTTACTTAATTAAACGACTCAATAAAATAAGGCAGTGGTAATTTTGTAAATATTTAAAACTTGTTTAACGCGGTTATATTGATAACCGATTTAAGGCAAATTTAAAAAATATAAAAAATACCCTTGGCGTTTTATCTTCTACTGCACTAACCACGTGCCGTTTAATCTTCCACACTGTACTAACCGTGCACTTAGTTTCTTTTTATCTTCCACTGTACTCTTAGCATTTTATCTTCCACACTACTGTACTAATCGTGCAATTAGTTTCTTTTTTATCTCCACTGTACTAACCACTGCACTCTAAACCTTCCTTATTCTCAAATTTCGTGAACACTTGCAACTGCACTTTCTAGTTTACTCTAACGTCCACTTCACAGTCATCACCGTTGTTTTATTGCCACCATTTCAGATTTGGTTCTCAAGTTCTTGTTTATTGAATAATAAACTTTATTTACGTAGAGATATTATTGTGAGTAATTTTTTTAAATATTTTTCTACTATTATAATTGTTGATATATAATAATAATTTTGACATCTTACGTTACTAGAATGATTAATACAAAATATTGTATAATTGTTGATATTTAATACGAAATATTGTATATGTATGGATCAGCAGCATAAAAACAAATTGAAAAATTTATTAAAAAAAAATAATTATTTTAACTCTATCTATTAAGTCAGATGATCAAAAGATCCGACTTAAAAAGATAATTTGTTGAACTGAATTTATGATGTTTAAGTCGGTTAAGCTGAATCGACTTAACAAGACGAAACTTTGTTAAGTCGGTTCATGAAACGAGTTAAAAAACAACATATTTTTTAAGTTGTTTACTGTTAACTCGGACACGGAACCGACTTAAAATGTACATTTTAACTGACTTAAAAAGATAAAATTCTACTAGTGTTTTTTTATTAAAAAATGACATATATATTCATCCATTTAAATTAATAGAATCTATTGACAGGTAATAATACATATTCAAAGTCATTAAACTCGAAAAAAGATTAATATGTAAACAAATTTACATCCTAACCCTAATATGTGATGAATTATTAAAATGCATGTAATACTTGCATCTTCGATACGGTAACGTTGCTGTCGTCAAATAATTGATTGAATCTCTATAATAGATTGAAGCAAAATCTATTAATATGAGCCGAACAAGCCCCGGAAAAAGATAGAAAACAAAACAACACCATACTAGGACTAAGACGCCGAACAAAATAACTGTTAAAAGTGGTACTCAATTAAGCAGGCAAACTGTTTTTGCGCAGTTAGTTAGTTAGTTGTAACTACTTTAGTTAGTTAGTATGTTACTCCAAATTGTAAACAAACTGTATATAAGACAAAGCAAGGCTGGGAAAAAAAAAAGAGATAAAAAATATAGAGTGCAAAGCTGCAGTTTTACAAAACTGTGAAAAACTGGCAGCATAAGTGCTTATCTTTGTAATCATTTTCATTTCATAACTAGTGATAATTCAAGTTAGATCCAGTCCCCCAGACGTAGGAGTTAATCACTGAACTGGGTTAACAATTGTGTGTGTTCATTTTAGCATTACAAGTTTCAAATTCTGTTTAAAAGATCAATCTTCGTTTTCAGACAAAAACGAAGAACGATCTTGGATTTTCTGCGGATCAATCTTCGTTTCAGTTTTCTATCAATCTGCGTTTCTGTACAAAATCAAGAACATTCTTGGTTCATTGATTGATTGATCTCCGTTTTACAACAACTGGTATCAAGAGCACGGGAGTATTCAATTCAAAGGAAGGATGGCATCAACAAAGTATGCAATTGAAAAATTTGATGGGAAGAAGGATTTTGGGTTATGGCGTCTCAAGATGAAAGCGTTGCTGGTTCATCAAGGTTTGGTAGGAGCATTGGGAGGAGAGAAAGACATGGCATCCACACTACCAGAAAGGAGAAAAGGGATATCATGGATAAGGCTCATAGTGTTTTAATCTTGAGTCTTGGAGACAAGGTTCTGAGGGAAGTGTCAAAGGAGGTCTCTGCAGCAGGTATTTGGCTCAAATTAGAATCTTTATACATGACAAAATCATTAGAGAATCGTTTGTACTTAAAACAAAAATTATATACTTTCAAGATGCAACCTGGGAGGTCAATTGAAAATCATATGGATGAGTTTAATAAGATCATATTAGATCTTGAAAATATTGATGTAAAATTGGATGATGAGGATCATGCCCTATTGTTGATAAATTTTTTATCAAGCTCTTATGAAAACCTGTGTGATACACTTCTGTATGGTAGAAATTCTTTGTCATTAGAAGAAGTGCAAGCTGCACTAATCTCCAAAGAATTGAAGAGGAAGTAAGATGGGAAACAAGAAAGTAGTGGTGATGGATTGTTTGTCAAGGCCAAGGCAGGGAAGAAGAATAAAAAACAGAAGAATAAGTTCAAGAACAAAGAAAAGGACAAGTCTAAAATGAGATGTTTCATATGCAAGAAAAAAGGGCATTTCAAGAAAGAATGCCCATATTGGAAAGGAAAGAAAGAATCACAGTGATGATGATTATGGAAATGCATTTATAGCTTCTGAAGGGTATGAAAGCTCAGAAGTTCTTATGGCAAATTCAACTGAAATCATGGATGATGACTGGGTACTTGACTCAGGGTGTTCATTTCACATGACCTCAAATAGAGATTGGTTTCTTGACTACAAAGAAACGGATGGAGGCAAGGTGATTATGGGGAACAAATCAGCCTACAAGGTAGTTGGAATTGGTTCAATCAAGCTGAAGCTGGAAGATGGAACCATGAAGATTTTGTCAAAGGTCAGACATGTTCCAGAACTGAAAAGGAATTTAATTTCTCTAGGAATGCTAGAAGAAGCTGGCTATTCATACAAAGCAGAGAAAGGCACTATAAAAGTCATAAAAGGATCATTAGTAATCATGAAGGGAACAAGCGATCATAGAATCTACCTTCTAAATGGTCAAGTAGTGACAGGAATGGCAACAGTGTCTGTTCAAGCATCAAGCAAAGCCAGCCTATGGCATCAAAGGTTGGGTCATGTTAGTCTAAAAGGAATGCCAGTTCTGGACAGGCAAGGCATGCTAGGTGGGGACAAGATCAGTGATCTTGAATTTTGTGAGCATTGTGTGTTTGGAAAGATGCATAGGGTCAAATTCTCTAAAGGGAAACATTGCTCAAAAGGAATTCTGGAATATGTTCACAGTGATCTATGGGGCCCTGCAAAGATTGCTTCACATGGAGGTAACAAGTATTTCATTACATTTCTTGATGATTATAGTAGAAAAGTATAGATTTATTTGTTGAAAAGCAAGGATGAAGCATTTAAAATCTTTAAAGATTGAAAGTCTGTGGTTTAAAATAGGACTGACAAAATGATTAAAATTCTAAGGGCAGATAATGGCCTTGAGTTCTGTAGTGAGGAATTCACTAGTTTTTGCAAAGCTCATGGTGTGAACAGACATAGGACTGTAAGAAGCACACCTCAGCAAAATGGATTGGCTAAAAGGATGAATAGAACCTTGCTTGAAAGAATGAGATGCATTATGTCAAATGCATGGATGCCTGCACAGTTTTGGGGAGAAGCTGTCCATACAGCTTTTTATTTAATAAATTTGAGTCCTTCTACTGCAATTGAACTCAAAACCCTTCAAGAGATGTGACAGGACAAGCTGCAAACTACAATCATCTAAAAGTATTTGGGTGTGCTGCATACTACCATGTAAATGAAGGGAAGCTAGCCCCTCTATTCAAGAAAGGGTATTTTGTTGGATATCCAAGTGGAGTAAAAGGTTATAGAATATGGTGTCCTGAAAGTAGAAAATGTATCATCAGCAGGGATGTTAAGTTTCATGAAGTGGAGCTATATAAGTCTGTAAACAATGTTGCGAATAAAAGCTCACATCAAATTGAAGATGTGAGGATTGATCTTGAGGTGGAGAAAGATGGAGAGAAACGAAGAACGTTCCTGAAGCAACAACAGACTCAACAAGACAGAAATGATAGGTTTGATCTTGAGGTGGAGACAGTTGCAGAAAATCCAAGAACGATATTGACTCCAGCCACAGAAAAAGAGAACGATCAACAGAAGTCAAGAACGATCTTGACTTCAGAACAACAACAATCTCAGCAAGACAAGACTGATGCAAACCCAGCAGAACATGCTATGTTTTCATAGCAGGAATTAGATGATTATAACCTCATCAGGGATAGAGAAAGAAGGACCTCAAAACCCACTCAAAGATATGGTTATGCAGACATGATCAGCTATGCATTACATGCTGCAAAAGAGATTATACAAGAAGATCTCAGGCACTACAATGAAGTTGTCAAGTCTCGAGACAAAGACAAATGGATTTTAGCTATGACTGAGGAGCTGAAATCACTAGAGAAGAACAACACTTGGGAACTCATACCCAAGCCAGCTAACTCCAGAATTGTAGGCAACAAGTGGATTTTCTAGAGGAAGGAGGGAATTCCAGGAGTTGAACCACTCAGGTTCAAAGCACGAATAGTAGCAAAGGGATTCACTCAAAGAGAAGGTGTAGACTACAATGAAATCTTCTCTCCTGTAGTCAAGCATGCATGTATAAGGATAATTATAGCCATGGTAGCACACTTTGACATGGAATTGGAGCAAATGGATGTCAAAACAACATTTCTCCATGGTGACCTAAATGAAACAATATTAATGCAACAATCAGATAGCTTTAGGACTCAAGGAAAAGAGGATTGGGTCTGCTTGCTAAATAGATCACTCTATGGGATAAAGCAATCACCAAGGCAATGGTATTTGAGGTTTGATTCATTCATGCTTAGTCAAAGTTATGCTAGAAGTAATTTTGATAGCTGTGTGTACTATAAACAAGTATCATCATCCACATTCATTTACTTGCTGCTATATGTGGATGACATGCTAATAGCATGTAAAAGTATGAAAGAAATAGAAAATTTGAAGGGCCAGCTGAAGAAAGAATTTGAGATGAAGGACTTGGGGCCAGCCAAGAGGATCCTAGGAATGGAAATCATCAGAATTAGAGAACAATGAAAACTGATAATTTCTCAAGAGAGCTACATTGGAAAGGTTCTAAATAGAATCCAAAATGAGCGAATCAAAGGCAGTCAGCTCTCCATCAGTAGCTCACTTCAAGCTTTCTTCAGTCATGTCACCAAACATAAACATGGAAGCAGAAGACATGAAGAATAAACCATATGCAAGTGCCATAGAGAGTATCATGTATGCTATGGTCTGCTCAAGACCAGACATTTCTCATGCTATAAGTGTCACGAGCAGATTTATGGGAAACCCATAGATGAATCATTGGCAAGTTGTCAAATGGATTCTAAGGTACCTGAAGGGTACTCAAAGCATGTGTTTGGAATACAGCAAAATTTCAGAATCATCAAAACTAGTATAATGATTTGTAGACTCTGATTTTGCTGGAGATTTAGATAGAAGAAGATCTCTTACAAGATTTGTGTTCACAGTGTTTAACAACACAGTCAGTTGGAAAGCTAATCTTCAACACATAGTGGCATTATCAACAACAGAAGCAGAATATGTTGCTCTTGCCGAAGCAGTGAAAGAAGGAATTTGGCTAAAAGGATTGATCACAGAACTTGG
Source organism: Cicer chorassanicum (assembly GCA_037974735.1). Classification (NCBI taxonomy): domain Eukaryota; kingdom Viridiplantae; phylum Streptophyta; class Magnoliopsida; order Fabales; family Fabaceae; genus Cicer; species Cicer chorassanicum. The sequence goes on along the minus strand of JBBPBP010000001.1, from coordinate 56,050,927 downwards.
GGTCAAGCAAGAAGCTGTTTGCATACATTGTGACAGTCAAAGTGCCATTTACTTGAGTAAAAATCAAATGTATCATGAAAGGACCAAGCATATAGACATCAGACTTCATTTCATTAGAGATGTCATTGAAATGGGTGAGATACATGTGGCAAAGGTGCATACAAGTGATAATCATGCAGACATGTTTACAAAACCTGTCACACTTAGCAAATTCAAACACTGTTTGGATATGCTGCAAATCAAGTCCAGAAACTGAGATCAAGGACTAAGGGGATTTGATTTGAAGAATCACAAGCTTAAGCTTCTCATTTAGTACCAAGGTTGAGAATTGTTAAAAGTGGTACTCAATTGAGAAGACAAACTGTTTTTGGGCAGTTAGTTAGTTAGTTGTAACTACTTTAGTTAGTTAGTTTATTACTCCAAATTGTAAACAAACTGTGTATAAGGCTGGGGAAAAAAAAAGATAAAAAATATAGAGTGCAAAGCTGCAGTTTTACAAAACTGTGAAAAACTGGCAGCATAAGTGCTTATCTTTGTAATCATTTTCATCTCATAACTAGTGATAATTCAAGTCGGATCCAATCCCCCAGACGTAGGAGTTAATCTCTGAACTAGGTTAACAATTGTGTGTGGTCATTTTAGCATTACAAGTTTCAAATTCTGTTTAAAAGATCAATCTCCGTTTTCAGACAAAAACAAAGAACGATCTTGAATTTTCCGCGGATCAATCTTCGTTTCAATTTTCTATCAATATGCGTTTCTTACAAAATCAAGAACACTCTTGGCTCATTGATTGATTGATCTCCGTTTTACAACAATAACGTTATACTCGAATGACGAAATGACATACAAAACACAAAGAAAAACTTAATCTACATACAAACCACTTGTACCTAAATAAAAAGATAGAGAAAAAATGAGTTAAATGAATAATTATAAACAATAAATTACTCTAAACTAACCTCATTGATGGACGAAGAAGAAGAAAAAAAAAAAGAGAATTTTGATTTTCTTTAATCCTATCACAATTTTAACAACTTTAGTTTCTTTTTTAACAACTTTATTATTTATGATACATTTATATCTATTATATTCTTGTAATGCCAATCATTAAATTTTCAATCAAGAGTTGACTTCGTATTCTATCTTTTTTTATTTATTTAAAGACTTCTTGTTCTATCGATCAAAAAAAGTCTATCTTGTGTGTCTGAAAAAAATCTCGTGTAATCTCTCCCAAAAAATAAAAACTTGCGATATCTGAAATTGTCTAGTGTACTTTCAGCAACAAAAGAAAAAGTAATTGTTTAGTGTGTGAACAATTCAATATTTATTGAAAGAGTGTATCTAAGTTGACCATAAAAAAAGAGTGTATCTAATATAATACTCCTTTATTTTTTTATAATTACAAGTTTATTAAAAGAGTGTATTTAATATGGAGTATGGACTTCTAAAAAATGATTTAAAATAAGTGTATTTTAAAAGAGTGTATTTAATAACACTCGATACACAAGCCACACCTTATGACCATTTCCGAGAGATGACACCAAAGTTGTTAAGTGTGGACTAGTTAACCACTTCTTCTTATAATACTCCTTTGGTGATTGGTTTTTGGTTATGTGTATAGTTGGATACGATTTAAAATAAAATTATCTAACTTATCATAGTTTTTTTATTAACATGTAATTTCTATTAATTAATTTTTTCATATGTTAATTTTATTTTATCTATAATGTCAAATATTATTATAATAATATTAGTAATATATTCACAATTATAATCATAACTTCCATTTAGTTTAAATTTTGGTTGTCTTTTTTGAAATCATGTTTTAGTAGAATTACAAGAATCTCATATATGTAAGTTTTGTTTGGTAAGATCAATAAATAAACTTATAGCTTATAAATTACAAG
>JBBPBP010000001.1:56034460-56048573 GCA_037974735.1 Cicer chorassanicum | reverse complement strand
ACCAATTTAATTAATTTTGGTGATTTTTTTTTTTAATTTCAAAATGTGCTAGAGAGGTTGTTGCTACTAGTATTCTTTCCATATTACACTATAACGAAATTAGCGCTTTAAATATAAGGAGGAGATGAATTGGATTAAGAATTCTAAAGATTTTAATTTCGTTTTTTTGATAAAACGAACTTATAGTATTCAATCAAAATATTTAAAGTTTTGTTACAAGCTAATTCTTATATGTCTAATAATTGATATAGCTTATTTTTTTAAAGAAAATAATCTATATAGCTAAACTAAGAACTTGTTACATAGTTGATCTAAAAAGAGTCGAAACTATATAATATCATAGTATAGTAATAAATAATATTATATAGAAAATGTGTCCTTATTATAATTACAAGCTACATATAGTGTGGCGTGAGATTACCAAGTCCTCCATGGCTAGAATAGAAAAATTCAATTCCCACTAGACTCACTCAAGCTTGTATATGTCATCACTCTATTCAAAAACTAAATAAAGAAACCAAGTTGAGCCAAAAGAGAAAGAAATTTTCAAGGCACAGAAAACTTCAACTATTTCAACATGACAAATTTCTTAGCCTATAAATACAATTGCTTCAACACTAGTTCACATAAAATTATATATATCTTTCCAATTAATTAACAACAATGAATATGCATCAAATGGCTTCTAGGTTGGTTTTGATAATTATATCTATTTCATCATTGGCTTCAGCATCTAATCTTCAGGTGGGTTTCTATAGCTACACGTGTCCATCTGCTGAGACAATAGTGAGAAGCATTGTTAATAAAGCTGTTTCAGACAACCCTGGCATAGGTGCTGGATTGATCAGAATGCATTTTCATGATTGCTTTGTCAGGGTAAGTTCTTCATGATCACAATTTTCATACATATACTAGAAATAAAAAAAATAAAAAACTAAAATTAACCACTGAGATTAGAAATTAGAATGAAATAAAATAAAATTGATAATTGATTTGGTGTCTCGTACACAAGAGGTGACAAAATAGATGGACCTCATGAGATTAACTTTTTTCAATTTATTATTTTAAATAGATTAAATTAATATTTTGAATTTGATTATTTAAATTGATATGTTCTATTTAACTCACTTAAAATATTAGGTGATGGTTGAATTCGACTATCCAAATATTTGTTTAATGAATTCGAAACTTATATTCACATGATAATTTTAATTTTAATGTTTATTTCAAGTTTTAACAAATACTATATAATTTACTCATATCTAATCTCACGTTCTCATGCTAATATAAGATATCAAACCATAATTTTTCAATCCTGCATCTTTTTAACATTTTGTCTTTTAATTTTAAAATTTTAAATTAAATAAAATTTAAAAATATACCTAAAAAATTTAATTATATATCAAATACATTTACATATAGCGTATATTTTAATCCTTGAAATATATACTATATTTCATAATAATTCAATTTTTTCAGGCAATTCTCAATTTTTAACTAAAATATCTTAAATTTTATTTATATATAGGGTTGTGATGCATCTGTGTTACTAGCATCGATACCAGGAAATCCAACGGCTGAGAGAGATAGCTTTGTCAACAATCCATCATTACGTGGCTTCGAGGTAATTGATGAAATAAAGGCTCAATTAGAAGCTGAATGTCCGCAGACAGTATCGTGTGCGGACATTCTTACCTTTGCAGCACGCGATAGTGCCCTCAAACTTGGTAACATAAACTACGACGTACCATCAGGACGAAGAGACGGTCGCGTCTCTATCGCCGATGAAGTGCCACAAAATGTACCCGGACCTTCCTTCAATGCTGACCGGCTTATAACAAGTTTTGCTAAAAAAGGATTATCAAAAGATGAAATGGTTACACTCTCCGGAGCGCATTCAATTGGTGTATCACATTGTTCTTCTTTCTCGAATCGATTATACTCATTCGATGACGCGAATACTATAGATCCTTCTATGGACCCTTCATTTGTTGAATTGTTGAAAACAAAGTGTCCTAAACCACCAAGTAACATTGATCCAATTGTGGTGCTTGATGCTATTACACCTATTCGTTTGGATAATGTGTATTATGAGGGATTGATTAACCATCAAGGCTTGTTGGGTTCAGATCAAACACTATTGAGTAGTGAATCAACAAAAGAAATTGTGTTAAGTAATGCTAATTATGGTGCTAATTGGGCTACTAAGTTTGCGGAAGCAATGGTTCACATGGGTTCTATTGATGTGTTAACTGGCTATGATGGTGAAATTAGGAAATATTGCAACTTTGTAAATTAATTAGCGTTACTCGTGTGAAATAAATGTTTATTAATATGTTATGTTAGTAGTTAAAGTTTGAATTATGAACTTTGTTGTTAAACTCATTTGAGTTTTTCAACTTGAGGACTATGATTGTTTTATTTTAAGTATGATTAATAGTCAACACAATTGTAAAATTCCATTTGGGTGCATCTATATATATTTATGTAATTTTACCTTATAATTTTTTTTTTATTATTGCTAAGTCAATTTGCAAATAATTAATTTCAACTACGATTTTGAGGTATATATAAAATTAAAAGTAATAAGTTAATTTAATTGAAGTACTAAACAATATATAGGACTAAATCCAAAAGCATAGTATTCAAATTCCAACACGTAATTAATATAGCTCAAATATCCCTTCTTTTTTTGGTCAACTATATCTCTGTATTAAAAAATTCAATTTATTTTTGTAATGGAAAGTTCAATGTTAAAATTGACAACAGTTAACGTACACATCCAACTATTTCTGGTTTTATTAAAAGGATCATACATACAAACAAGTATTTAAGACACTTGTTAAATAAATAAAAAATAAATTTTGAATGGAAAATTTTTCATTTTTAAGATTTTTGTTAGATTTCTAAAAATTTCTTATTATCTTGTGAATTAGTATAGTCGAAGAAATTTAGAAGTTTTAATTTGAGGACAAGATAAAAATGAGGGAAAACAATAAAAATAATAATGAAGGAGATTTGAACTGTGAACATTTTAAAATTTAGTTCTGACACTTAACTGAGAAGATTAAACTTAATAATCAAAAGGTAATTTGTAAGCTTTAAATTCACTGAAACATTTTAAACAGTTAGTATGAAGTTAAGATATTGTAAATAAAAACAACAATTGTGAAATGTGATCTATAAGTGCTGATAATTAAAGATAAGAGATAAAAAGATCAAACACATAAAGTATACGGATTCATCCAATACAATTTAGTTCAGTTCTCACACTTCATGATAATTTCACTATGGTGCTTAGCTTAAGAACTTTTTATTTGCTCTATTTCTCTTGATCAATTACAATATGTATTCTAATAGCCCCAACAGACTTACAATTCTTCTCCTTTCAAACTTGAAAGGTTTTACATAAAAACTCTCAATCTATAACACAAGAGATATACTTGAGACAATTACAAAATGAATGATAAAGTGTTTGAGATCAAACGATTCTCAACTCTTTGTTTGAGATAACTAAAGACAAACTCAAAAATATAGTGACCCACAAATATAGTATATAGAGCTAGATTTTGCTTGATTGAAGAACTTTTGACTTGTGCTTACTTAAACAATCTTCTATTTATTGATGATGAGAAGCTTGAAGATCAATTTATACGGATTCTTCCAATGCAGGTTAGTTCAGTCTTCACACTTCATGATAATTTTACTATGGTGCTTAGCTTAAGAACTTTTTATTTTCTTTATTTCTCTTGATCAATTACAATATGTATTCTAATAGCCTCAACAGACTTACAATTTTTCTCCATTCAAACTTGAAAGGTTTTACATAAAAACTCTCAATCTATAACATAAGAGATATACTTGAAACAATTACAAAATGAATGATAAAGTGTTTGAGATCAAACAATTTTCAATTCTTTGTTTGAGATAACTAAAGACAAATTCAAAAATATAGTGACCCACAAATATAGTATATAGAGCTAGAGTTTGCTTGATTGAAGAGCTTTTGACTTGTGCTTACTTAAACAATCTTCTATTTATTGATGATGAGAAGCTTGAAGATCAATTTAAATAGAATATAACTGTTAGACACGCTTCCCATGGTGTCATGCAATGTTTCATATTGATCTCTTGAAGAATAGGAGAAACTAGTGTATTACTGAACAAACTATTATCTCTGAACTAGATCATTCTCTTCATTGATATAAGGTGAGGAGAACCACATTGCATGTTGAATTATTTGTAACTGTTAATAGTGATTGCCTTTGTTGGAAATTGTGCAAGTTATTTCATTAATACTTTAAAATGTATTTTTGCCTTCTTTTGCAAGTCTCTTTGTTATCAATATGTTCTTTTTTTTTTTCAGGTTGATCGGGACAAACATTATATTATTTGGGGTTCAAATTCTTCATCTTAAATTTTCTCGTTTGAGTTGCATTTTATTCCATGCAAATTAGTACAAAAGAATCGCATGTTGCTTATACAAAAGACATTTTTTGTCTATTGTCCTTTAATGATATTACCATAACAATATGTTGAATATTCTTCAAACATTCTTTCAATGAATGATATTCTTGGAAGATTTTTATAAGTTATGTATGCTTCATAAAGTTGATATTTGTCTTTTAGCTTGTATGAGACAAATCCAAGTTTGATGATGAAAGCATATTTTATCATGCACGTAAATTGCATGGATTTTTCATGAGATTAACTTATGTTTAATTTCTTGTCTTTAATCAATAAAATCAAAAATAAAAGTTAATTAACAAATAATGAGATCAGAATCATGATTAACAAATACAATTAAGATGTTTGTTATTTTTAAAACATCAATTAAGGTATTTGCTTCAATAAATGGTCTTTTTCTGATGATGGTTTTGGTAAGGTTAAGTTATCTCTGTTTTATTTTCTCAAGAATAAAAATTGCTTTTATTTTAAATCACTAAATAGGATCTCACATATTTTCTCATGAGCTAACATGAACCTTACTCTATTATTTTTTGTTGGTTGTAGAAAATAGGTCAAATAATTAGAGGTAAGTAATACATTTGAAAATTCAAATGAGATCTTATAAAAGAGACAAAAAAGAATCTAAAAAAAGTTATATATTTAGAGATGGAGGTAGTATTATTTATTTGATGAGAAGAGGTTTATTTTAAACTAAGAATAATGTTAGATGAAATGGCCCCAAAGGCTCTAGAAGATGGATTAAATAGAGCCCTTACTTTATCAGAGATTTTTACAGCAATGAATATTTCGTAAAAGCGCATTGAGCAGTACTATTTATTTTGGAAATTTTGCACAGAAAAACATAGAGTGATTACAATTATCCGTTTATAGTTTAGACACTCCAAAATAAGAAGATATTGATTGATTTGCAAGTGATTCCATCAATCAAATAACGTATAGAATTAATTCTCAAATCATAGTGGATGTCATTTATTGATAGAAAAATTTAATCAATGAAAAAGTTCAATTTAAAGACCATTCATAGTGATCGAACATTTTCTAAAATAAATTTTCACAATACAATCAATATCATAAATAGATTCAACCAAAAAAATCAAATATAAGTTTCTATATCAAAACAAAAAACAAACTTGATCACCTCTCAACACCAATATTCAAAACAATATGAACCAACAAATACAAAAACTAAAGAGATAAGAGAAAGGAAAAATCAACATGATATTTATATTAGTTCCTTCACTTGTTCTTGCTAGGTAGTGTACATTCAGTCCTCATTCAACATGAATGAGAGTTTCTTCCTTTATTATAATACAAACGTTTACAAGATCTATGACATTTATTTACAAGACTTTTACATCAATCTTTTCTTCCATAAATGCTAATGAACCAAATTTATTGAAAACCATTCAAGACCAATTTGAACATCTATCTTCAAGATGAAGATCTTATTAAGACAAACTCTCAAATTAAGTTTTGATGAAAATAAACAAAGGTTGATTAAGAATGTTAATTACGATTCTAAATGTTATGTTGATTTAACTTGTGCTTTTGAGTTGATTAATTTAAATGTAGGAATCAAGCAAAGCAAAGAAATCAAATAAAAATTGAATAGAACATTTTGGACAAAATCTGTAAAAACGAAGAATGTTCTCCAGTTTCAAGAATGATCATCACAACTCCAAAATCAATCAATCTCCACTAGTTAAAAGAAGTTTTAGCCTTTGGATTTTACATCTATATCATCAGCACTTGGCAAGGAACAAACTGAGATGATCAGATTCAAAGAAACTACTCGAATCACAAAGAGAGAAGATCATGAATTAGCAAGACCAAATAGATCTGGTCATTCTCCAGCAGCGTAACATCAGAGTCCAGATTGATAAACATTCTTCAGCCTGTTACATTTGATCTTCAGCAGCAAACATCTTTCTCCAAAATGATCAATATCATTCTCCAAGTATGATGACATCAGTCCAGAATGAACGAACATTCTCCAGCTTGCTGACCATCATTCTCCAGCTTTGTTACATCATTCTCCAACCTTATATCATCATTCTTCAATTTTGTGCATATCAAAACACTATATTGAACTGATCTTATCAATCATATATCTAAAGATTAAAGGATCATTAAACAAGATCATAGCTGTCCAAGAATGAAGAAATCTATACCAGTCAAATAGAACTCAAAAGTGTTCAAAGACTTAAATATTTTTTAATCATAAAATGTGGTCTTTGGTCAAATCTAACACATGACGGCAGAGCACTTCCAACTAGGGCTGGACAAATGTGAAGGACCCGCCCTATACAGACTGGCCCGCAACGGGTGAGGTGAATTGGGCGGGTTGGATCAGGCCTAACGGCTTGATTCTGAGTTTTCTAGAGTTTGATTTTTTTTTTTTTTGCATGTTGCTTTCTGTATTAGGTTTTGATTTAACTTTTTTTTGTGAGCATGATTAGGGTTGTGTTTTGATCTTCTTTTATGCATCTTTGTTATAAATATTCTTATTCAGTTTGATGCTTTAGGATTGTTGTTAAAAAAATGGATATTTCATTACTTTTTTATCTGCTGATTCAGTTTAATGATTAGGATTATTCTAAACTTTTCAATCTCATGTTTAAAAATAGCATTTTTCGTCTCTGTTGTTTTAAACATGTTAATCTTTTTCTAATCTATTTCGCATTGTATTAAGGATTTTATTTCTTTTTATCATGATTAGGGTTTTGATTTAGCTATTGTTTCTGTTTTTGGATTTTCTAGAGTTTAATTTTTTTGTTTTTGCATGTTGTTTTTGTTGAGAAAAAATCTCTCAAATGATTTTAATGATAACAAAATTGTTCAAAGATTATGATTGTGTTTTATGACTAATCTGTGATTTTGAGTGAATTATTATAAGAAAACAGGTTAATCATCAATTAGAACAAAAGGGAGAAAAATCTAGGTTAATACATTAAATGTTCAAGCTGGAGGATAGGTCAGAGGATGGGTCTTCAAGCTGAATAGCCATCCTCGCGGAAATAATGTTCTTAATTCATCAAAGGAAGTCAAAATAACATGAATAAATAAATATATGAAGCATCTGATCAAAAGGAATCCAAAGGCCAGCTGTACTAGGTTCAAAGGTGATTCAACGTTGGATTTTCAAGAAGTCACATGTTTGCAAACCACCATCCCATGTGCAAAGGCTAAGGGCAGCCCTATATTTAATATTTGGGTGATTGGAAAAATAAAGCAAAGTCAATATATAGAAAGGCAACTGCAAACAAACTCAAAATAGAAGTCACAAGTCTTGAAGAATGAGAAAAGAAAAAGGCTACACAAGACCAAGGCTAAATGCTAGGCTGAGGATAGACTACATAGATCCAAGCACAACTGATGGCATTTTCGTAAATATGATGAAAGACCATTGATTGATTTGAATTGATCCCAAACGTTCACAAAAGCTTGTCTCATGGAAAGAACATTTCAAGAACTCTATAAAAGGCAGCAAGCTATCCATCATTCGAACACACACAATATTGCAGAAAAAGATCAAGAATCTTAAGTTTATCAAAAGCAATATTCATCCTCTCTTCAAACTTTCTACATTCATACACTAGATCTTTGAAATATCTTTTTAGAAAGTGTTTAAGAAAAGAGAGAGCAATCATACTCATATCATTGTGTAATTTTCAAGTAAGTTGTACTTGAAAATATTTGAAACTTGATTGTAAGCTTGGTGAAGCTTGAGAATACACAAAATGTAATCATCCTCGGTTAGAGGTTGATCTGTTGATCTTTAGTGAAATCTCACAAGGTTGTGAGGACTGGACGTAGCCATCATTGGGTGAACCAGGATAAAAGTTATGTGTCTATCTCTTTATATTTTCCTTGCATTTATTCTACCTTCAGTTGAAAAGTTTAAAAATCTATTTTCAGATCGCATCCTCTCTGAGAGGACAGAAATTCATAAACACTTGAAATTATTTTTAAACGCCAAAATTCCTATTCAACCCCCCTTCTAGTGATATTTAGCTCCATCAATTGGCATCAGAGCAAGGTGCTCTAGAAATATTACATCTAACAGTGTAAGAGAAAAAGATGCAAAGAAAAAATGTCAAAAGTATGTTCCTAAAGGAGGATCCTCCACTAGACCTCCTTACTTTGATGGTACAGATTACTACCATTGGAAAAGTAAGATGAGATTGTTTCTCATATCACAAGATAACAACATGTGGTCTGTTATTGAAAACGGGGATCATGTCATCAGAATCAACAATACAGATGCAACCTCCGATGAGAAACCTCAAGCACAATGGGCGGCTGATGAAAATGCTAAGGTACTCCTAAACTCTAAAGCTCATTTATTTCTAACGTGTGCTTTGAGAAGAGAAGAATATGATAGAGTTGAAGAATGAAAAAACGCCAAGGAACTCTGGGATACTTTAAGGATTCATCATGAAGGATCAAGCCATGTGAAGGAAGCAAGGATTGACATCGGAGTAAGAGAGTTCGAGTTATTTGAAATGAAGGAGGAAAAAACGATTGATGAAATGTTCTCAAGATTGACAATCATATTAAACAACCTGAGATCTCTTGGAAAGGTATATTCCGTTCAAGAGAGGATAAGAAAAATCTTGAGGAGTTTACCAAAAGAATGGAGACCAATGGTGACTGCCATCACAGAAGCAAGAGACTTGGCCAACATGAAATTAGAGGATTTGGTTGGAACTCTAAGAGCTCATGAACCTCTGTTGCTGGCTGACAAACCAAGCAAAAAGGGAAAAATGATAGCTCTAAAATCAAGCCAAACAGAAAGCTCATCCTCCAAAAGAGCTGAAGAAGCCACTAAGAAAGAAAGTGCAGACTATCCTCTATTTGAGGATGAAGATGAACTTGCTCTCATTTCCAGAAGGATCCAGAGGATGATAAATCGTAGAGGACAGGACAAAAGATCTCCTCAAAAAGAAAAATCTGACAAAAGTCAGATTACTTGTTTTGGATGCAACAAGTTGGGTCACTACAAAACTGAGTGTCCTCTAAACAAAAAGGGATCAAGAAGATTTCCTCCCAAAAACAAATCCATGATGATCACGTGGGATGACAGTGATGATTCATCCTCTGAGCAAGAAAAGGAAGAAGAGGCCAACCTCTGTCTCATGGCAAATACAGAAAATGAAAAGGTAAGCATATCTGAACTTTGTCCTAATTGTGAACAATTAGAAATAGAGTTTGACAACCTTTTAAATGACTCAAACACTTTATCTCAAAAATGTGGATTTCTTAAAAACCAACTTTTTGAAATAAAGAAGCTAAATGAGGAACTTCAAGCTAAGAATAAAAAATATGAACAAACCATTCAAGACTTGCAGTTATCTCATGAAAAACTATCTGAGCAACACTCTATTTTAAACATAAAGACTGTCAAAACCAATCCTCCAGAAGAGGATGGAGAGAAGGAAATTTTGAAAATAGAGGTTGAAGAACTCAAATATGATCTTTCCAACTTTGTTAAATCCACTGATACTTTTCAACAGATTATGGGATCACAACCTGGAATCTTTAACAAAGCTGATATTGGATTTAAAAGCTCTCAAAAACAAAAACTCTATGAAAAAAAATTTATCCCAAAGAAACAAGAGGATAGGCCAAGATGCACCTTTTGCAAAAAACTTGGACATACTTTCAAAAGATGTTATGCCAAGAAAAGGGCAGATAACATTAAGAAATGATGTTCATTCTGTGGTAAACATGGACATCAAGATTCCATTTGTTATCACAAAAGAAAATTCCTCACAAGAGGACGGACTAACCAACAAGGACCCACCACCTCTATATGGGTACCTAAGTCACTATTAAACTCAAACACAGGTACATCCTCTGATCAACAAAAGAAAGCCTTGGTTCTTGGACAGTGGCTGCTCAAGGCATATGACAGGGGATAGGCATTGCTTTATTTCATTGGAAATAAAGGATGGAGGATCGGTCACATTTGGAAATAATGACAAAGCTCAAATAAAAGGTAATGGTATCATTGGTAATAAAAATTCTGCCAAAATTGAAAATGTTCAATATGTGGATGGTTTAAAACATAACTTGCTTAGCATTAGTCAACTTTGTGATAGTGGTTTTGAAGTTATTTTTAAACCCAATCTATGTGAGGTTAAACACTCATCCTCGGGTAGAGTTTTCTTTTCCGATTTTAGAAAAAATAATTTATATGAGCTATATCTTGATGATTTGCTTACTGAATCTTGTTTTGTATCCATTGAAAACGATAAATGGGTATGGCACAAACGAGCTGGTCATACAAGTTTAAACACTATTTCTAAATTGTCTAAATTAGAATTAGTCAAAGGCCTTCCAAAAATCAATTTTGAAAAAGACAAAGTTTGTGAAGCTTGTGCCAAAGGAAAACAAGTAAAAAGTAGCTTTCATTCTAAAAATGTTGTTTCCACAAACCATCCTCTTGAGCTACTTCATATTGATCTTTTTGGTCCTATTAAAACTCATAGCCTTAGTGGAAAAAGGTACGGATTTGTAATTGTTGATGACTTTTCACGTTTTACTTGGGTCTTATTTTTAAAACATAAAAATGATGCTTTTGAGGCTTTTAATTGTTTTTGTAAAAAGATCCAAAATGAAAAAGGATCAAAAATTATCTCCGTAAGAAGTGACCATGGAGGTGAATTTGAAAATGAATCTTTCAAAAATCTTTTTGATGAAAACGGTATTTCTCACAATTTTTCTTGCCCAAGAACTCCTAAACAAAATGGAGTTGTTGAGAGGAAAAATAGAACTTTGCAAGAAATGGCTAGAACTATATTGAATGAAGCCAACATTGAAAAATATTTTTGGGCTGAAGCAATTAATACCGCTTGTTATGTTCTAAATCGTGTATCCATTAGAAAGATTTTAAACAAAACTCCATATGAACTATGGAAAGGAATAAAACCAAACATCTCATATTTTCATATATTTGGGTGATATTGTTACATCCTAAATAATAAAGAAAATTTGGGAAAGTTTGATTCAAAATCTGACAAAGGATTGTTTTTGGGATACTCCACTTCGTCTAAAGGTTATAGAATATATAATCTTAGGACTCAAACTGTGGAGGAATCCATGCATGTTATTTTTGATGAGTTTGATGACTTGTGCTTAGAAAAAATTGATAAATCTGAGGAAGATGAACCTTCATCCTCCAACGCACCCAGTCCAAACGAAGAGGATGATTCTGATCCAACCTCTCAGCAACCTCCACGAGGATGGAAGACAGTCATGTATCATCCTCCAGATCTGATTATTGGAGACATGGCTGATGGTGTAAGAACCAGACAGTCTCTACAAGGAAATGCTGCTACCATGGCCATGATTTCACAAATTGAACCCAAAAATATTGCCATTTGTGACAAATCATGGGTTGAAGCCATGATGGAAGAACTCTCACAGTTTGAAAGAAACAAGGTATGGAACCTTGTACCTCTTCCACTAGAAAAATCCATCATTGGAACAAAATGGATATTCAGGAACAAACTGAATGAGGATGGAGAGGTAATAAGAAATAAAGCAAGGCTAGTTGCTCAAGGCTACAACCAACAAGAGGGAATTGACTACGATGAAACATTTGCACCGGTTGCTAGACTTGAAGCTATACGTATCCTCCTAGCATATGCCACCCATAAAGGTATCAAACTATACCAAATGGATGTCAAAAGTGCTTTTTTAAATGGTTTTCTAAATGAGGAGGTATATGTTAAACAACCTCCTGGATTTATTGATGAAAAGAAACCCAATCATGTTTATAAACTCTCAAAAGCTCTTTACGGTTTAAAGCAAGCTCCTCGAGCTTGGTATGAGAGGTTAAGCTCGTTTTTAAAAGACAATGGTTTCTTAAGAGGACAGATAGATACAACACTCTTCAAGAAAACTATTGAAAAGGATTTATTAATTGTGCAAATTTATGTTGATGATATAATCTTTGGGTCTACAAACGAAAAGATGTGTGAAGATTTTGCCAACCTCATGCAAAGTGAATTCGAAATGAGTATGATGGGAGAATTAAAATTCTTTCTTGGTTTACAAATCAAGCAATTAAAGAATGGCATCTTCATTTCTCAAGAAAAATATACCAGAGATTTGCTTAAGAAATACAAAATGAGTTCAGCCAAGAGTATGGGAACTCCTATGCACCCATCCTCCATGCTACACAGAGATGATGAAGGAACTCCAATATCAGAAAAGGAGTACAGAGGAATGATTGGATCATTGTTGTACTTAACTGCAAGTCGACCTGATATAGTATTTGTCGTGGGTCTATTTGCCAGATTCCAATCCTCACCAAAAGAATCACACCTCAAGGCTGTGAAAATAATTTTGAGATATCTTGTATGATCAACAGATCTGGGTTTATGGTATAAAAAGTGTTAAGACATTGACCTCACAGCATATTGCGATGTTGACTATGCTGGAGATAAAGTGGAAAGAAAGAGTACAAGTGGAGCTTGTCAATTTCTTGGAAGTTCTCTCATCAGTTGGTCATGCAAGAAGCAAAGCACCATTGCCCTTTCAACTACGGAGGCTGGATATGTATCAGCTGCTCAATGCTGCTCTCAAATTCTATGGGTAAGAAATCAACTTGAAGATTATTCACTAAGGTACACTAAAATTCCTATCCTCTGTGACAATACTAGTGCCATTAATCTTTCAAAAAACCCCATACAGCATTCTAGATCTAAGCATATAGAAATTAAACATTATTTCATATGAGATCATGTTCAAAAAAGAGATATAGAATTGATTTTCATTGATACTGAAAATCAACTAGCAGATATTTTCACCAAACCTCTTCAGGAGGATAGGTTCAAAGATATCTTGAAAAAACTCTCCATCATTAATTTTTCAAAAATTAATTGATTAATTGATTTATCCATTGTATCATCATTGCATGTCTCTTATTTTATGTTGTTTAATTATTTAATTGTCAAATCCCTGAAAGATCAAATCTGATATTTGAATATAAGGCTAGAGTTTAGAGGATGGCAAGAAACCAGAGGATCTAGTATCCATTTTGGTGTATTTGCATTTAATTGCCTCAGTCTTTGTGTGCACGCGCCTCTTTTCTCATTGGGTCGTCCATGTGGCGTCGTCCCCTTATTCCACGTGAGCATTTAATGCTACAACGGCTGAAACTGCCGTTTCCCAACACGGGTGTCTCACACGCCTCCTCTTCCATTGGTCAGTCTGTGTGGCGCGGCCTCATTGGCTTCCGTCCAGCATTTAATGCGCACGCCTCCTCTTTTGTCCAACATTTAATGCCACATCTGTCCGTTACACCACGCCCCAAGCCTATCTCCTCCATCATCATCATGACTCCAACGGTTACATGGCCAACCTATTCAGGAGGATCAATTTGAAGTTATTTTAGAAAAATCGTTTGTTGTTACCCATGCATCAATCTCTGATTAAAATTGGTTAAGAAATTTGTTTTCTCTTATTTTTCTATTCCTTATTTTTTTTATCCTTTTATTTTATTTTATTTTATTTTCTTTTTGTTATTTTTTATTTTTTATTTTATTTTATTTTATTTTATTTTTTTTATTTTTATATTTTTTATATACTTTTATTATTTTTATTATTTACTGTTTTTATTTTTTTCGTCCTC
>JBBPBP010000001.1:56019361-56034292 GCA_037974735.1 Cicer chorassanicum | reverse complement strand
TTTTTTTTTACTCTTATTTTTTTGATGCTGCCAAATTCAGGGGGAGAATAATTATGATGTTTTGATGTTTTGATGCTATGTTATTGCTGCCATATTTTGATTAAGTTGATGTTTTATTAATGTTTTGCTGATCTATGCTTTGAATGTTTTGAAAAGACTATGCTCAAAGTTTATGCCATTATAATATTATTGGTTTTATCTTACAATATCATTTTAGTATTTGTATATTATCTAAGATTCATTGCTAGCATACATTCAGGGGGCATAATATTTTTTTAGCACTTCAAATTTTAAAAAATAAATTACTCACTTGATTCAGGGAGAGCATAAACATTTAACATCATCATATTTAAAAATCATAATCTAAGGAATTTTGTCATCATCAAAAAGGGGGAGATTGTTGAGACAAAATCTCTCAAATGATTTTAATGATAACAAAATTGTTTAAAGATTATGATTGTGTTTTATGAGTAATCTGTGCTTTTGAGTGAATTATTATAAGAAAACAGGTTAATCATCAATTAGAACAAAAGGGACAAAAATCTGGGTTAATACATTAAATGTTCAAGCTAGAGGATAGGTCAGAGGATGGGTCTTCAAGCTGAATAGCCATCCTCGCGAAAATAATGTTCTTAATTCATCAAAGGAAGTCAAAATAACATGAATAAATAAATATATGAAGCATCTGATCAAAAGGAATCCAAAGGCCAGCTGTACTAGGTTCAAAGGTGATTCAACGTTGGATTTTCAAGAAGTCACATGTTTGCAAACCACCATCCCATGTGCAAAGGCTAAGGGCAGCCCTATATTTCATATTTGGGTGATTGGAAAAATAAAGCAAAGTCAATATATAGAAAGGCAACTGCAAACAAACTCAAAATAGAAGTCACAAGTCTTGAAGAATGAGAAAAGAAAAAGGCTACACAAGACCAAGGCTAAATGCTAGGCTGAGGATAGACTACATAGATCCAAGCACAACTGATGGCATTTTCGTAAATATGATGAAAGTCCATGGATTGATTTGAATTGATCCCAAACGGTCACAAAAGTTTGTCTCATGGAAAGAACATCTCAAGAACTCTATAAAAGGCAAAAAACTATCCATCATTCGAACACACACAATATTGCAGAAAAAATCAAGAATTTAAAGTTTATCAAAATCAATATTCATCCTCTCTTCAAACTTTCTACATTCATACACTAGATCTTTGAAATATCTTTTTAGAAAGTGTTTAAGAAAAGAGAGAGCAATCATACTCATATCATTCTATAATTTTCAAGTAAGTTGTACTTGAAAATATTTGAAACTTGATTGTAAGCTTGGTGAAGCTTGAGAATACACAAAGTGTAATCATCATCGGTTAGAGGTTGATCTGTGGATCTTTAGTGAAATCTCACAAGGTTGTGAGGACTGGACGTAGCCATCATTGGGTGAACCAGGATAAAAGTTGTGTGTCTATCTCTTTATAATTTTCCTTGCATTTATTCTACCTTCAGTTGAAAATTTTAAAAATCTATTTTCAAATCGCATCCTCTCTGAGAGGACATAAATTCATAAACACTTGAAATTATTTTTAAACGCCAAAATCCCTATTCAACCCCCCTTCTAGTGATATTTAGCTCCATCAGTTTTATGTATTAGGATTTTGATTTAGTTTTTTTTTGCATGATTAGGGTTAGGTTTTCAACTTTTTTTTTTTTATCTTTTTATAAATCTTTTTATTCAGTTTGATGGTTTATGATTGTTGTTAAACAATTTATACTTATTTACTTTTTTTATCTGCTGAATTTTTTTTTATGACTAACTAATTAAAACTGTTTTTTGCTTCATTATCTCTACGATTCTACCTATTGATTTGGACCAACTTATCTCTACATTTTCCAGATCTAAGAGGTAACATATATTATTAATTTTTTTTTAGTTGTTAGATTTGTTGATACTATTTTATATAGCTAATTTATTTTTATATTTTTTTTGTTTCATTTTCTCTGCTTATTGGTTTTCATATCTTAAATATTCTTTTATTTTTTTCTTTGATTTTTCGCATACTCTAGAGTATGAATATTCTTATTTTTGAATTCAAACTCTAATTTCCAACTCTAATAAATATTCATATCTAGAAAACTTTAATATGCATATTCTGATATGAATTCAAACTCTGATGTCTAGATATGAATATTCTGATTTTTTCCCAGAATACTTTCTAGAGTTTGATTTTTTGATTTTTTGCATCTAACTTCCAACTCTAATAAATATTCATATCTTGAAAACTCTAATATGCAATTCTGATATTTGAAGCTCTCTAAAGCCTTAAATGGCTGAAGCATTAATTTGCACTTAGAATTGGCTAAAACCTTCACTCACTTGTTTCAAAGACTGAAATCTTAGTGAAGATTTTGATTTTTCTGAAGAAATTATTAAAGGTAAAATTATTTCTGTATCTTTTAACTGTTTGAACTTCCTAATATATTTATATGTTCATAATATAATCTAATGTTTATTATTTTGTTAATCATTTAAGAGTTTCAAGGAATGTTAGTGGGAAATGCAACTACTATAGGTGTCTCATCATCACAGCCACCTAGTTGTGGTTGAATAAAATTATTGTATGTCATATTCCTTTTTATTGTTACTAATTTGAAATGATTTTGTCAATCTTGTGTTAGTACTAACTAATTCTGCCAAACTTTTCAGATTTGAACTTTTTTGAATTTTTTGAAGTCACACAAACTTAAGTCAAATACTGACTTGGCTCTATGACAATATCAACACAAGTTTTTTGGGATTTGTATAAATTGTTGTTCTGCTTGGTAAGTTATTATTGTTATATCTTATTATTCTTTTATCTGACTGTTTGATTTTATCAATTTAAGTTAGATTAGTTTAATTGTGTATGGACCAAACTACATGTAATCAAAACTGTTAAATGCCAAAAATTGTTAGTAACCAAAATTGTAAGTAACCACAACTACAATTGTTACTCTGTTAGCAATCTAAACTGCATGTTAAAGATATATGTTAGCATATATTAGCATTTCTATTATAAGCAAGAACATAAGTTTAATTTGTTATTCTTATATAATTACTCTTCTATTTTCCAACAGCTGGTGCCTGATATTCCGAGACTGATTTTGCTGCAAGTCATAGAAAAACAAGTGTTTTATCATATGTATGTTACCTTTTATCTTAAGTCAATTGTGAACTATTAGAAATTTATTTTTAATAAAATTAAAGTACTAAGTATGAATATTGATTCTCTAGGTTGCTGGAATTCTTGCAGATTGCTTGGTGTTAAATCTTTATTTAACATTAGCTAAGTTAGTAGCAACAATTTATATTATTTTGAACAACATATATGGGTATGTCAACTTGATTTCTAAGTTAGACCTTATTGTTGATTCAAAATGAATTATCTAATCAAGTTGATGGCATTATTTTTGATTAAAACTAGGCTGCTATACATGAAACTAAGCTAAAGTAAATTTGACATTATCAAGTCTGGAATTTTTTAATGTTGACTGCAAACAAGGTATTGAATTATTTTTTGTATGGTTCACATCAACAGCATATTTTTACAATGATTATTGAATACTAATTTTTGCTCTAATTTTTTAGGTTGGCAATGGGAACAAAATTGGAAACATATATTGATATTTGTATTGTCATAGAGTCAATTGAAACTATCAATACTTTTTTAAGAAGTGTGTATTAATATTAGACTTTATGTATAATTTGAATTTAAAAGTGTGTATTAATATTAGACTTTATCTATAACTCGAATTTGATTGAGTTGTTGTTGAAAAACTAAGCTGTTATAATCTGTTGGACTTGAAAAGCAAGGATTGCGTAAAACTTTTAGTTGTAATCTGTTGGACTTGAAAATCAAGGTTTGTGTAAAACTTTTAGTTGTAAGTTGTTGTATTTGTATGTTATTGTATGTTATGTGAATGTAGTTGTAAACTGACCTGTTGTAGTTGTAAGCTGTTGCATTATGGGAATATTATTGTATGTTATGTGAATGCTAGTAGCCCAATTTTAAAAGAAAAAAATGAATATTAAATGGCTCAAAAATGGTCTTAGAATGGATAATAAACTACTTTTTTGAGAAATCACAAAAAAAATAGTTAGTTATTTTGATAAACATGTTATTGGGTCAAAAAAATTGAATGGCCCAAACAATGATTCAACCCGACTATAACCACTCGTTTAACCTGCGGCCCGTACCCGCAACCCGCTAACTCGATTTTTGTATTGAGCGAAATTGGGCTTGTATTTTTCAACTACGGATTGGGCCGATTGGTGTTTTTAGGCCCGAACCCGCCCTACTCGGCCCGTTGTCCAGCCCTACTTCCAACGGCTCTTTTTGACTGTCATTAAACATCCTAAAGCCTATAAAAGGAAGGCCATGCTCAAGGTAACATTAGAGCTTCAAGTACTAAGCAATTCATTACTCATTTAATCATACTTGAATTTCTCTCACTCACATACATTGAATCAGTTCTGATTTTTTCCATTTGATTCCTAAAATCATTCTCGTGTATTTCTCTGTCAAAGAATCAGACATCAAACAAGAGTTGAGACATCTCAGATTCTAACAAAATAATCTCATCATTATTGTAAAACTCGAACTATAAGAGTTTAGTATAGTTTGGGTAGATTGTAAGAAATCCTATCAAGGTTGATAGGTGACCTGATTGAACTCCTTTCTGGGTGGAAAGGTTTTAAGTTTGTAACAGATCAAGGTTTTAAGTTTGCCAACTCTATATCTAAAACGAATTTGCCCTTAAGCCTTTACAAGGTACATCTATTTACACCAAAAGCTCACTTATGGAATAATCACCCCAACAAAGGATACCCCATCTTTATTGTTTATCTTTCAAGAAACTCAATCACACAAGAAAAAGAATCATATATTTTTTTAGTCTGGAGGTAATTCTTGAATCAATGTTCGATGAAGATTGAATGAAAATGTTCATTTTAGAAAGAAGGAACAAGTCAATATATAAAGATAAATGATTCAAAAATAAAATTACAATGCAATGCAACTGAAATAACTGATTTGTAACTGTCAAAACTGAATTCTACAAGTCGTATTAATTGATTAATAGGTGTACGAATTGATTTATAAGTTTTCCAAAACCCCTAGATTTCAACCCTTAACTACATGAATCGATTCATGACCTGTGTAAGTTGATTTATCAACTTCTAGGAAGTTTGGTGAATGGATTCACACAAGTGAGTCGATTCTTCTGTCAAAAACATCTTGTATTGATTTTATGACCTTTGTAAGTTGATTCACATGTATATGAGTCGATTCATGAAGTTAAAATTCACTTTGAAAAAGGTTTTAAAGCATTGTATGACTTTTAAACAAGTTTTTAAATAAAGTTATGAAAATGATTGTTCTGATTTACGAACATTTGTGGACATTGAGAATTGAAAGATCAACAAAGACATACAAAATCATCTAATTAAAACTTAATTTTGACATACATCAAAACATTAAGTATATCTTAAAAAAACTTGCATTTACAAATAACACCAACAACATATGAGAAAATTTTCCTAAGTTTTATCCTCCAATAAAATATATAGTACTACATTTGTCGATAAATATAAGACCCACTTGAGTTTTTTCTTGTCACTTTTTATAAAACCCCTTTCAAATTTTCAACTACATTAATTATTTCTTTACCGACATACCTCTAATTATATTACATATTATTTTTGCAATTTGGAATAGATACTCTAATGAAAATATTAACTGATGAATTTAATTTATATATATTATCAGTGTAAATATTCTTTACACTATCGATCATTCACAATAGTTACATCATTAATAATGTTTAACTTTAATTTGCCATAACTAGTTATAAAGTCACCCACATGATTGATCATAATTTATCGATTGTATATAACTTTTTACATTGTCAATGCATGAAAATTAAACTCTTAACTAATTCACTCTACTGAAGAGTAAACTTGTAAAATTATATCAATTGTCAACAAGTTTAATACCACAATCAATTTTCTTAATTCCCATAATTTACTGAAAGAAGTGTTACATTTAAAGATAGAGCTAATACTACAATATAATTGAACATCGTCTTACATTAGGCAAATGCCAACATGCACAAGGAAAAGAAATCGTGCGTGGTACATTAATGACGTTTAACTGGGTGTGAATTAATTATGGTCGTTCGTTAAATTAAGTTTCAAGGTATTGTGATGCACTGTCAACATCCAATTATTTTTTCGTTATCGCTGTCATTTTTTTTTTCCTTCTTAAAGCTACTCACCGCCTCAACATCCCCATCTCTGCCCCACCATCGTGTTCCCACCCATGTGCATCATGGCTCTTGATATTAGTGGGACATTATTTTCACTACAATCTCACAAACAGACACTAAACAAAGAGATAACAGTTCTTCATCACAATTCTCTACAACCTTTTCAGCCACTTGATTTCCAGATCTCGTCAATGGACTCTATTTTTTTCTTTTTTGTTGAAATCAATGGACTCTCAATTTGGAATATACAATTAAATATAAAATATGTTATGATAAAAGGAGAAGAGAGAGATTTGATGTTTGTTTGAATCCCAAAAATTCTATTTTGAATATGGATCTAGAGTTGGAGTGGCTAAGTGTTGATGAGAAATTTCTAGAAGTGTTGGGGAGCAGTGGATGGTCGAAAACCAATGAAATATGGTG
This sequence comes from Cicer chorassanicum, assembly GCA_037974735.1. Taxonomy (NCBI): domain Eukaryota; kingdom Viridiplantae; phylum Streptophyta; class Magnoliopsida; order Fabales; family Fabaceae; genus Cicer; species Cicer chorassanicum. The sequence continues at coordinate 56,027,575 of JBBPBP010000001.1, read as the reverse complement.
GGGTGTGGCGGTCATTGGTGGGTAGGATATCACGTTCTTTCTTTAGAACGAAAAGAACACAAGAAGAGGGGAGGTTGAATTGTGTTTGTAAAAAAATTTGTGTGGCTATACTAAAGTAAAGAAAGTAATGCAAGTGAATGAAAATAGAGCAGAGAAACACAACAATTTATCCTAGTTCATCACCAACACAGTAGCTACGTATAGTCTCTTCAACCTGAAGGATTTAATCCACTAGATTATCGTTGAACCAGACTTACACTTGAACACCTACTAGACACACTAACTATGTTCAATCTTCTCAACCTTCTAGCTTAGTATATTCAAGCTATTGAGGAAGGCAACCACTACTGGGTTAGGTTACAACAAAAAGGCTTTGGATTTTTCTGAATTAGCTATCGCAAAGAGTGTTTACAAATTTTTGCTTCATTAATTCTCTTAGCACGTCTTTTGTAGAGTACAATTAGAGTTTCTAGTTGTTGTCTTGATTACGTGAAATCAACATAATTCATGGAGTTTCGTATCATATCTTTGTGGAATTGATTTGTTAGAGAAACTTTCCAAAAAAAAACTTATCTTGTACTGACTCGGTGTATCTGTTTGAAATAGTTAGGAAGCAGAGGGAACGATGACCAGAGTATGTCTTAAGATCTTCAGACAAGTAGTTGATTCAGGATATGTATTAGAGGATGCGCAAATCGTTTTGTCTTCAGAGCGTTGACTTTATCAAAAGATGAAAGTTCAGAGTCAAACAATTAGACGCTTGATATGATTGGTAGAGGCAAAGGCAGAAGAATTCTTGTCAAGCTTATTAGAGGTAGAGGCAGAATAAAGAATCCATGTTGAGTTCATCAGAGAAAAATAAGATACGACATTGCTTTGCATTATCAAAGGCACTAGAACGCAACACCTAATTCGCATATCAGGCTCAACGAAGAGAGGAGAAGTCGTGTTATATTACGCTGAGAGTCTATTGACTGAACATATAAATTCGAACCTACACACTTAATTTCAACATTAAAGCATTAAATTGTTCTCACAAACGATTTTCTTATCATCAAAACAAGTGAAGAGTATATTTCTTCAAAATAACTTGGTTCCAACAATTTCTAGACTAGGTGATGAGTGGCTGATTAAAAGTGTGAGAAAAAAAAATGTAATCTAATGTTGACAAATCTTAATAATATTCTATGACATGTTTTGATCCAACGATAAAGACATGTATTGCACGTTGCAAGAAACGAGAGTCTTGCACCCTAGACAAAGTCTTTACATTATTTATTGTTGTCCTTTTAATATAAAAATATGAGCAATGATATTTGAACACAATCTTAAACACAAATACATGTGGTACCCACACAATCTCTCTCTTCATTTAATTTGACTCATTTTTTACTTTCCCCCTTTTTCTATTTCTCTTTTTTCCCTTTTTTTTTATCTTCCTCTACAAAAATAAACCTTACACATTCATCTTCCCTTTCTTCCATAATTCCTCCTTCTTCCTTAATTCCTCCTTCTTCCTTTTATTTACTGATTTTAATCAAAAAATTTATGAAGTAACTTGAGCAATGTTATCTCCTCCCTTGCAAGGTAACTTCTCATTTCCTTGTTTCCCACAATGTTGAGTTTCAAATTTTGTCTTTCATTTATTAATGAGGTTGTTTGCTTATCTTGTTTACTTTAAGAATGTGTAGGTTTTTGTAGACATTAGTATTGAGAAAAAATTTCTGGATTTTCTGGGTTCAAGTTTTTGTTTTTTTTTTATTCATACACGTTTTTCTGGGTTTGCTGGGTTAATACCTGGTTTTTCTGCTTCTGGTTAATAATATAAGCCTTATTGGTTAATGAAGTACAATAGGTGTTATTTTTGTCTAAAAATTAAGGTTGTGAATTGTTAATCAATCATGTTAATTATTTTTGTCTAAATATTAAGTTTCATCACTGTTAATCAATGATGTTAATCAGATTTGCAGTTTCATCATGTACATATTATATTAAAATATTTCTTTTTTGTTTATTGAAATGTGGAGGAGAGCAATACTGAAATAGTGAGAAATCAGAACAAAAGCAACATCTGCATAGAATCATCTATTGAAGCTATCGAAAGTACCACATTGGTTCGTGTTGACCGAGTGTGTGGTTGTATTATTATATGTAAGATTGTGCTAACTTATTATATGTTGTTGTTCAGGTTGGAAGTAATACATCATTCTTAGATCTTTTGTCACAATTCAGCACAACTATGTGATAAAATGTAAATGTTTTATCAATTTTGTCACTTTTTTGTATGACAATTTTGTCACTTTTTGTATGACAATTGTTGCAACAAACAGTCAAGTAAATGGATTGTATGATAATCATGTACGCGGTTTATCACTTTTGTCACTTTTTGTATGACAATTTTGTTAATGGATTTGTACGTGGTTTTGTTAATCTGGTTAATGGCTTTACGAAACATAGTTAATGATGTGAACAACTTGGTTAACAGATTCGAACTGAAAACTTGGGAATTCTAATCAAACATGATATAAACCTAGTTAATGACTTAAAAAATTGCACAACTGTGTTAATGGATTTGAACAGAAAGTTTGGTCGTTCTTATCAAACAAAATATAATCTGGGTAATGACTTTAAGAAACATGATTAATGATGTGAACAACTTGGTTAACGGATTCGAACTGAAAACTTGGGCATTCTAAACAAACGTAATATAAACCTGGTTAATGACTTAAAAAATTGCACAATTGTGTTAATGGATTTGAACAGAAAGTTTGGTCTTTTTTATCAGACAAAATATAATCTGGTTAATGGCTTTAAGAAACATGGTTAATGATGTGAACAACTTGGTTAATGGATTCAAACTGAAAACTTGGGCATTCTAATCAAACAAGATATAAACCTGTTTAATGATGCACACAAATATACACTAATTTTTAACCATACATATTTGTGCATAAAAATATAAAGAAAGAAAAAAAAACAGACAAAAAGTGTAGTTCAAACGCCACCAACTACATCACTATATAGAAACTCCCACAAACTCAAAATATGCCAATAACACACTTCTTCTTCTTCTTCTTCTTCTTCTTCTTCTTCTTCTTCTTCTTCTTCTTCTTCTTCTTCTTCTTCTTCTTCTTCTTCTTTTCATTCGGATTCACAAACGGACTTTCATTGACTACATTTTTAACTCGTTTCTTTGGTTTATCTTTCATTCTCGTAATCATGTTTGACGTTGGTTTTGCTGAACTGTTCACGTTAGGCTCACCTGTTGACAAATGTATTAAAACTATATAATAACAATACCACAACATATACAATTTATTACTTACCAACAATATTTTATGCGACTTCATCCCCAACATTCTCAACAGGGGTACTAACTCCCACCTCACCTGTTGACAAATAGTATGTTATTAACAAGTCCAATTACATACTATAAATATTTGATTGACAAAAAAATTCAATATTCATACCATCAAATTCAACATATGAAGTTGAGGGAAAACCATTACAAGCTCTTGCTGGAGAACCTCCCACAAATTCATGATCAGATTCATGCATTGGCTGACGTTTACACAATTCTTCTTTCAACAATTTTACCTCACCCTCAAGAATCAAAATCTTCTCTTGGGACTGCCTATTTTTCATTTGTCGGTGCCATGTCTCAAAGCATCAGAACTGTAAAAAAATAAATACCAAAATATTAACATTGAAATAAAATAGCTCATTTATGATACAAAATTTGTCTAAATTGAAATAATAGACAAAAATATACTTGAATTTAAAGGCAATTATTAGAGCCACACAAAAGCCAAAAAAGTAAACACAAAACAGCTGTTACAAGCACTGACTTTTGGCCAAAAAAGATCAAAATGTCTGTCACTTGTAAATTGCAGCCATATTACCACCTACTTGTTTAGTGCTTACCCTATCTCTATCAAATATTATTAATTCATTCCACCACACAGAATTTAGGCATATAAAGCAACAATGGAAAAAATATCAGTAACAACCAAAAATAGAGCAATAAAACAATGAAAAGAATATCAGTAACAACATTTAAGCATATAAAGCAAAATCATTCTGTCTAAAATATAAAGCAAAATCATTCTATCTAAAATATAAAGCAATAAAACAATCAATCTGACCAAAAATAGAAACAAAGCAGCCAAAAATAGAAACCCTATAAACCCTAAACGAAGAAGCAAAAATAGAAACCCCAAAAATCCTATACGAATAAGCAAAAATAGAAACCCTAAATCAATAACTAAAAACCCTAAATTGACATTGAACAACAACGGAACCCTAAATCAATGATAGAGAGAAGTAAAGAAAATACCCAAACGCACATATATTCCTCTTGGTGGAGAAGAAGATGTCGAAACGAAGAAGCGGAGGCTCCCAGTCGTGAAACGAAGAAGCGGCAGAAGCATAGGCTCGCGGTCGTGAAGAAGCGTCAGACTCGGTCGTGAAGAAGCGACAAAAAGGGTTTTCTGAGAGAAACAAAGAGAAGAAAAGATAAGAAGATGGAGAAGGAGAGAAATGGTTTTCTGATTCTGAGAGAAAGGGTTTTCAAAACGACTCATTTGTCCCTAGCAAAATGACTAATTATGTATACGTCCTTAAGTATGTATACATATACAGTACATGTGTTTGTTTTTGTGTTTAGAAATGTGTTTAAACAACATTTCTCTAAAAATATATAGGCGTGGACTTTCATGGACAAATGGAACAAATTGTCTATGATGGACTTTGTATACGACTATTGTTAGATATTCGTTCAAAGCGTATATGAGATTAGTAGCCACGGTGGATTGGGATTTTAGCTATCATTTATATTTGTGTTTCTTCAATAATATTATCTCTAAAAATATTCCCAACAAATTAAAAGTAATATAAATATAAGTTAAGAACATTTTCACCATTCATTAAAAGTAAGGTAATATCTTCCCGGTGAAAAGTACATTTTTTGGAGACAAAACAAACATAAGATAAATAAGTCCTGTCAAATTATTGATTAATATAAAAACTTACGCAAGCAAACAACATAGTTGAGATAATTATAGATTTCACATTTCAGGACCATTATTAATTTATTAGCCTGCATTGCTTGCTTAATTTGTGATGATTGTTGTCGTTTAACGTAGGACGGTGGCGGTGTGTTAAATGTATATAACACTCCTAAAATGCCAAATTATTAGTTCAGAGAGTGAAGATCAAACTTATCTATCGCACATGGCTCAACTATAAAACGGTGTGCCTGAATTTTCATTTCAAAATTCAAATCGGTTAGCAGAAAAATAAAACCCATACTACTTTTTATATTTTTCTTGTTTTTGTTTTTAATTAATACAAAATAATATTTTATTTTGAGTTTATATCAATTTTGATAAAAAAAAATTATATGAATAAAAATTATATTAGTTTATGTTAGTTTATGTTTTTATACAATATTTTAATTAAACAATTAACTATATTTAATAAAAGTAGAATACATTATAATTTGTCATTAAATCATAACTCAAGTGACAAATATTCTTATGATTAGATTGAACGTTATCTCTCATGTTCGAATTCAAGACCTCGTAGTTGCGTGAATTAATTGTAGTGATATTTACCATCATTTTTTTTAAAAAAATTACATTGTAATTTTTTTTCTTTAAATAACGTTTAAATATTTGGTCATAATGTTTATATGTCATTAGATCTTAAATTATTTTCTAAAATATATACACATAAAGGTGAAATAGATAGAATCTTTGTGTGAATTTTTTTTACATGGTTAATGTTTTCAAATTTAATCATATTTGACCATGCTAAAAATAGAAAATAAAACAAATATGGTTGAAACACAAGTGATAAAATACTTGAATCATTTAGCAAGTCAAACGTGAGCTTGTTCCTCTTGTAAATATGGCGAATATGAGTTGAGAGATTTAAGCTATGTTACCATCAACTCTTACAATGAAAGTTACGCATCCAAATGCAATTTAATCGTAGAAGTTTTTGAAGTTACAAAGTGTGGCTTCTAGTTTGCCGCATATCCAGAATGTGTATGCAAACATGGCTTAATCTTTTTAAATAGACGTTAACTTATAAAATTTTGCACGATAGTACATTGGTTTAAGAAAATAAAAGATAGAAATAGGAATGATTTTTTAAATACTCATAAGTATTTAAAAGTTAGATTAGAGATCAAATAAATGATGATACCTCTAGGACATAATTCAATTTACTAAGGCAAAGTTGAACGAAATTATGTTTTTTTACGAGAAAATAATCTTATTCAAATGTTAAAATAAAGATAGTACAATTAAAATAATTACAAGTTGAGACATTTTTTATTTTTATTTTGAGATCAACGCTAGTGATTAAGAGAGCTAAATACTCACCAACAATATACACAAATATTTCAGAAGCCAATAGGACACTACCAAGCTATAATCTTAATCCTAACAACTAAATTAATTTGTTTCACACATGACCAATGGTCAAGAATGATGAAAAATCCTCGATCTTTAATCTCATGCATCTACGGGAAAAAAAAATATTTACTGGTATTCACTTATATCGACTATAAGTGGTTTCTGAAATGACCATTCCAACTACATCGATAAAATGAGTTATTCTCAAACATTTCATAAAACATATGTAGTACAAACTTCAAACAAACTAAAGCTAACAAATAAACACATTCAAACAATAAATGTAAACTCCTCATATATTGAAACCACTATTTTAATTTTTGTTTGTTTTACAAATCACCATATCAACATTATATGATCATAATAATTTGAAATGTGTTAATAACATGTATAGATTTCAACGCACTTAATTGTATTAGATGAAAATTTCATGGATCCAACCAAATTATGTGAATCCCATGTAAATTAGGTAGAACATTTATGAATTTTTAACAATAGAAAAAATGTATGTTACTAAGGTAATTAGCATTATTCTAATAATAATTTACTTACTTAAAGAACAAGAAGAATCATCTAATAAATTTTAAAGAGGAGTGTTAAAAGCACTCTCTTTCCAACATTCATTATTATCATATGAAATCAATGAGTCTCAGACTTAAAGTGGTGAGACTCATATGAGTTTCACCTAATACGAAAAGTGATACTTAAATTGAATGTTGAAAAGAGAATTTTTATAGCATTTACTCTCTCTGATCATTGTTATAGGTAAAAATAATTACTTCTATAGTTATCAAAAAAATTAATTAAATATAGTTAATTTTTTAAATTTCATATAAAATATAATTCAAATTTACTAAATTGTCCATTTGAATATAAAAACTCAATTATCGATATTAAAATTTTTTTATTAAAATAAAAATATATTAAAAATACTAATATTAAATGAATTATAAATAATTAATTTTTATTCATAATTATGAGAATAATTTGATTATATATATTTTTATTTTTAATAGTAATCATTGATCAGAAGATATATAATTTAAAAGTTAAGTTACTCAAATTATTAACCACACCTGAGGACACGACACATGCTTCATAGTCAAAGGAAATTTTATAGTAAAACAAGTTTAAACTTGTTACTTTCGTGCTTGTTAAAAGATTTAAAATATAATTATGATTCTATTAATTATAATATTAAAAAAAGCAAATAGTAAAAGCTAAAAAGCTGGTTCTTCTTTCTCCATATGGCGTGGATGGTTGTGAAATAGTTTTCATTATTTTCTCTCTCTGAATTCTCAAATATACAAACTCAACTTTCTTGGAAACCAAACATACCTTTTGTCAGATACTTTCTCTCAACTCTCTCACTCACTCATTCTTCATTCTGCAAGTAACATCACTATCACCTTCTTCCTCTCTGTTACGTTCCTTTCTTCTTCTTCTTCTCTCGTTTTCACACTTTCATTACAACAGATTCATCTTCATCTACTTCATTCTTCACTCACCGATCATGTACTAACCTTCCTCGATCGACTCAACTTCAATCGGAGATAGAATCTAGGTTATTTTCTTTCAACTTCATTTTCATGCTCTTTTTTGTTGATAGTAGATAATGAAATTAATTGAGAATGAGATTATGAGAATTGTGATGATTAAGTGAGGTGTATGAACTCAACTAAACTCGTTACAAGTTTTATTTTTGTCTGTGGATGATTGAAGTTACACATTTTGGAAATTTTGATGTTTCTGTTTTTGTATTGATTTTGCTTTTTTTTTTTTTTTTTTTTTT
>JBBPBP010000001.1:55998513-56019236 GCA_037974735.1 Cicer chorassanicum | reverse complement strand
TTTTTTTGCAATAGATGATTAGGGAAATTGGAGGATCTGTATGTGGAATTCTTTTTCAATTTGGTTTTTAAGTGTTTTTGATGATTTCAACTTTGAATGATGTTTAAGTTTCATGTTAATATGTTATGTTATGTCAGATCGGAAAGGTTTATGTTTGGTCAGCTTGAAGAAGGTGTTGTTGTTTTGGATTGGTTTCTAAGATCAGGTTTAGTGGAATAAGTGAGTGAGGCTTTGTCTTATTGAGTTTTTACAGATTAGGATAAGGTTACACTTACATTTCACTTGTCAATGGAAACTTTTTTAAGGGAGGAACATACCATAGAATGTAGAATTGTAGAGTATGTATCTTAAGCTATGGTCCCCTCCATTATGTTTATAACTGATTTAAGCCATACAATGGGACCTTGTTCAAAAAGTTTGAGAGGCACTTTTAATTGAAAAAGGAATCCCTTTATTTATTTTTTGATATATTTGTTTTGTTGGTAACCATTTTTGGTTTTGTTATGGCAGAGCTATTTAAGGAAACAGTCGATGGCATCCAAGGTTCTTCCTTCTCTTCAGCCTATCAAATCTCTGCCTCCTGGTTTCAAGGTTAATGGTAATACGACCCTTGATCTAATGGAAAACCGAGGAGACAATAAATTTAGAAGCAGTGGTGTTGTTGGATCAAGTAGTCCTGAAAATTATGCTCTGATTGGAGATGTTTCTGAAGAAGCTCATGACCGTGCGGGTGGCATGGGTCTTTTCAACGAGGACTTAGCGTATAGTGGAAAAGATGTAATATTAGAGGACAGAGCATCTATTGCTGATGAAGGCTTGGAATCTGTTCCTTTTCCTTTTCAATCAACTTCAGTGTCCTCTAGGGAATGGAGGTGGAGCGACACAACACCTTGTGCTTCAAAGAAGGTACTATTAGCTTCAGATTCCAATTTAATCTTATTCTGGGTTTTGAAAGTGCTTAAAGATAAATGAGATATAGTTATTCAGTTGGATAAATGAACTGATTTTTCTCGAAGGGTGATCTAGAAACGGGTGCATTTTTCCCAAAATATTTTTAATTGGAAGTTTAAAGCCCAAATTTTTAAATTTATGTCGATGTTTATTGTAGCTTGCTTAATTATATTGTCATTAATTTTTATATGATCTCTCACAAATAAACTCCGGAGCTTCAGAGTACTTATGACTTGTCTGTCCTTTAGATATACCATAACTGATCCTAAAGTCATGAGTGTTGGTTAACAGCAGTAGATGAACTCTATATCTTATTGAAATTTGATGTAAGTTTGTTTAATATAGATTCATAATACAAACCTGGCGTCAGGTATTGATCTTGACTTCTATCAGACAACTTAGAATCCATTGGTAAAATAATTATAACAAGAAACAAGGAAAAGATCAGGTGTTATGGGTGAATAAGAGCTGTCTGGAAATAAATAATTTTTCTCCTACATCTTCATTCTGATTGATGCTTTGTAGGGTTTCATCTTTTCAAGGATTAAAAGGAGCTGATCTTAAACAAATGTGTCTTGTTTGGTTTATAGGTTTTAGCTTTTGCAGCAGTAGTTAATAAAGCAAGCTATATAAAAGTTTCTCTAGGAAAGCCTATCTTAGCTTCAAATTTGCATCCTTAAGAATTTGTACTGCATAAAATTCTACTTTTCTGGAGCAGTAGCCTTAAAAGATCAGATTTTATTTTTGACGGGAACAAATTCATGTTATTTATGATGAAAACAAGCGTCCAAGTTATATTTCAACCTCCCTGGAGGAGGCTTGGTCCAGGGAAATGTAATATTTATTTCTATTTCAATTTCTTTGATATACATTAAGTATAGAAGCAATTAAGATTGGGGCCACAGTTTCATTTGTCTTCTGCTATCACTTTAATCCAGTATTGTCTTTGACAGAATGTGCTTATCCGGTAGTTTGAAAATTTAAGTTGATTCATTATTCATTTTCTTTGATATTTTTGCTTTTTATTGACTCAGTTCCGTTTATCCTTTCTGCTGACTGCTGAGAGTATCTTGATAAAAAGTAATTTATGTTAATTAAGAGATATGCTGCTGTTTGTTGTCTGTCATTATTCTATAGTGGAAACAAAAGCATCTATGCTTTGTTATTGCTATCTATTTAATTAATGGTTTTGTTATGTGTGTGAAAATGTTTTGCTGAGGAATGCCATGCAATTGTAAGCAATTCTTCTGGTACTTTGATTTAAATTTTGTAAAAGCGTCAAAACAGGGAATACCATGTTACCGATTCCAGATTTGTCAACAAAAAAAATGTTACCGATTCCAGAAAATATTTGATGAGCTTGTTTGAGTTATTAATCATTACTTGATTACGCTTTAAATTGAATTTTGTTAAGTCTTTCCTTTACTTCTGATATTGACTATTGCAGAAACTTCAGTCTTGGTTTCAACTTCCAAATGGGAATTGGGAGCTGGCAAAGATAATAACAACTTCTGGAACAGAATTAGTCATTTCACTGCCTGATGGGAAGGTAAGATAAATAAGTAATGATATTTCTCAAGACTAGAGTGCTATTCGTCATTTTTAGCTTTATTAACTGCATGTCTCACATTCTCTAGGACTTATTTATAGGTTTTAAAAGTGAAACAAGAAAGTTTGGTACCGGCAAATCCTGATATTCTTGATGGAGTGGATGACCTCATGCAACTTAGTTATTTAAACGAACCGTCAGTTTTATACAATCTACAATACAGATACAATCAAAATATGATTTATGTAAGCTTTTATGTCTCTTTCAAGTTTTTCATAACATTTTATCTGATCATAACTGTTAACATTTAATTGTGTAATATGTGCAATACAGACAAAAGCGGGGCCCGTTTTGGTTGCTATAAATCCTTTTAAGAAAGTTCCTCTGTATGGTAACAATTATATTGATGCATACAAACGTAAAGCAATTGAAAGCCCTCATGTGTATGCAATTACAGACACAGCCATCCGAGAAATGATACGAGGTAACTTTTTATTTCCTCATATGAACATATATATGGATGAAGTTTTAGAGATTAAGACTTCTTTCATTTATTTTAAGCAAGAACTTACTCTGATTCTTGCTTTGTTTTTCAGATGAAGTTAATCAATCTATAATTATAAGGTCAGTTATCTTTTGTTAAATTCGTCTTTAATAAGCAGCTACTCATGACAGATTGTACTAAATTTAATTTCTATACGCTGCTTTCATTAGAATTCTATTTTAATTGCAGCTTCTGTAAATAGTAAATCCTGTATTAATAGTAGTTTTACATTGTACTCCTTTTATTCAAATTGTGAATTAAAGTTTGTCACGACTATTGAATCTATTCAAATTGGGGCATAATAATAGTTTTCATCTACATATTTAGTGGTGAGAGTGGAGCTGGGAAGACTGAGACCGCAAAGATAGCAATGCAGTACTTGGCCGCTCTTGGAGGTGGAAGTGGAATAGAGTATGAGATCCTAAAGACTAATCCAATACTAGAAGCCTTTGGTAATGCAAAAACTTTGAGAAATGACAACTCCAGTCGTTTTGTAAGATTCCTGACTGATCATATTAATTCTTGTAGTGGCCATTCTTGTGGGTTTCATGTTTTGATTCTATCTATCTTAAAACTGTTAATAGTATATTCTTCAATGCTGGAAGTTCTCATAATTTGGTTGAACATGTGACAGGGAAAGCTCATTGAGATTCACTTCAGTGAAACAGGAAAAATATCTGGTGCTAATATTCAAACATGTAGGTTTTCTGCTGTTTAATGGTTGAAACTTGAAACCAATATGCCTTTGCTCTCTCTAAAAGTTTTCAACTAATTATGATGTTAAATGTTTGTATCTATGTGTTGAATTCATGTGATGCTCGTGGCCTGGCATCAACAGTTTTGCTTGAAAAGGTAATTATTCATTCTTTGGTGCTAATTTTTTGTTCTAAGCTTTGTCCACAATACATCAGTAGACACTGATGTTGTTGTTTGCTATGTGGACAGTCTAGAGTAGTTCAATGCAATGAAGGAGAAAGGTCATATCATATATTTTATCAGCTTTGTGCTGGTGCACCACCATCTATTCGGGGTAATTACCGGCTTGTACCCATCTATTTCACTTCTGCTAATATTCATTGCATATTGTGAATAAATGTTATTCTTTATCTTGTCAATGGTTGTTGGAAGGTATCTCCAATTTAAGAAGAATATAATCTATTTAGTGCTCGATATATATGGATTTTTGTTTAGCTATAAATATAATTAGTTTCCAACAGCAAGAAGTATTTGTAATTTGTATGAATATTAGTAAAATGGCATACTGGTTTATTGTAAATCATAATTCATTCATATATTGTGCACAAAATAAGATTACATGGAATTTGGAACATAATATAACATAAGCTTTGTGTATTTGTATTTGTCTATATAACATTTAATGTTCTTTATTCTTGTTTGTTTGACTTACTGTTTGTTTCATTAATTTTTGATGTTTGATTTATTGATTCAGAGAAGCTCAACCTACGAAATGCAGAAGATTATAAATATTTGAAGCAGAGCAATTGTTATTCAATTACTGGAGTTGATGATGCAGAAGAATTTCGCATAGTCACGGTACACTAATTTGTCATTTAAAGATGTTTTTCCTCCAAAAAGGCTTCAATTATTGCTCTTATCAATGCTTTGATTCACTTTGAAATGATAGTTTGACATAAATATTAACCTTTCCACACTATTAACTATTTCCAGGAAGCTCTTGATGTTGTCCACATCAGTAAAGAAGACCAAGAGACTGTATTTGCTATGCTTTCTGCAGTATTATGGTTAGGGAACATATCATTTACTGTCATTGATAATGAAAACCATGTCCAAGCTGTAGAAAATGAGGGTAAGAAATTTCCAAAACCTCTACTTAATGCATTTTTTTTTAATTGTCATTGATCAACTTTCTTAAAAGCTAAACCGGTTAGGGTAGAAACTACAAGAAACACATACAACATGGGACTTGTTACTTGTACATAGATACATTACGATATGGACATGGGGATGCAACAAATTGTTAAAGTTATAGCATACAACATGACTACAATGGAACACATAGTTGTAGTAGGAAATCATTATAAAAACACATCTTTTAAATCAAAAGATAGAATTGATGTTTCAAAAGTCAGCATGAGAAATTATAGACATAATAAATGCTATCATTTATCCAACCATTGTGGTATTCTGACTTGTATTGTTATAAAAGTAGAAAACATTGAAGGTAAAAAACTGTAAATGCAGCAAAGAGCATTTGAAATGAACACATGTCCGACCTGAATACAATTTCAATTTTTGTGTGTTAGTGCTTTCTTACTGCTAGTGTAGGTTCACGGCGATGGCTAGCTTTCTATTCAACCAAAAGAAATTATGAAATTTATAGCTATTATAAACCTTCACATCTCACTTTTTTAAGGATTCATAAACTGATCTCTTTAATATCTGGAGAGAGAGAGAGAGAGAGAGAGAGAGAGAGAGAGAGGATAAAAATAGATGGGAAATGGGAATAAATAACATACCAATCTGATGACTGGTGTATTTCATTTTTTAGTTAGAGTGCCTTTTCTTTCTTTCCTCCTCTACCTAAATCATATGATTTTAACATCGTGTCAAAGCCTCTATGATCAATTGATAAGAGTTTGATCCTGGTCTTTCCCATTCCTCTAAATAAATTTTGAATTTCAGCACAAGATAGTCTGGATCTGTGTATTGTCCACACTTAAAGTTGAAAGTGTCATGCATGAGGGAGTATGTTTTAAAGAAATTATCGAACAATTCTTTAGCTTTCGCTTATGCCTTAGGAGTGTTGGTCCTTCATCCACACTACATACTTATCATTTTAGTATTTTGTTGTAACTGTAACTTGTTTTCATTTAAATTTGATTACTGTAATTTACATATGGTAGTAGGAAAAGGGCTTTCTATTGGTGTTGTAACTGTAAATTACATATGGTAGTAGGAAAAGGGCTTTCTATTGGTGCTGTAACTGTAAATTACATATGGTAGTAGGAAAAGGGCTTTCTATTGGTGTTGTAACTGTAAATTACATATGGTAGTAGAAAAAGGGCTTTCTATTGGTGTTGTAACTGTGAATTACATATGGTGTATTAGATACTTAATATTTGGCATAATTGTTTTAAACATATTTTAGTTGCCTTCAAGCGTTTCAAGGTATTCAATACATCCCTTAACCTGAATCTTTTTCTGCCTTCTAAAGGTTTGTTACACGTTGCCGAATTGATTGGCTGTGACTTTGAAGATCTCAAGTTGACTCTATCAACTCGGAAAATGAAAGTTGGTAATGATATTATCGTCCAAAAGTTGACACTCTCACAGGTAAAATGGTTATTGTATTAGAAGTTTACATTTTTCCAAAATTATATAATTACAACTTCCTAGTTACTAGGATGGGATATCTTGGGTGCATGGATGTAATGCATTCCTTTATGCATATATTAGAAGGAAAAGGAACTAAAAAGAAATTTGCTGGTGATGAACATTGTATTTTTTTTGTTTTTTCTGTGGAGTTCCATGCGACATTTGAGTGTGAACAGTCATGTATGGATGCATTGGTCTTTCTATGAAAAAGTCCATCCCCATTTGATACATGTCAAAGATCATGTTAAGAGTCTTGGTATGATGATTGCTTATGTGCATTTTTACCAATTTGTGATTTCTTTCTGAAGTCCCTGGATAATTTAGCTTCAATACTTTGAATGATTTGGAAATAACTGAAAATACTTACCAAAAAAAGATCATGGATATCTATGAGAGCCTGAAAACTGAACTGCTTACCTTATTTTATGGGTTGGGGTTGTGGTGGTTTATATATTCTATATTCTTAGTCATGGTATCATGCAAGTCGTTGTGCTCAACAAATATTGAGGTTAAACCTCCGGCGATTTGTAAAATGCCAAATTAATTGAAAGCATAATGATAGTTATAATCTTTCTCAATATCTTAGATATCATATTTTGTCTTGCAGGCAATTGATGCAAGAGATGCTTTGGCAAAGTCCATATATGCTTGCCTGTTTGATTGGTTGGTTGAACAAATAAATAAATCACTTGCTGTTGGCAAAAGACGTACTGGCAGATCAATCAGTATTCTAGATATATACGGCTTTGAATCATTCAAGGTATGTTTATATTAAACTTAATCCCAATCTTTCTTTATATTTATCCGACTATCCTTTTCCTGTTTAAATTTTAAAGTATTTTGGCTCTTTGATGCTACATATCTCTCTGCAGAGGAACAGTTTTGAGCAGTTCTGCATAAATTATGCAAATGAAAGATTGCAGCAACATTTCAATCGTCATTTATTCAAGTTAGAACAGGAGGTATGAACCCCACAGAAACTGAAGGCTCTAAACAAGTATAGAATGCTTTCGCTTCTTAAAAGAAAGAATATAATAAATACACTACATACCGACCTCGGAAACCAAACGTTTTCATATATTTGTTGATTGTTTTCAGGAATACATTCAAGATGGCATTGACTGGGCTAAAGTTGAATTTGAAGACAATCAAGACTGCCTTAACCTTTTTGAGAAGGTACATAATTTCTATGTTCCTAAGCCCTTTTCTTCACAATCTTTAGCGTCCTTGCAATTGAATGGTTGCAATGGGAAAGTGGTAACTAATCTTTTAAGTTCTAGTAGGCAATGGAGGGCTCATATATTCATTTTGATTTTCATCATATCATGTCTTGTATTTGCATGTGTAGTGTAAAAAACCAATTTTGGACTTTCGAAGTGTAAGCTATATTTTTTCCCCATACATTGGTTTTACTAAGCAATTTTATTGCTGCAATTGATTCTTGGCTGCTGAGATGCCAACATAGTTGGGATGTCATTAGCCATTGTGATGCTTTTGCATGCCAATTTTTTTTTTGGAAAAGTGAAATTCATCATGATGCTAATATTCTGTTATGTAAAATCAATGAACCGTTGATTGGCATATCTGTGGTAAATTGCCAATGTAGCTTTATATTCCATCAATGTCTGTGCCAGGCACTGTAAAGAAGGTTTTATTTAAATAATTGGTGGTAAACTGACAATGTAGCTTCATATTCTGTCAATGCCAATGGCAGGCACTGCAAAGAAATGTCGTGTCTAAATAATGAGTGGTACATTAGTACCGTCACAGTACTTATATACAGACTAATTGTCTTAAATTTTTTTATAAAGCAAGTATTTTATTAATAGAAGATACGAAAGGAAAGGAGGATAAGGGATCCTCCTGAAAATTAAAAGAAAAGAAAAGGTGAACAGCATGGAACAAATGAGATAAATGTAGAAGAACTACCCTATCCATCAATACATTTGTAAGAGGCACCCTTTTAGAAATACCATATTCTTTAGCCCATTATGTCAACTTACTTGCTATAGCATGATATCGGTGTAAACCTATTTAGCACGGCTGTCCAAAAAATGACTTAATTTTACAGGGAGCTATGAACTTCCTAAGGGATTTGCTTTTTAGAGCAACTGTGACTTGTAGGGCCATCAGTGGTAGAGACTGAAAAGTATACAAATGTATTTGACTCTTAGGACCATCAGTGGTAGAGAGTGGAAAGTATACAACTGTATTGGCACTGAGTTCTTATAAATGCATTTTTTTTATTGATTTAAATTCTTCAAACATTTACCATATTTATCTGATTATTGATGTAAACTGTATTAGTGCTGGTTTAGTTTGGGGGGATGCATTAGCGTCAATGGTTTATCCTTTTTCCCTGATGTGAGGTACTGCAGTTAATTGGTGAACTGTAAATGGAGGAGTTTGTTGTGGCAACTACACTTATATTCCTTGGTGGAAATTCTGACATAATGATTAGAAATTAGAAATTCTTGTGTTGAATTTGATTTTTGAATTCTGGTATATTTGCAGAGGCCACTAGGATTACTATCACTTCTAGATGAAGAATCCACTTTCCCAAATGGCACGGATTTGACATTTGCCAACAAGCTTAAACAGCATTTAAACTCCAAATCATGCTTCAAAGGAGAAAGAGACCAAGCCTTTACTGTGTGTCATTATGCTGGAGAGGTAATCATCTGATCATATTCATAGAACATAGCCAACGCTGCGAACTACAGTTTTAATTAAAATATCGTACTGAATAATTTTTTACCTGCCAAGCTCTATCTTTTTTCTTAAAGCAGAGGGTGACTTGATGATTCAAATTTGCTCATCCTACCTGACTGTTGTTTGATAGTTCTTTTTTATCCTTTCCTTAGGTCACTTATGATACCACTGGATTTCTGGAGAAGAATAGGGATCTATTGCACTTGGATTCCATCCAACTTCTATCCTCATGCACATGTCATCTTCCTCAAATATTTGCTTCTCATATGCTTACGCTATCAGAAAAGCCGGTAGTTGGTCCTTTACACAAGTCAGGTGGGGCAGATTCCCAAAAGCTAAGTGTTGCGACAAAATTCAAGGTATATCAACTTCATTATGAAGTATCCAAAACATTAAGTATCATAAAATTGTCTAAAATTTTGATTCTTGCAGCCTTCTGTTCAGTATATACTAAAATTTGTTATGCTATTGATGGTATTCAACTTGATCAAACTATGCAAAAATATTGCACTTCTGAAATAGGCTGTCTCATCAAAATATTAGGTAGTATACTTGTGGTATGGCCTAAACCAAGATGTTTTAAATTATTAGTAAATAATAAAATGTCACAGTTCATACCAAATAAATATTGTGCGTAACTTGGTTTAGGTCATCAGAAGTATGAAAGGATACAAGATGCAGAAATTGTAATTTTGTCGCAGTGAAAATGTAAGTAGTATTGCAGGATAGAGTAGAGTAAAAATTCCAAATTATCAAACCATGCATCATATGAAAAGGCTAGATAAGTTATCAATTTTTTTTATCTATTGGCTTGCAGAGTCAGTTATTCCAACTGATGCAACGCTTAGAGAGCACAACTCCACATTTTATTCGCTGCATTAAGCCCAATAATCTCCAGTCACCTGAATCATATGAGCAAGGACTTGTACTGCAACAGCTGAGATGCTGTGGGGTCCTGGAAGTGGTTCGAATATCAAGATCTGGATTTCCAACAAGAATGACTCACCAAAAGTTTGCCAGAAGGTATATAGTAGAAAGTAACTGATGATCAATATCCTTTCGATTACTTCCACCACCTACACGGTTACACCCCATCCCCCCTCTGCCCTTGTGTATTTCTTTTGTCTAACCTTTTTCTTATTGGCTTTGGTGTGGTGAATCAGATATGGTTTTCTTCTCCTTGATAATGCTGCATCTCAGGATCCACTTAGTGTTTCAGTTTCAATTCTTCATCAATTCAATATTTTGCCTGAGATGTATCAAGTTGGCTACACGAAATTATTTTTCCGAACTGGGCAGGTAATGTTTATCATTTGAATTTTATATTGTGAAAATTAAGAGATAGGATAATTTTTCTCAACTGCACAAAGCACTTAGCAGAGTGATATATTTATATAACATTATATTTACAAGGAAAATAATGTTGAATGCAATTTACAATGTCAAGAATCATGAGATAGCACTATATCCTAAGACGCATTGAATCCATTCTACTACTATACAATGTATCTAAGCTACTTGGAAAGTGGAACATTAATTCTATTCTATTTCCAACAAATACAAATAATTTGCTGAGATCCGCCAATTTTTTTTTTTTATTATCTTCATGTACTTTGATAATTGTTTTCTGTATTTCACACAAGTATGGTGTAGGTGAGAGATATAGCATAAAAAGGGTACCTTTGAGGAATGTTAAGTATGTGTTTGTTTGGGTGGTGGAATAATATTAGATGTGGGTTCAGTTCAAAGCTATGGTTTGTAGCTTCTTTAATATCACCATGAAAAGACTTACTACCGTGTGGTGGAGCTGATTGGCCACACGCCCATAGGCTAAATTGGTTTTATTTAAGGTTACCATTTGTGAATTAGGTTTTAGTTGTTAAACTAAAAAGTCTAGCTTTAGTGATTGTGGATTTAAATGAATTAGGATTTCCAATTTATAGTTCTATTTAT
Source organism: Cicer chorassanicum (assembly GCA_037974735.1). Taxonomy (NCBI): domain Eukaryota; kingdom Viridiplantae; phylum Streptophyta; class Magnoliopsida; order Fabales; family Fabaceae; genus Cicer; species Cicer chorassanicum. Next base: position 56,008,170 of record JBBPBP010000001.1, on the reverse strand, counting down.
ATCTAGTATTGGCTGCTTTGACCACATTTCAGATTGGTGTGCTTGAAGATACTAGAAATCGTACCCTTCACGGCATCTTACGTGTCCAAAGTTGCTTTAGGGGTTACCAAGGTCGTCGTTCTGTCAAGAAGCTTCAAGGAGGAATATCTACTTTGCAGTCATGTATTTCCTTTTTCACACCCTCGTTCTTTCAGCCTTAAATATAAAAGTATTACTTAATGGAAATATTGTCTGAATATAAGTATTATATAATGGAAACATATCTATTCATGCAGTTATTCGGGGAGACAAAACGAGAAAGGCATATGCCATTCTGCTTCAGAGACATAGAGCTGCTGTTATTATACAGAAGCGGATGAAAGCATTGTTCGTAAGAAACAGAACAGGGACTATTAGAGATGCTACAATTGTCATACAATCAGGTCAGAGTTTATATTTTGTAGATTCCAAGCAAGATACATGCTACCATTTTTGTATTTTGTATGTTTAATTTAGAGCTTACATTACAATGACTGAACACCTTTTCTTAAAAAATTTGATCTTATTTGTGACTTCTTTAAACAGAGAAAATTGGAATCCTACCTAAATGTGCAAATGATGGATGCAAGTTAGCATAGGTGTTGCACCAAGTGTTTTTCATTCATAGTATTGTTGGAATGCAGAACAAGAGAATTCTCCATAAAATTGCTATATATGTTGTAATGTGGAAGTATGTCTTTTCGATGATATTGTTGGTAAATTTCATAATTTTATTCGATCTGCTCTTTGCAGTCATTCGCGGATGGTTGGTCAGAAGATGCTCAGTGGATATTGGATTTTTGAAATCTGGGGACATGAAGGTATTCTTTATTCGCAAAGTTCAGAAGCTATATATATATATATATATATATATATATATATCCCTTCTTTTATACAATAAGAAAGTTCTTATATTCTGCTTTTAAAAGCTCCATCTTCGTGATACTTACAATCATGAACTCCAAAACAGACAAAAGAGTCGGATGAAATTCTGGTCAAGTCATCTTTCCTGGCTGAATTGCAGCGCCGGGTACTTAAGGCTGAAGCTGCCCTGAGAGAGAAAGAAGAGGAAAATGACATCCTTAACCAACGGATCCAACAATATGAGAGCAGATGGTCTGAGTATGAGTTAAAGATGCAATCCATGGAAGAAGTGTGGCAGAAACAAATGAGATCCCTTCAATCAAGCCTCTCCATTGCTAAGAAGAGCCTTGCAATCGACGACTCTGAAAGAAATTCAGACGCATCTGTTAATGCAAGTGATGAGCGTGACTACAGCTGGGAAGTAGGAAGTAATCACAGGCGCCAAGAAAGCAATGGGACAAGATCAACAAGTGCTAGTTTGAGTGTTATAAGTCGGCTTGCTGAAGAATTTGAGCAAAGGAGTCAAGTATTTAGTGATGATGCCAAGTTCTTGGTTGAGGTGAAATCTGGTCAAGCAGAAGCAAGTTTGAACCCAGATCAAGAACTTAGAAGGTTAAAACAGATGTTTGAATCTTGGAAAAGGGATTATGGTGCAAGATTGCGTGAAACAAAGTTGATTATAAATAAACTTGGAAGTGAAGATGGTGCACTTGAGAAAATGAAGAAAAAATGGTGGGGAAGAAGGAATAGTACAAGGATAAATTGATTCCAACTATTTTACATTTTATTTATATATTTTGGGTTCGGCTTTGTTCTATGCACTGTTTCAAGGGCATTGTCAACAAAATATGGGAAAATGAGGAAAATATACTATTAGTAAAGGTAAAAAAAATAGGAGTGATAGGAAAAGTCCACGGTTTGAGTTATTTAACTATTGTTGGGTTAGTTGTTGCTAGCCACCTTTCTACATGATTTTTATCAGCCTCTTGCAAATACTTTTGTAAATGCAAGGTGTGACTATCAACAATAGATTTGTAATGGGTCTTATTCTTGTATGGACCTGTTATGAAGAAAGCTCTGTAACACCATATTGTCTTATTTTTTGTTTTTATTTTGCTTGAGCTGTGAAAAGCTATGCTGTAAACCTTAGTGATTCATGTATTCCTTTCTGGTATGTGAATTACATATCAAATATATTATGGAGGCCCGAAAATGTAATATAGTATGCAACTAATTGGTCGTGCAGAAGTTATTGTAAAATACTGATATTTATAGAAATTTAAAATTTGATATTCTTGTATAATATTTATGTGGATTGATTGTTCGGGGAATTGATTGAATAGTTATCTGCTTCAAGCTTTGATGCATTGTAAAAATAACTAAAGACTGCAACTTACAAAGAATGGATTAATATACTCGTATCCTTTGATAGGATTAAGGCCGATGCTCTTCCCCCAAATTCTCGGCTTTTTACCAGGTTTCACAATCTGGTAGTAGTGTAAAACTTTAATTCAATAGTGAAAAATAGGATTAATGATGTCATCGGAAGCTCTAATCTTATAGGATTTTTTATACATTTTGAGTAAACATTCTTAGTTATGATTGTTCTTGGAAGGAGAGTGGGGAAAGCATTAAGAAATTGGTTAGAAAAATAGTTTGGAGAAGCACTATGGTGAGGAGCAGTTTATGCTTTGGATTAGGAGTTCTTGAACTCTAGTCTATTTTTTTCTTTAATGTTTTCCTCTATTGTAGAGTTCCAAGTTCAACTTTTTATGATCAATAGTATATATTTCCAAGTTCAACTTTTTACAATCAATAATATATATTTCGTTTTCTTGAACTTACGGGTTCTATTGTCCTATTTTGGGATTTGGATGGATAGTTGAATGATAGACTATCATTTTGTTTGTAACAGTTGAAAACCTACCAATTTGGAGAAACTTTAAATAATAAGATAATTTTTAGGGGTTTAGTAAAATCCAAACTCTTCTCCTTATTTAGAGTTAGACGTGTTATGGAAGCTATCATTTAATTAAAAATACATTTTTTTTAATAATATACTGCTTTAAATTTTGCTTTAAAGCTCAATAACTCATAGGCCAACATAGAAACATGCACGGGAAAAGTGCAGCTGGAGTGATAACAATATCATCATGTTATTGAGTATTGTTTCATGTTTAGAATATTGATATAATTTTTTTATAAATATAATGTTCAGGGTATAAAGCACAAAAATGAGGTAACATTATATATAGTGAGTACAGTAAGTTTGATTGGTCATTTTGATGTACATGTGTCATTTAGAGTAGGGAAGTACAAATAAAACCTTTGGATCCAAACAAAAAATTATGTCCGTGATTTTTAAAATGACCTCTCGTAGTTCACAAGAACCTTTGGACAATGTTGAATTATAGCACATGAAAATGAACATAAGACATAAAATGTGTCATTCTAGTATAGTTGAATCATTTGTTACTTGATACTGTACCAGACATAGAATAGTAAGTGTTTCAATATCTCATATTGACTCGTTTAAATATGTTTATGCTTTTTTAGTATTAATCTATCAAGATGCTTAAAAAAATCATTCATGTCATATGTATGTCTGATTAATACGATTATGATCAAACTACTATGTGTGTGATCCTTAATATCATTATATTACTCTAATATTTTTACTTATGTAAAGGTTTGTTATCTCATATTCATAAATCTACGAGATGTGACCGTTAGTGCAAAACTATAGTAATATACCGATTAATTTCAATGGTTTTCATTAATTAAGGATAATGATGAAAAAAATTGCAACGAGTATCTTCTCCTCTAAAGTTGAGAAAAACATCATGCTTTGAGTTAGATTGAGAATCACCAAAAGATAATGATGATGAGGAAGAAGCCATCTAAGCAAGTCCAGTTGTGAGTTGACCTTAATTCTCAGTCAAGACACCCTAAACTCCAAATTAATATATAATAATTTATAATAGAATTTTTAACTTTAATTCGCAACGGATAAAGCAAATATGTTTTCAAGAAAATAAAAACTTTTATAATTAATTTGAGATGTCACATTACTCAAAATTCAAAATGAACACTTTAAACTTTTTCCTCCTATAAAATAGTGCAATCTCCATAAACTTTGATTTAATTAGAATTTCTTAATTTAATTCCAAAAATTTACTAGTTATAAGGTTTCATACAAAAAGTTGTTTCTAATTAAACAAATAAAAATAGAACTTTTGACTTTCATTCCCAGTATCACCTATCAGAGCGGGGCTTCTCCCAAACTTGAACTTCAAGACTCATTAACCTATAATAACTGCGGTTTCGCAAACGCAGGGCCAAGTCGGTCAAACACAAACAACGAAGGAGATGAGTTTTGAAATCATGTTAATAGTATAATATAGGTAAGGAGAACACACAATTAATCATTAATAAACCGTATCATTACACAAACATTCTTCAAGGAAAAACATAACATTATAAAGTCAAAATCACTCAAGGAAAATCAATACATTTCACTATAATATCAAATCATCTAAGAAAAATTATTATCGCACACGACACATATTAATCACAACAAAACAGTCACAAGAAAATGCAATGATATGCATGAGCTTAGACTCTACTTCACAATGTGGTACCATTCTAACTCTAAAGTACTTGGTTAGGAGGCTTGACACTATGCCACCATACCGGTGGACGGACAATTCAAATTGGCCCTGTCCTCATAGATCCCCTCAACTCAACCCGAGACACATATACGCGACAGTCGAGGTAAACATGTGTTGCATGGTAGGTCCCGACATTGGGAGTGCTACCTCCAAGTCACCTAGGAATTCCCCACCCGAATACCTCAAGGTCTAACAATCTTGCCTTTAGCCGCTACGATTAGGCTCATTCAGTTGTACTTCCCCAGAATCACTAGGCTTGTCAGACCCTACCTATATGATGACAAAATAATCTTCACTTCACAAATTCTCAATATTTATTTTCTCCCCTCGTTGCCCTATGATGCTCCATTAAGACCGTCATCTCAAACACAAATTGAAATCACCATTATTTCATCAACTATGGGGTTACTTCAATATTCTCATCACAAATTTATAACATCACTATCTGTTATCATTAAAATCAATTGAGAGAGATTTTGTAAATTACTTAAGAGATTATGATTGTGATTAAGGACTAATATGTGCTCTTGAGTGGATTTATAGTAGAAAACAGGTTATTAATCATAAAGACTAAAAGGATGAACATATGACTCAAAACCATCATATTTGCAAGCAAGAGGATGGGTTGAGCCTACGTGAGGATGGTCTCGTAAAAGCACAGAATACATCCAGCAACGTAACCATGATTCTTAATCAGGTTAAGATGTCAAGATTGTAACCAAGAATGACCCAATAAAACATATTATCTAAAAAGGTCAGAAAACACATTTGGACTAGTACGAGGATAGGCTGTTCTAGGTAGAGGACGACTAGTACTAGGTAAAAGGTTGAACAATTTGTCACATCATTCTTCAAAAGTTGAATTCAAACCTGGTACTCCACGAATTCAGCCTGCTGTAGCTCACATAGTCAAAGAAATAGCCGTTTCATGTCTTGAAGAAAGAAAAAGAAAAAGGCTACAATGGACCAAGTACCAAGGAGGTTTGAACCTCAAGGCTGAGGATGGACTAACACTGTTCAAGACAGCTGATGGCAGTTTTGTAATTTCAGCTCAAAGACCATTGGACTCTTTGATGCATCCTCCTCAACGGTCATGAAGTGTTTAAACACATGGAAGAGCTGTATAAGAACTCTATAAAAGGCAGCAAGCTCTCCATAATCAAACACACACCAATATTGCAAAAAAAGATCAAGAATCTTAAGTTTATCAAAAGCAATACTCATCCTCTCTTCAAACTTTCTACATTCACACACTAGATCTTTGAAATATCTTTTTAGAAAGTGTTTAAGAAAAGAGAGAACAATCATACTCATATCATTATGTAATTTTCAAGTAAGTTATACTTGAAAATATTTAAAACGTGATTGTAAGCTTGGTGAAGCTTGAAAATACACAAAGTGTAATCATCCTCGGTTAGAGGTTGATCTGATTGATTGTTAGTGAAATCTCACAAGAGTGTGAGGACTGGACGTAGCCATATTTGGGTGAACCAGTATAAAATTTGTGTCTATCTCATTATACTCTTCCTGCATTTATTTTGTTCTTGATTAAAGAGTTTGAATTTCCATCCTCCATCACATCCTCTCAGAGAGGACATAAATTCATAAGCTCATTAAAATAATTTTTAAACGCCAAAATCCCTATTCAACCCCCCTTCTAGTGATATTTAGCTCCATCACTATCATTAATCACACACATCATCATCATCACATAAACTCATCACAAATATATAACATCACTATCATCAATCATACATCATCACATAAACTTATCACAAATTTATAACATCACAATTATTAATCATACATCATCATCATCACATAAAATTATCGCAACGCATCTATCTTTTATGATCACACCACATAAACCCATCTAATCAAACATATACATAAAATTAATTCGACACCCAATATCACAATAATATCAAACACTACACATTTAAAAAAATTAAATCAATCAACGCCTTACAAATATTTCTATTCTATATTTTAATCTCACAATTTCCATATTTGCACATTATTTAATTTATCCCTCAAAGGGCTACTGCCGTATGCAGCAAGCCCTGGATAAATCGTTGAAAAATATAGTTTTCCCGTCACAATATGTTATACTAATGAATTCAAACGTTCTCTCACTTCTTACCTTATTTCGACGCTTTCACACACGAATACGATTCCACGAGCAAACAATCTTTGTTCATTAACTCTTTGTCCTTCAATCGATCTAACTCCACAGTTTATAGGTAAACGTTAAAAATAAATTATGAAAAAGCACTCTAAAACTAATTTCGAAATTCGGTCAAGGAAACTTACCATAAATCAGAAAAGCAATCAGTGGATAAAATAGCCACATTTCACATGATCGTTTTGGCATTGATTTCACTCAAATCGGACTTACGGTGAAGAAGAACGGTGCAAAATAACGAATTGCACAAACGGAGAAGTTGAGTATTTTAGAGAGAAATTGGGATGGTTAAAAATATGAAAAATTGGGTTTATTTGACTAACTAAATGACCGAAACAACAAACTGAAATTTGAACAAAAATGATGAAAGTTTTCTGAAAGAGTTATCGATCACCAGTGCCAACGATATGTTTCCTCTCCCTTCTACTGCGGCGCCTGCAAGTAAATCCTTTTTTATTTTATTAGGGTTCACATACATTGGGTCAAGCTCATTGGTCCCCTTATTTATTTTATGTTTTACTATTATTATTATTTTTATTTTGCTAAAACAAAATAAATAGTTACTTAATCTCATTTTTAATACTCTTCCAAATACCATTTAATTTTCAAAACATTACTAATATTTCATAACTAATATATGATAAATTAGAGTAATTAAAATAATTAACCTTTTAAAAAAATAGATATTACAAACAATTGAAACTCTCATATTTAAAATAATCACTATAGTTATACCTACTTTTTCAAAATACTCAAATACTAACATCATTAGAGAATACTCGAAATCACAAAATAAGTAATATAAAATAATATTATTATTTTTATAAAATATTACACTAAAATACTATTATTCTTAGAAAAATATATAAAATAATAAAATATAATATTTATTATTTACATCACTTATTTAGTCAAATATGTACAAATTAACACATTATAAAAAACACACATATAAAGAAAATTAATCATAAAACTAATCAACATACATCTAAAATAATTTTAAAACCAGATTAAGTATTTAAAATAATATTTAATTAATAAAAGAATTTATTATAAAATTTGAGGTGTTACACAATAGATCTAACAGCTTCAAAAAACTATTATGAATCAAAGTCAAACAGCCAGAAACCATTGAGTTCAACAATTAAATTATGAATTACTCTATCTGTCCCCAATCATAAGACCTCTTTAACACATATAAGATCCTTACAAATTTCTATATACATTTATTACTATTTTTTCAAATATATCCCTTATTAATACGATTAATTTGTCTTGAAATATGAAAAATAAACATTGAATGTTTCTATACAAAAAAGGTAATTAAGTAATAGTCATACACATTAATTACACTACCAACTTTTTCTTGATATGCGTAGAAAGTGTCATAGGATCTTATAATTAGGGATAGAGGGAATAAAAATGTGGAATAATAGAAAATTAAAGAATTAAAACTCAAAAAAGGGAGGAAGAAAAGGAGTAACTTGGTGTATAACATGTTAATAGAGATAAGAGAAAGCTCTTCTGAGATTAGAGATCAAAATAAGCTCTTCTCCAGTTCAAGATGAAAAGAACCGGTCACAAACAAATTATTGACACCAACACAACATTGACTCTTTGATTACATTCAATTAATTTATTTTTTTAAATTATTAACAGTGTCAACATGTCATTGTCGACATGTCAATGTCATTGTCGACATGTCAATGTCGTGTACAATATATGTATCAGTATTCATACTTCATAAGCAGTTGATAAACGCTGATTGTTGGATGGAGATCGAAAGATCTGAATTTTAATTTCTAAAATTTGATTTACAATACAACTTAAAATCATAATCATCCGATTTTCAACATAAGGTCGAGATTACAACCGCAAGAAATGTTATCTCCATGCAATCAGTTTCCCTTATGTTCTTGAGGCCCCCTAGTTTTTTATTCAAAAATTAGTAATAGTCTTGGACAGGCTTTGTACCAATATTAAAATACAAAAAATAAAATAAAATATTGAAAGTATAGATTTGCTACCTACTAATTGAACATACTGAAGTTAAGCATAAACAAGGTCAAACAAGATCAAAATGAAAAGGCATAGACACCTCACACATCAAAACTCAAATTTCTATATTAACACTCTCAAACTTCAAAGTAAGAAATCTTACTACCATTGAAAAGATACTAGATGCCAATAATAACATGAAACAACAATTTTGGTATCTGATTGTGTGACGCATTGTCACAGTAGTTACTAAATGTATCGAAATTGTAAATACATATCTATTATCTCTTCTATTAGTAATTTTATTATATAAATTGAAACAAAGAAAAACTACATTTGAGGACTAAATTGACTACCTAAAAATAAATCCAAGAACCAAAATGACTAATAAAAAAAATATGTATAGTTGGTTCTGCGGTGACTAAAATAATGAGTTAAATGTAAAGTGATTTATGTTTAAATATATTCAGATAAAAGTGAACTGAACAGAAGTTTCAATATAAAAATCACATTTGCACTTAGAAGCTGCAAATCACAGTTTCAAGTTAAAATTAATTATGGAAGCAAAATCAATTCTCTTTGTTACCACTCAAACATGCCGAAATCAATTTTTCACCTCAAAACTTGATTTAGACTCCTCGAAAATGAAACTAAACATGCACACACTTGTGAATAAATTTGCAATTTCATACATTAAAGTTCGTAATAACAGCATCTCATACATTAATTCAAAGATTAAAATAGTTATTTATTTACTCAATAAAAGAATTGAAAAAGAAATAGGATTTAAGAATAGAAAGGAAAAAACAATAGAGATGGCAAAAAAAAAAAAGAGGAAACAATATGAGTATAAAAAATAGAAGAAAAGGAAGCTACAGAATCGCAACATAAACAAAATTGATGGTTGATGTATTAAAACTT
>JBBPBP010000001.1:55970618-55995688 GCA_037974735.1 Cicer chorassanicum | reverse complement strand
ACACACATTATTATGCAATAGCCAATATGGAAAACTTATTGGAAAAATAAAAATATAACTGAAATGCAACTAAGATAAAAGCTATACATATTCAAAGACAAAGTTTAGTTTTTATTGCAATTGAACTTTTTTTTTATTCTTCAAAAATATTAATCGTAACTTCAGCTAATGATCTGGAAAATTCAGGATTACCTTCATTGATATTATGAATGATATGCACTATGTATGTTAAAGATATCATTCCAAAATATTTTTTTGATTGAGAATTTTGTTCAAGATAGCTTGTTCAATCTACCCTGATAATTTGTATAAAATATCTAGACTCCACAAATTCAACGTATCATAATATCAATGTTATTTATTTTATTCTTTAGATGAGATAAATTCTATAAATAATTAACAGTTAATTTAGTTAAATAAGTTTTTCTTTAATAAAAACTGTTTAATATCATTTAAAAACTAAAATAATTAAATATTATTTATAAATAAATACAGAGAAATAAGGTTTAAATTTTTTTTGGATTTATTTATAAAAAACAAAAATCTGGACTTGTTATTACTAATAATAGTAAATGTTGAATATTTTTTAAGAAAACATATAGAAAATTAGTATAATGTTTATAAATAAAAATGATTATTTTTTTCTATTACTAAAAAATGATATTCATTCATTCAAATTGATAGAAATTACTCAAAAACATTAAAACTAAAAGTTGCTAAAAGCCGAAAAGAATCTGCAAACAAACTCACAACATTCAGGAGTTAATAGCATAAAATGTAAAATATTTACAAATGTGACGAAGCCTACAAATATAACAAAATTGAAGAGTTCAAAATACTCATGCCGCTAGAGTTATAACGTTGACGACGCTAAAATCATTAATTGAATTTGCACTTGATCGAAGCTGATATATTAATCTGAACCAAAGAACACCGCGACAAGACAGAAAATCAAAACGTCGCACTAAGACAACGAAACCACACACAAAAAATGAAAGAAAAATTAAATAGGTGAGGAAATCACTTATTAAGATAAACGAGAATGAAAATTGATTTAGATGGATGATTTCTGACCGAAAATTGGTTATAAACCACCTCTCTTTGGTAAAAAATTGAGAAACTGATCAAAAGGGAGAACAGAAAAATAACATAGGTGGCTAGGACTTATTCAAAACAAAAGTGATTTTTCGATGTTTTTCTATGAAATGATTTTTCTTAAAGTACAAAAGTTTACAAATAGTTTTTTTATTCACAAAACAATCATTAATTATTTAGTTAAGAAAATAATTGTATTGGAACCCTTTGATTTATCAATGTGTCGTACAAGCCTGTTATTACTACTAGGAGAAAAAATGTTATACACAATCTTGATATCCTTTTATATAAGAGTTTAATTTTTATGCACTGTCATTGTAAAAAATTATTATAATGTCACTACATCACAGTCATTCATAGACATTACTATAGAGATAGATATGCGGTTATTTAATCTAACTCTATTAGGTAAATGATGTTGGAAGTTAAATGTGGATCACAGAGGTTGTGGTTTCGAGTGTTGAAGTTTAAGTATGGGTTGGATGAAGTAGAAAGGGATTGTGGGGTCAGTCGTAGGTCGTTGTGGTGGAGAGATATCTTGTTTTCGTCTGAGGAAGGAACGGGTGAGGAAGGGTGCTGGTTTTGGGATATTTGTCCAAGGAGGTTGGTGATGGTCTGAGAACAAGGTTTTGAAAGGATTCGTGGGTTGGAGTGTGCCTATTAAAGATAGGTTTAGTAGGTTGTTCATCGTAGTTGTAGAAAAAGATGTCATGGTGGTCAATGATGGATGGAGGTGGAGGAGTGTTTTGTTTCAACGGAGTGAAGCATTGCTAGGGAGTGTGTTGTATTATGGGGTAACTTTATTTTGCAAGAAAATGTTGTTGATCAATGGATTTGGCGAAATGATCCAAATACCGACTACACTATCAAATGAGCTCATAGATTGCTTGTATTGAACTATAATGCCAACTTCTATCCATTTTTTTATATTACGTGGAACAAGATGGATACTTTTAGACTCTGTTTTTTGCAACAACAAAAACATCACAAAAGATAATTTAGACAATAAATTTATTTATTTTTATTAGAATTATATTTCAATTAAATCTATCAACTATATTACTTCATTGAAACCAGGCTAAAGAGTCACCTGAGAAAAAACTGCCCTAAACGTCAAGTGATTCCCAAAACACAAACTTAACCTCACTTACCTTTGATTTCTTCTTGGAGAAAAATATGTTAATTTATTCCAAAACAAGTTTAGAAACTTATTTTAGTTTAAAACCTCATCCAAATTAAATCAAGTCAAAGGTGAATCAAATACTCATGAAGAAGGGCTTTATACATGGGGAAGAATGTCAAGTTGATTTGATGAACACGATAGAGAACTGAATAATTTTATAAATGCAAAAATCAAATCTCAGCTATACATTTGATATTGAGAATCAATCTTCGTGAAAACAAACTCCACAGAGACTAAATCCATGTCGAAACCATAACTCTGTCCCCCATACTGCACATATAGATATTCTTTGGGAGATGAGGGAAGAGGAAGGATTTCAGATATCTCTGGTAAATCTGGTCTAGGTGGAGGAGGCAAAGCATCTGTCTTTTTTACAGAGTAGTAGATATCAGCTAAGAGAAGCCACACAAGATCAGGATCAATGGAAGCAAGTCCATGAAGAGCATTTACCGAAGCATCGCGAAGTCCAACAACATTGCTACAAGCTATCCCTACTACCAGGCCACATAACTTTTTCAAAACAAGTTCTAATGCTGAGGCACTCCTCTTATTACTGCATAAATCCGCAACCATGTTAAGGACTGCAATTTGAACTTTCAGATAAGAAGTCTCGGCCAATGAATCTTCTGAATTTATAGAACTGTTTCTGTAAGGGAGTTGTAAAGGGGTCTTCTCATCTTTGAAATTGGAATTTTTGCGAAATGGGGATGTTGTCAGAAGTTTCCAGAAGTGTGTCCCATCGGTATGGAAGCGGCGTGTGAAGAAATCTCCACCGCATATTTGCACTACATTGCTGATCACATTCAAACATCTCCGGACAGCCTGCCAATTACATTCAATTAAGTATCTTTTAAGCAGTTTCAGAAGGGCAAAACATAAGATGAAGAAGTCTTAAGGCAATGAAGGAAATTCCACAAGATAATTCATACAATCGCGAGTATGAATTAATTCCAGTCATTGTTTACATCCAAAATTGGAAAGTAGATTTGGAAATCCAATCTTTAAGCAAAAAGGAAATTCCACAAGATAATTCATACAATCGCGAGTATGAATTAATTCCAGTCATTGTTTACATCCAAAATTGGAAAGTAGATTTGGAAATCCAATCTTTAAGCAAGAAATGAAGATCAAAGAGGGAGTGCTCACCACTGGATTCCTGTTCTGAATACATGTAACCAGGAATGGCCATATTTTATTCATTGCTGGAAGCAGCCTGTTTTCGTCAGCCCCTTCTTCAGTAGCATCCAAAGTATCCTTCAAGTGATAATATGATAGTGATTCTAGCGCCTCTTCTATGGCTTCTTTAATTTCTCTTTCATCTTTATAAGCTGCTTCTACTTTTGCCAATGCCAACAGGCCAGACTTCACAGATCAATGAAGAAATAAGGAATGGTAGATATCAATGAAGAAATAACAAAACAAATCTATTTGATTATTTTTAGATTGACAGTCAGACTTCAGAGAAAATAAATCTATTTCACATATTGGATATCATTTAATATTCATCCAAGAAAATAATAACTGACAAGCACTTTCAAAACACCAATCATTTTTTGTTTTCTCTGCACTGTAAGAATAAGAACACTGTCATTTGAAATATTTATTAATATTCAATATATTCTTTTATATAAATAACCAGCCGGGCCTCATGAGAATTAATTTTTCTATGAAATCTTGAACTCAATTGGATGAAGTATATATACTTCTCATATTTACACTAGTTGCTACATTGTTGGAAGTGTAAAAACGTTTCAACCTAAGTATACCTCAATTATATCCAGGGAGGCCAAGCATATCTCTTGCTTGAATGAGGCTAGAAGAGGGATTGCAGCAGTAATACATGAACCAGCAATAGAACCAACTGTTCGTCTATATCTTCTAGAATCATTTAACTTGAATGAAATGACCTCCCACTGATCTACAAGCAAAACACTTCATTCAGTATGAATCAAAGGAACCACCATCACTACAAGACAACAAGGATCACAAAATCTGGTAGATGCATAAACGCCATATAAGTCCTATTGTAGTGTTAATAAGCATGGTCAAAGAGATTCAACGCCATTTAATGAAAGGTAGTTGATATTCCAGGTAAAGTCAAGGAATCATATCTCATAATTTGATACTCGTATTGTATTTGTGCATCATAGCTCATAATGTTATTTAGCATGACTAGACAATATACATAGAAATTCCTTCTGGGCATAAATTAACAAATGTGTGAACAAAGGATTTACCAAGGAAACAACTTAACTAACTTGCAAGCTAGGAATGATAAGATATTCAATCACTAGCATGAGGGGTAGTGTTGTAAACCAGTGTTATATCTTGTAATTATGTTTAATAATTGTATTCCGCCGATTAATCAGGCCTTAGGTATTGCACAGTCTATTAAAGCATATTAGTGTATGTACTCTTTACAAAACTGAAATAACATCAGAAATATTTTCCACAAAGAGTATATCAAACCCTATGAATTCTGAATATAGATTCTAAATAGGTTCTAAGGTTGAAGATTCTCAGTTACTTGTAGTTGTTTGTTATGCTGTAAGAGATCTATCTCAATGTTAGGGTTCTATTACGATTGTAAAGCTTGCTTAGAAAGCTTTGTTTTGTCTATAAATACCTCTATAAGCATCTAAAATTTTGAATGCAATTTTAGATTCAGATTCAAATCATTTTCTCTCTTTCTCTCAATTCTCAATAAAACTAATAGTAATATCAAACATTTCGAAGTAGGAAGCATGTTGTTTTTGCATCATGAGCTGCATGGTGTACCCATGCAACTTAAAGGCAACATTTGTTTAGCAAGCCACCTGGAGGAAGGAAGCTGATCACATGTAATTGAAGGGTCCAAAAGGTGAACTATGTTAGACACTGCTACAAATTGAAGTTAGAATTTTGTATTCCAGAGCAAAATTCAATATCAAATTTTTAATAGAAATTTTTTTTAAAAAGAAAAAACAACAATCTATAAGATGGATTGTGATACTGAACCTTGTGTTGTTTCTTTTGCATTGGAGATTGTAGACCTGACGTATATGGAAAATGACTCTGCCAGTGGGGGCAACAGACAAGCTTCACGTTTTGATGCCTTCACAATTTCTGCTACTGCCTAAAATCAACCAATTTATAGACAACTGACTGATAGTAGAACCAATATATTTTTCCAATATTAAAGCCATTAAAAGAAGCAATCTAAAGATGAAAAAAATAGCAAAAAGAATAGCAATAGCAGTTTCTAAAGCAAGAAACTGGTAATATGCCAGTATTAGAGCAGTGTTAAATCTGGTTTCAATTACAGTATTAGAGAATTTGCAAATTACAATATGAAGTTCAAGAATACAGAGAGATTGAGCAGGTTGCAAGCAGAATATTAGGGTTATTTATAATAGTATAAGTGGGCTTGGCTAATTACATTCTTGGCTTAGCTTTATTAATACTAGTACTTATTATAAAAAGGAGTTAAGGTATTTTTTAACATTACACTAATCAAACATATATTCGGCATATTATTATTTCCAGATGCCTTTGTCTCTTCTCCTTCTTTACATAAACCCTATAAATTCAACTAAAACCAAATGCCAACAATAATCAGAATCGAAGATTGAAATTCCACACATAAAAGTCCATACTAAAAAGACCAAATTACCTAATCTCTAGAAACAAGAATTTCTAATTTTATGCTCAAGTAATCCTGTCCAGCCCAGAAATTTGCCAAATTTTCAAGAATTACCCACATGCTAGACACGAAAAACCCCAAATGTAAAATTTCATACAGTAACATTACAAGCCAGAATGGAGAATAAATGTTGCAAGTTTTAAATAAACTCTAGTAGAACCAAAGTCTCCATAATTTGTTTTGTTTAGTTTTTCTTAGTTTCTGAGAATACTTAATCTCACACAATTATTTCCCATTCTTTTTAATATTACTTTACAACACAAACTTCAACATCAAAATGACAACAGACAAGGGTCCAACAGCTGGCATTGCTAATGCCCACTACCAGAATTTGAACACAAGAAAAGGAGCAGAAACAAAGTCCTTAGGATTTTGCTTGAACATGCATGGTGGGCCTTATTCTTTTCAAGCTACATAGAGGCATCTAATGGCCAGAGACACTCATTGGCAAAGATGATGAGATCAACGTCCTATTACCGGCTGGGAATTTGATTTTCGTGTTTTGCTTAAATCTGCCCAACAACTCTGGTTAATAAAACATTTATTTTTTACTTTGTTTAGAAAAATACCCACTTAACATGGTTACCCCCATCACCCTATAATTTCCAGTAACTGACGCCTTTTTATTATTAAACAATTGCTTTGGGCATGGTTAATCTAAACTAACAAAAAGTCAAAAACAAAAGTGATTCAGCACAGTTGCCCTAATCTCCGTATCCATTCTAATATATGAATTTTGTTCTAAAACGAGAAAGAAACAAGACAACTGTTCCTTCCTTATCCTCTCTCTTCTACCCAGTATCCATCACTGTGACTGGCAGTTTGAACACAACCAACAGTAGTCTCTAAAAACCTATTATAATTTTGATTGCATATCATTTGTTTTCTGCTGTGTAATTTCATTATTACATGACATATTGACAAATTCCAAATCTATTACTGTAAACAAAGCATGTTGGATATGCAACTAAAGTAGTAGATGGTACTTCCTAACAATAATTTTCATGAAGGGTCCAAACCAACCTTAGTGGAAAGGAGTAAGGAATGAGGTGGGGATCTAAATAAAATCCACTAAACAAGGAAATGGGAGCACATCTTTAGACTAAGGGAAAAATTGTGCACATGCATACACGTGCAGAGAGAGAAGGAAGAGCAAAGAGCGTAGAGGGTGACAAACCTTTAAGAATGGTATAGTTAGATCAGGATGTTGATGTCTGCCCAATATTTCGAGTTCAATTGACACACAGCGCATCTGTTCAGTGCCACATCATTAGATCACAATAAAGCCTAGGCATATTGGATTGGAGAGTAATTCTTTTCTTTGCAAATACATGAGGTACTTTGTAATCAAAGGAAATAGAGTTTAAAGAATGACCAAACAAATACAACTGTAAATAGACAATCGCATATAGCAAATGTGCATTATTAGAATCAACCTTTCTTTGGTATTTGAAAAGAGAGAGAGAAATTGTCAGAAACTTGACCCATACATCACAAATTATTAAAGTCCATTAAAAGATATTTGCCTCAAAACAGTGTTAAAATTTAAAAGGCCGTGGTCATACCGGTTCCTCCAGTAGGGGCAATATCTTGTGAGCCACTCCAATGTACGAAAGAATAGATGCTAGCACATTTGGCACATGATGATTGACGTCCAAATGGCGCAATTGTCGACATATTGAATCAACCACATAGTCTGCATTTTCCAAAACTAACTGACCAACCTACATAAATACATACATTGCATACGTCAATATTCATGCAAGAAAAGTTAGGAATGGATCATCTTGACTAACAAACTAACCATTTCATAGCCTGATGTGGTGGAAAGTATATGCAAGACAGAATCTGCAGCATTTCTAACTTGGTAATTTAAAGAACTGAGATTCTCCAACAAAAAATAAAGAGAAGAATGAAGAAATCCACTTGAAACAAAATCTGTTCCAAGGCACAGATTAAAGATTCCTACTCCATCAATGATAACCTGTTTCATTAGAAAGAAGCCATTGTTAATGTTACATGAACTTGCTATAGAGATAAATATGAAAAGATCAAATTATAGAGAATAAACAGCAATGTCAGCTTATGCAAACAGTATCTTTCCTCGTGTAGCATTGCAGCGTCTTGGAAAAAGTATAGACTAATATCTTCCACTGAAACATTAAGCTGCAAGTCAGCAACTCTGCGATCAACAGGAACACTCCACACCTCAGCAGATAAATACTCGTGTAAGATCCCACCAAGGCAATCAACTAAATAACTCTTTACACCTGTATCCTGTGGCAACTTCCAGAAAGATTCATGAACTGCACAATCAAGTTTGTAAGACTGAACCAGAACTCCTTTGCTTCTATTAAATATTCTAGCAAAATCATTAATTGATTGATCTGATAGACCAAATATCATCTCATTTAGCATGCATGCAGCTGTGCTTGCTTGCCGCAGTAACTGTCCAGAACCAGTCCTGTTGTACCATGACTGCCAGCTTTCTTTGTTGTATTCTTTTAAACGGAGCTCAGTAACCAATTTGCGGAAATAACCAAGTAGGGTCTCTGTCAAATGTGATAGAAGCCCTTCACTACTGTGATCTAGCATGACAAACAAAGTTAACAAAAGTTAATACAGGTTAAAAACAACAAGTCGGATAATAACATTTAATTTGAAATCACCTGCTAATATAGATAAACCAACAAGTCGGAGAATCCTTGCAAGAGGCTGGTATAGCCTAAGACTACCAACATAACTGAACCAAGGGGGCATACGAGGAAGCTCATATTTCTTTTGTGCAGTTTTGAGAGGTTCTTGTACATCTTTTTTGTCAATTAGGGTGCACTTAGGGTTTTCACTTAAACCAGAATTTAAAAGAGGAAGGCCACGACTGAAGAAATTAGATCCAGATTTCAACTCAGCAATGGAGGGAAGGTATCCGACGGTTGATGATTGACTTGCTAAAGTGATTTTGCCGAGTGAACCAGAGAACACTGAATTATGGCTTAGGCATGCAGCAAACACATCCAGGAACGTAGCAACTCCTAACTAAATTATTTTCAAGCATAAGAATTGATGTCAATGAACAAAAAATAGAAAGAGTTCAGTAATGTGTAAAACATAAACATAAAGAGAAATGCTATATCACGCCACAGATTTTAGTGTGGTGAGGAAGGTTTTGAAGATCAGACTGATCATTGAACTGACAAAGGTACTGGTTTAAGGTTTAATCATGGTCAAATTGTGGTTGAATCGGTTATAATTTAAATTTTAAATAATCTTAAAATAATTGAAATGAATTTTTATTATAATATATGAAGTAAATTCATAATGAAAAAATAATAAAATATTAATAGTTTTACAATATTAAAATTAAATATTACAAATAAATGTCAGAACTCATGACAAATAAGATTCAAAATCACACAAATATCATTTATAACAAACATTTTAAGAGCCACTAAGAAAAATACTTGGTAAAATCAAATATGTTTTAAAAAATTTACATGTTAATATTACTATTTTTCTTATTAAAACATGAAGAGTTTTCATTCTTTGTTTGTTGTAGGATGAGCTTGCTTCTATCAAGCATCAGCATCTTAAAAAGTAAATAGATCCCCTAACATTCTGATGTTGGACGAATTGGTCTCATTGGGACTTGTTGCAAGAAAAACATAAATGGAACAATATACTTTGCACATTTTCTCTCTTTCTCTCCATTTATGTTTTACCTCTGCAGAAATAAATTTCTCTTTCTCTCTTGCCATTTGCGTTTTACCTCTGCATAAATTAATTTTGTTCTTCTTTGAAATTTAAAACGGAAATGCATGATACGGAGACAGAAGAAGATGGACGCTTACAGACATGCAGTGGTGGTCGATGTCGAGAAGATCAACAAAAAATTTGGCAGCTTGCGGTGGTGGTTCTTTATTTATTTTTTATAAAAACAGTTGTTTTTACCACAACTGGCTCAAACTGCTGAACAGTCGATTCATGGCCAGTTTCTGCAAATCCCAGTTATAGAGTTTGTTTGGAACGCACAGTAGGGCTATTCCCAGTTGAACCGGCTGGCCCAGTCGGATTTTCAAGTATCTCACGCATGTACGTTTAAATCTTCTAGAATCTTTTGCAGTCAGTTGACATGATGTATGTATATGTATATATAAACTCTAAACCCCTTTTTATACCATGTGTGTCTAAACTCTAAATCTTCATTGGTCCCTCTTTATACAAATATCAAACTCCTAATCGTAATCAAATAAGGGAACAAATCATGAAATATAGGAAACCTCTCGTAAATTGATATATGAGACATTCTCTAGATATATTAACACTTAATAATATAATAAAGATTTGTCGTCATTGACAAGAAATTCGCTTTATCTTCTTTTCCATTTCAGCTTATTATATACACCAATTTGTACCACATAATCCATACAAATATATACATGTCTAAGGATACACACACACTCATAGTAAGAACATAAGAAATTATTATAGAAGCACATACAGGTGACTGAAGATGATCCACCAATAGACGAGGACCAGAATAAAATATTATTGTCAGTAATCGTTGAGCATGTAACACAGCAAGTGGCTCCTCGTTGCTAAGCACCACTTTGGGAAGCTTTTCCAGGTGCCTGAATTTGAAAGAGGTAACAATTCTGATCAATGACATAGATAAATGGACAACCATCTGCAGTGTGTAATTTGTGTCTATAAAATAGGAACCTGATAAATATCTCAGCAGCATCATGCTCTATACGAGATTTCCAATTCTGAGAGAACAAGCACTCAAGAAAATCTTGTGCAGTTGACGACACATCATCAGATTCATCAACGGCCAAAGCACATAAGCATTCCTGAATCATTAGCAAAAAGAATTAAAAACAAAAAAAGCAATTTGCAAGTGAAGATTACATGACAACGGATAAACATACTCTAAAAACTTAAATAAAATAAAAAGAAAAACCAGCAAAAAGACAATGAAATGTCTTAGAATAGAAAAGTTGTATAGTATACGAGAGAAAGTCATTGCTCTAGAATTGAATCTGATTTATGTATTGGTAGTAATGAATTGTTACAGACTCAATAGAGACATCAGCTATATATAGTTAACCCTTACCTGCACTAACTGAGGCTTATATTCAAGCCCAGTATTAAGTGCTTGCAAAGGACACTAGTTTACACTAGGCTATAGCACATATAAACAATTTTGCTTTATAATATCAACCAGACAGCCAGTGAAACATACCATGGCACAAACGTAACAAACATTATTTCTGGTTAACCAGTTCAGAGCTCACCAGAAGCATCAGTCTACAGTCCCCCAGGGTGTAGAAGCACTCCAATAAGAGTCCTTTTATGGCATCAACAAGTCCCTTTCTCACCTTTTGTGAAGAGTGAATACAGATCTGAAATTCAATGGTTTCACTGATCATATAAATTATTACGTTAAAGTAATAAAATAAACACATAGCATTGAGGCTATAAGGAACTCAATCCTGAAAAGAAGCCAAGGAAACTAATATCATTAATGATCAATAAGAACATACATGTGGAAAAGTTGCACTCAACAACTTATTTACATGTGCTGATGTCTTCTGGATCCAATCTTTTGTTCGGGTCACATGCAAAGACAAGGTTTCCCTGTCAGGATCAGCGCTTCCCATTTCTTGGAGTTGAGTTTGGGAACAAGATATTTTTTCTGACTCAACACATCTGTCTTCAACAACTTTTGTTTTAACAGAATCTTTAACTTGCAAGTGACGAAGCTCATCCAAAAGAGAAAGAGTAGATTTACACTTGTTTGAATCAAAGCCTCCAGACACTTCCATATCCAAGACGGATGCATTAGCATCATCCTGGAGGACTATCATAAGGAACTCTGCCAAACCTCTAATTGCTAGGTCAATTGCTTCCATGCTTCCGGCAGCCCCACTTATCATTGTTTTTGCACCATACAAAACTTTAGCTAAGTTACTAACAATGCCAGGTAAAAAGAAGGCTAATGCATCTGCAGAACCAACCTGCACAAGTAAAACCAACACAAATCAATTGATTCAATTTCTTTTCTAAAAGAATTCATAAATGAAAGAGAATATTTTAGAGGCAAAAATTCCACACAAAAACAGCCAAAAGATAATGAATAGCTAAGAAAAAATATTTCTAAATCTTTTATATAGGAAAAAAGTTTCTTACAAAACAAGAAGAACTAGATGAGGGAAGTATGAAAATAAATGGGGATAACAAAGCAAATATTTTCTAATGACAACAACCAGTGATTCGGTGGTTTTTTCTTTTCCCAATATTCCTTTTGTTTGGAGAATAGTTTTTAACAGGATTCACACAGATGACATATACCAGTGATTCAGAGACCACATGAAACGCTCTCCAAAGAAGTGCTTTTATGTGGTACTAGCTTGAATAGAGAATTACTTCAAAGGATTTCACAAAGAGAATAGAGGTATAGCTTTATGAGGGAATCCTGCTTTTGCAGTTATTTATATATTTTTCGGAGTAGGATGCTCAAATTTTCAAGAGTGTTTCATTTTCTATATTGTTGTAATGGGATAGTGAAGTTGTCATAACTTGTACCTTCTCTTTGATCACCTTACCGTGGTTTCTAGAATGGAACCTCCCTATGAAATTTGCAAGAGAGTAGAAAGCTTTATTGCAGTGATAAACTTGATTGCATTTTTTTACATTTTGACTGTCTTTATTGGATATCTTAGCCTCCTTTCCATTTGTACATAAACTATTCAGCTCTATAAATATTTCTCTTTCTTTTGCAAAACAAATAAATAAATGCTAAATCTTTTTCAAAGAGCATATTTATTACATTACCTTAGCAACCAGCACCCTCAAAGTTTCGAAGGCTTCAATTCTAATTCTTGCAGAACCTCGTTGTCCCCTTGCCGCCTCTGTATCTGCAGCCTTTTTTGTAAGAAATAGGTATTACAAACTTAAATGAAATCACATAACAAACTTTCAAGAATGAAAAAGGAGAATTCCATTTAGATCCTTTTCACTTCAAAGACCTCTGTCTCCCTCTTGATTACTTGAAGTTGTCTTCTGCTATAACAGAACGTCATTTAAGCTTCAAATGAATTTTGGTTATTTCGTTATAAAGTATGATCAGAAACAGTTATTAAAAGAACTTAAATCATGAAGCCCCCATTTCACCCTACTCCCCGGCCCCCCAAAAGAAATAACTAATTTGGAATTTCTCAAAGAAAACTCAACAATTATAAAAATTAACATACTTTGAGAAGAAGTGATATCCAGTGTCCTACAGCAGCTGATGCATTTTGGGATCGGAGAAATGCAAGTAAACATTCTTCAGATTCTGAACCATACTTGAAATTTTTATGAAGTCTATGTTTATAAAAATCATCCGAAACTGCAGGTAAACCAGGAATTTCTTTACATGAACATGATGCGTCGGAACAGGAATTTAAATTCAAAAGCAGCGCCCTGAAACACAACAAAATTCCTTCACGAAACTCCTCTGAAGCCTCGGACGGTGACAGCAGAGCCCCATATGTTAACTTCTTCAAAATCACAACCAACTGTTATAGAACAACAAAATTGAGTTTAAACACTTGGTCATAGCTTATGAGGGGCACACCATAGCAGTTGTGTTAAACTGTCTACAAAAAAAATGTATAAATACTAAATGGTTTTGGCACCTTCCTCTACATACTATTTCAATATAACACCAATGATTGAGAATATGCAAGCTTACATCACTGTATGTAAATCTGCATGCAGTCCCATTAAATTAAAGAGTGGATATGAACATACCAGGAGCTAAAATCAGAGGGAAGCAAAATGAACATGAGTTAAATATATCCTCCCTCCGTCCCATAATATAAACAAAAATGGGTCAAAGAAAGTTGATGTATTTGGTGCAAATTTTAGACCAATTTTTGTTTATATTTTGGGACGAGGATAATTGCAACAAATAATATTGCACAAGATATCTTCATTTGTTCCAAGTTTTACACTGGAAAATATTTCCTGAATAGTGATGCCTCTGCATACCATTTTATAAAAATAAAAACACCAAAAAATATTGAGAGCAGTCATTTATCTTCTATTTTGACCCCCATGGATGGGTTATAATGCAATGGTGCTTCGGTTTAATTTGTTAAAGTAAAACACTTCCAAAAGAATATGTTTTTTGTACTTACAGGCCAGGATCCCCCTAACTCCAAAGGTCCCTAGATTGATTTCCATTCAATTCTTTTGGTCCACTTTTCTTAATCTTGAAAACACTAAAGTTCTCATTGCAGGTACTGTACACTTAACCATGCCAGTTTTATTTATTCAACAACAACATAACAACAAACAAGTAAATAAAATCCCAACGCAACACTCCATAATTTGAATAAAATCTAGTTCAAATGTCAAGGACAAATTAGTCATCCTACCTGATTCACAGAATTCAAACGACACTTCTTCAGAAGTTCCTCCAAACAATTAACTACACCTTCAGCAATGCTATCACTCACTTTAAATGGCATTTTTGGAATATCAGACATGGTATACTTTTCCTGAGAATCAACTTTCTGCGTAGATCTGCACTGAATTGCTGCTTCGAGAAGCATAACTAATGGAAACAAAGTATAGCTGAAACAAAACAAATAAAAATAACATCGTACTCTGAGGCTGAAGTGTGCATCAAATAAAAAACAACCAATAAAATTTGGAACTTAATCATGAAATCCCATGCCACAATGCAGGAGATAGGGGAAAAACAGACTCTCTCCCTGCTGTCATGAAATCACACATTCATACAGTGACTTTTACACCATTGGATTTCATGTAGGTCTTTGATTTCATGAGAAAATAAGTATGTATAGGATTAATCCAACTGTGTAAATTAATCGCAAGCATGAATATGTGATCTTTTGACAACAGAAAATCAAAATCCAAAATCTATCACTAAATAACATTAAAGTAAAACTATGTCTGGGAAACAACAAAATCACGGTGGACCAGAAACTACAAATTGAAACTTCTAAAAGTTACGGTGGTTGAGCTCTAAACTTACTGTGACTGTTGCTCATCGCTGAACCAAACACATGCTAAGTGTTACAGTTACCTTTGTTTTCATTCAAGTAACATTGAGAAGCTAAGATTAAGGACTATTTAAATTGGTTTATTTGAACTTACTACTGACATAAGTACTTTTCAGACCATTTGAGAGAGCTCGCAGAATCAACTTATAGTTATAACATATTCATAAGTTGTTTTCAACTTATTTCCATAAGCTCTCAAGATTAGCTAATAAAAGCATCTTATAACTTAAATAAAAACAGTTAGACTTTGTTTCATCTTTTGATATAGAAAAAATAGCTTATATAAGTACTCTATGATAAGCGCTTATGTTATAAGTGCCTACTTAAGTTTTTTTATCTAAATAGGGATATATACATTCAAATGCTTATTATTTGTTTTGAATTAGCGCTTTTATCCACTCTGTGGCGCCAACACTTCTTATTGAAGACGTGACTCATGTCCAACACATTCATTATATTCATTTTCTCAAATTATTACCAATATTGGCGTATCAGGTGTCCGCCTTAGTATCAGTGCTTCATAGTTTATACATGTTTATAGAAAATGTAAAGTCCTTTTTTTTCTTATCTAGCAAAGAAATAGCGAATTGATAAGAGAACTTACTCGAAGAAAGGTTGTAAAGTAGAAGACGAAGAATTCTGAAGAAAACGAAGAAGTTCAGCGATTACAGTAGCAGAAGAATGCTTCTGATTCTGAGTCTGAGGGTTTTGCAAAAGTTCTAGAAGGTTCAAAGTGTGCGACTTTAAACATTGGAAGGTAGCACTTCTGAGTTGTTCAGTTTCTTCTATTCCTTCAGCTACTTTCTCCATTTCGTCGAGCTTAAAAACTTTGATGATTCAGGTTTTAGATTTTAGGACGCGCGTTTGCGGTTAAAAAGAATTAAAAGTTAAATGAAGTGTGTTGTGTTTTCAGTGATTGTTGAGTAGCTTTTGATTTTGGATTATTGAAATTGAAACGGGGAATGAAGGTTGCTACTGAATCCTCGTCGGTGATTGAAACGCTTCAGAGGTTCGGACTTTTTTTAAGTTGAAGAAGTGCGTTCTCGGAAGTTTAATAGTTTAAATTAGCTTGGGGAGAAATATGGAATAGAAATTCTTTCACGAAGGTATTTTGAAGTTTGCCTGAGTCGGGTTTTACTTGACCCGAATATAACTTCATTATTCACTTTCGGTCGTACTAAACTAAACCCGAAATATTTAAATGTGATTGGCGCTGCTTTCCGAACCTCCCCATTTTTTCTGCTATACCCATTTTTATTTTTTGAGAAGACTCCATAAACCCTTTATTTTATTTGTCCACCATTCGTCAAAAAATAAACTTTGATTAAAATTATTCTGCTTAATTATTTATTTTTAAATATATAGTTTTATCAATCCAATCATTGAATTAAGGTTGAGTAAAAAAACCATTGAATTAAGTTTCTTATTAATAATATTTGATCACATAACTTTAATTAAATGTATAACAAGCTTTTTGAAAATATAAAAGAAAATGTTAACTGTAAAATTACATAGCTAGAAACATTAAATTTATATGAAATTTTCTGTACTTGATTACTAATATAGTATAATAATTTCAGCAATTTCATTAGTAAAATTTAATATTTATTATGAGTTAATTTAATTCATATACATTAACGGTGTAAAAATATTTTACAATTATTTAATTATAAATTTTTAATATATTTAACTTAAAACACATGTAAATAATAGTTTATGATTGATTGACACTATAAATAATATACTCTATTATTTCATCAACATTATTCTCAATAACAATATTTAGAGACAATTATTCTCAAAATAACTTGATACCTCTTTATTACTGGAGTTTACTTTTGAAAGGTTTTGACTATTAACTTAGAAAGCGCGGTAATATTTTGTTACAACTTTCAATGTATACTTTTGGATTTTTTTTTGTTTCTAGGTAAATAATGTGTTAATGCAATAAGAAACACACCATAATGATACTTGTATCGATTTTGTATTTGATTTTGAGGAATTAAAATTGATTTTTTTGAAAAAAAAAACAGCTAAAAAGATTTGAAAATAAAGTGATATATAGTAATTGCAAAAAAAAAAATGTAAAGTGATATTGTATGTTCAGATATATTTATATAAAAGTAAGTTGAATAAAAAAACTTAACGTAAAAATCATATTTACAAAAATTATAAATCTGAACTTCAAATTATAATAAATATTAGAAATAAAATCTATTTTACACCTTCAAAATTAAGTTTAACTCTTTTAAAAATAAAATTAAGCTAGTCTTTAAAATGAGTCAAATTTACATACTTGTTCTAACTTTGTCCTCTTCTTAAAAACGAGTTCTTTCATTCTCTTGCTTGCTTTTAGTTTCGTAAGCCTCTCCAAATCTCAAGAACACGTGGCAAAAGAAAAATAAAAAAAAATAAATGGTGAGGGAATTGAAAGAATATGTTGAAAGAAAACCTCGTTTAGTGATTTGTGTAAGTTGCGACAATAGAAAAGTCCCACATCGGTAAATAGAATCGTTATGATACTGTTTAAAAACCACAAAATAACATCGTAGTTTACCATTAGACCATGAAGCGATGTGAATGGGTCCATGCTATGCGCTGGGCTCAGGAAAGTTCCCGAGCCATAACTGGTTACAGGTATATCTTCGAGATTGGACTTGCTTCATACTTCGGTGTGAAGGCTGAGACGCGTGTGTGGAGCCTTTGCAAGTGGAGCCTTTGCAAGTCTTGCCGAAGAAAATTGGCTAATCGCTACAGTCATTCACATGGTTGTTCACAACTAACAGAACGGGGCTTATGACTTCGTGGTCTACCTTTTTTTTTTAAGACTAAAACGAATATTTGAGAGAAAAAAGATCAAAGATAAAAATTATATTTCAACCTAAATATTAAAATTTATATATAAATTTGATTTAGTTTTGAACAATAAATTTAAAATCCGATCTGATTCGAGTGCAGGGTCGTCCCAGGATAAGGATCACTTTAAGCCTTTAAACAAATGTCAAATTTTTATTTAATAAAAAATTTATATTTTAATATTTTCAAATATAAAACTAATAAAATTCTATCTAAAATTAATATTGCTTTAACAAATATTAAATTATTTGACTTAATTATCAATTATAAAA
Source organism: Cicer chorassanicum (assembly GCA_037974735.1). Lineage (NCBI taxonomy): Eukaryota > Viridiplantae > Streptophyta > Magnoliopsida > Fabales > Fabaceae > Cicer > Cicer chorassanicum. The sequence continues at coordinate 55,977,526 of JBBPBP010000001.1, read as the reverse complement.
AAAAAACATTATACATTTTTATCTACACAGCAACTAAGTAATTTCTATTTTTAAAATTTATCGTGTACAATTCATATATAAATACTATAGTCCAACATATCACGAATAAATTGTGATGGCGATGATAGTCGCACATTCACAACAATGTGAAGGCGAAAAGAGTGGAAATCTAGTGTTTATAATCCATAATAGGACATGTGTGCTTAGTTAATTTAATGATTCAAAATAGTATAATTTTATTGATTGATGTTTTGTGAACCATATAAGGTAGTGGCCCACAACAGAGGCAGTCTTTTATATATGTCCTTTTAAATTCTATGACAGCATAAAACCTTGTCAACTATACTACAAAAAGTAACCCAATAAAGCATATTGTAAACTGAATTAAAAGAGTTATGCTAATAGTATTAACATTATTGACATTGACCGTTGAAAAAATAAAACACAAACAAAAATAATAAAAATTGTTAACTAATTACAATTTATTAACATTAGTTTATTTAATTGATCAGCTAGCTCTTTAGAAGATTCATGTCCATATGTTTGATTACTACAGTTCAACTATTCCATTATTGCTTTCCAGACAAAAGGTATCCAATGAAACAAAGTCGACAAGACCATACAACCAACGAGGCCAGATCATTAATCTACATCACATACACCAGTCACCTTAATTAATCATGTCATACCCACCACAATAATAATATTAATCCATATTTCAACTTTCATTAAAGCTCACTAATGCAAGGCTGCCGTGTTTAATCAGTAATCTAGCTTTCAGCATCACAACATTTAAAAAAACAAGACACATGATAGTTGGAAGAAAAAAAAATGATTAAATATAATCACATATGTCAATGTCGCGTTGATGTCCGACCACGTGTGTTGGACACCTGACACAATTTTAATCTGAAATATCGGTGCTACATAGATCACGTACAACCAAAACAAAGAGCATGAACTTTCCCTACAATTATGAATCTTAGTTGTTACTACAAATGATGACCATCACACTAAAAAACATATATATATACAGCTGAAACACAAACAAACCAACAAAATACTTATAGTCAAACACTCCTCTATGATCTTCACTGTCTCCTTAACTGTCCCTACTTTGTATCAACACTTCCCAAAGCTGATGTTCTTCAACTAATTTCCTGTCCTCAAATGTCAGTCATCACTCACTGTCCATGTATATATATATCAGCTTATTACAAGCAACATACACTAGTTTACAATTTGGCCATCTCATATTCACAAGGTTTGCTCTTGATATTAATAATGTTTACAAGAAAATCTTGGTCAATTCCTGCAAAATTAGAATCATTATCAAATTATAAACATGACTCTTTTAGCCAAAGAATCTGGAATAAAACATAAACAAAAATGGTAACTAAAAAATTGATGTATTTGAAGACACAACCTACCATTTTTGTTTTTTTTTTAACTTAAGCTTGGGGAGGGGACTCGGGTTCCGAACTGCAACTATATGACATTGTATCTTCCTTAGGTATAGCCACAAAGTTTAGAGGTGCAGTAGACAACCTTCTCATTTCGTTGAAGTATCCGTTATGACGACTGGAGTAGGAACGAGGTGTATGTAGTTCGGATGCTCCACCGCTCACTGAGTTCCGGCGCGGTGTAGGCGGCATTGATACATTGCCGTTGCCATTTGCACGATACCCATTTGTCTTTCGAAAGCTGTTAGTTTTTCTTGGACTAGGTTTAGACCCATATATGGCTTCCTTTTGATTTAGAAGTAGATCTTGCATCTTCTTTTGGTCCTTTTGAGGATAAAAAAAATGTTATTTACAATAGATTAATTTCTACACACAGACAATGTAATCTTTTTACACATACATCCGATCAAAAATCAAATCATTCTTTTCACCGACAATCAAATCACTATTATATTATCTCTAAAATGTCTACAGAAATGTACATAGTGAAATAAGATTGGATGCGGGTATGATTTTGAATGTTATTTCAAATATAACCATCACATTAATTGTTTTACACATAGGGAATGATAAATTAATAAGGGTATAAAAGTAATTTTATATTAACCAATGCATTTTACATTTTGTGACTTCTCTTATCATTAGAACAAAACTAACTAAGTATCATATTCAAAGATCAATTTGTGGACAAACAAAAAATGATCATAAGCAACTAAGGACAAAAAGGTAAATTTACCCTCTGTCGTCTCTTATCTTCTTCTCTCTGTTGTCTGGCCAGTTTATAATCCTCTAATATTTCCACCAAACGAACCTAAATATGATATCGACGATCAAACTTTCCGGTTAACAATAACTTTACGAAGGCAATGAATACCAGAAATATTAACACCACCACTTCAAAGCTTACCCCGTCGTATAGAAAACAAGTCTTCTTTTCATCTTCCCATGCTAGCGTTTTGCTTATAAGATTGTCAACCATTGCTGGAAAGAGAAACACACTGTCATCAATGGTCGTTCATGAAACTGTCAAGTGTCAACGACAAATAAGCATTCATGAAAGCAATACCTGGAATTTTGGTAACAGTTACTCTAGCTCGTTCAGCGCGTTTCAAATTAATGTGACCACCTCTCCCAACACTGTACCGAGTATCATCCTGAAATTCCACGTATGTATTACTTCAGAGAACAAGCTAAATAATCGACCAGGCACTTATCAATGTGCGTATGAAGGTATACACGAGGGAATTTCAGACTTACTTGGTTATATTCGGCGAGCCAATTTTCCTCTTCACAAGCTGAAAGCCACTTATCAATCCTATCTGTTACTTCTCTTCTGCTTAAAGCTTCATCTTTTGCCTTCACTATCTGTGCTTCAATGTTAGATAATAGTTCACAAGGATCAACCAGGCCTGTATGAAAAACAGCAAGGATCAATACTGTCAGGTTTTTCTAAGTAAATCCGGAAAGAAAAAAAAAACGAATTCACATTGGTGACTGAGAGGAACAGACCAGAATCTATTAATGCGCTAGCTTTCTCAGCAACAGTACTTGTATCAGGCTCAATATGAGTCAATCTACATATTTCTTCTAACTCTGACCTCTTCTTAAAAACGAGTTCTTTCATTCTGCTTGCTTTTAGTTTCGCAAGTCTTTCCACTTCTGCTGAAGCCTGCAAAAGGACTTTTCAGTTGAAAGAAAACCTAGAGAACAAATGGCAAATAAATGGGAAAAAAATTAAATGGTGAGGAGATTGAAAGAAGCTTTTAAACCTTGTCTATCATCTCCGTTGAGAGGAAACCTCGTTCGGTGATTTGTGATTCTGATGTTGCGGCGATTGAAGTAATCCTTAGAAATGAGTTTCTCTCTTCTTTTGATGTGTCCATCAAATTCCAAAGTTCAAATAGGTTAGCAACAACATCCTTTAGCTGCATTATCAAAAAGTAGAACTTAAATATTAGGTTTAGCTCAGGTTAAAGAAGGGAGAAAATTAAGATTGGCTTATTTGAGTTTATCTATTGGTATAAGTACTAGGGGAAACAACTTATGGTATATTATTTAGTTATTTTGAGCTTTTTTTCAGAAGCTCCCCAAGATAGCTCATGGAAACAGCTTATAGCTTATATGAAAACAGTTTGACTTTATTTTATCTTATTATGAAATAGCTTATACATAAGCACTTATATGATGAGTGCTTCTGCTACAAGTGCTTAATTAAGTTGTTTATCTAAACATGACTTAGAAATTAAGGATGTGCAGATAAAACACCTTTTGTATTCTAGCTTTCCTTTCTGCTTTTAACTTGAGAATGGTCTTCTCTAGACCTTCCAACGTGCTATTGCTAATATTAGTTGACTGTTCCACTTGAGTCCCATGCAAACTTGGATGCACATCATCTACCGTTTGGCCAAAATCCAATCCAAGAACGCCACAGAGAGAATGCACCTCATTCACACATTGCAATACTTTCTGAAGGCGGTCGGACTGGAGAAAAAAAATCATGGAAAATGTACATATGAGTTATAAAGAAAGAACATTTATATGAATCAATAACTCACACCATCTGAGGGCGTTTATTTGCTCGTAAGCAAGCCTTGAGAAGATGTCTATTTCATATCATATAACAAACCTTTTCCTTTTGAAGACTACGCAGATGTGTTTGATATTCATTAAGTCTTCTAAGTGACAAGTCTTGTTCTTCGACACCTGTCGTGTTGCTCACGTCATCATTGACAGGATGGATTCCACAAATTTCTCCACTTATCTTTTCAATTTGAGCTTTAATGTCCGATAACTGTTTCAATCTTTCTTCTTTTTTCTTCTTCAATTCTTCAACCAATGGTGTGACAGATGCAAGTTTCTCTTTCAAGGATGCAGATCTCTTCTCCGTCTTAATCTAAAATATTCAATGACAAATAGATCAGAAAATCATCGGACAAGTCTTTCATCGTCTCATCTCTCAAGTATGTTCATATATCAAAAAGTTAATGAAGGTATCTTCAATCCTACAACAATTCTAATTTTTGACATCCAATTACCAACATGCCAGGTATAAAATTGATTTTTGAATATTGAAAACAAGCAAGTCGGTTATTTATTTTTTTATTACCGGAGATTGAATATCATGTTCACCAAGTGCAGCCATTAGTGTTGCAATCTCAGCTTCCTTGGCGGCAACGGTTTGATGAAAGCGTGCTTTGGTGTTGGCAGCCTCATCAACTTTTCTCCTATAAACATCTAAGCATTCCCTCTCCAGCTCCATCAACATTCGATCTTTGTCCATCTCGCTCTCTCCAATATCGTTCCATATTAGCTGTACACACAAAATGAAGTTTTTATCAAAAAACAAATAGGGAAAGTAACAAATAAAGAAAAAGTAAAAAAAAATCAAAGAACTTGATGTCAAAAAGTTATTTTTTTCTACACTATCATTTTATCATATATTTTCACTTCTCAGCTAAACACAAAAAAGAAAATCAACAATATGCTAAAGAAATTTAACAAGAATAAAATCATCTGAAATCAAACCAAAGACTCATTCTATATGTAACCTATCCTATCTGGCAAAAACAAAAGAAATAAAGAAAACTACAATATAGAGGAATCATCAAAGACCAAGTCACTTTAAAATCAATCTAGTGAAAAATTCAAAATTTGTAACTACTGAATTGTTAACTTCAAAAATTTATTAATAAAAACAATCTAGTAAAAATTTCAAAAGTTACACTAACCCATTTTCTGAAAATCAACCACTTAAAAATTTTACACTAAACAATAAAAATTCAAAGAAAAGCTTAAAAAATGACTTTTTCATCTCAGGTAATCTTATGAACAAAGAGAGACAAAACCCCTTTTTCCCTCTACATTAAAATAACCTACAGAGACCCTATAAGTGCTTTCCCTTTTCAACAGTAAAATAAAAAAGTTGACTTGAGAAGAAACAAAACATCATTAGTTAGAGAATAACAAAGAAGAAAAAGAAAGAGTTAGTATCATAAACAAATCATTATAAAAAAACACACTATTCATCAAGAACTAAAACCACCCAAATTTCCAAAACCCCATCACTTTGAAACACAAGAAAAAAAACTTTAAAGTCAAAGAAGAAGAGAAAAGAGAGAGAAAAAAAACCTCAAGTTCTCTGAGCAAAGCAGTGCAAGTAGTGTTTATATGAATACTAGTGGTAGAATTCCCAATGGCAAGCATCATTCACAAAAATCTCAAGACCCTTTTTCACTCTCTATGCAACAAGGTAGTGCTAATTTGAAAGAAAAAAAACTTCAAAAAGAAACCAATTTATAGAACCCTTTTAAGAGTTAATGAAGAAAGCAAGAAACTTTCATGTGAAAGAAAAAGAAACATGAGGTGTCTCCATTGTTTCAAATAAAGTAAGCTCTATTCAGATCTAAAGATGGAAACTTTGGTTAATTGGGTCACTCTCTTTCTCTTGAAGAAGTTGTTTTTGGTTAGTTTCTGAAAAAGAAACAAGAGGATCTGGAAGAGAAGAAGAAATGAGAAGTGTGTGTGTTGTGTTTTGGAGAGAGAAATGAAAAGGGTTTTAGAGAGAGAAAATGATTGATATGATTATTAATTTGTTGAAGCTAGGTCCAGTTAGGAAAAGAAAAGTTAGAGAATTTTGAAAAGAAAAGCATAAGGAAAAGCAAAGAGAGAAAGGAAAAGATAATGGTTTTTTAGGGTTTGGTGGGGGTGATGCTAAAATGCGCCAAAATGTAATAGTAGCAGCAGGAAAATGGAAGCAAAGTAATGGAATGGATCTGTGTATTTCTCTAATGTAATGTGTGACTGTGTATTGTGTGTATGAAAGCTGTGTGTACTGTGTACACATTTGCCAATGATTTGTAGTGGGTAAAGTAAACAATAACATAACAACAACATGGCTTCTCTTTTTTTATTTTTTTATTTATTGAATTTTAATTTATATTTATATATTCTTTAAAAGACATGCACATCATTAAGTTTTTTATTTTCAGTAGAAAGATGGGAACAACCCTAGAGGTCTTTACAAGTATGGATAAGTGAATCCCATCATTCACATTAATTTAACTCATATTTTGACTTAATTATCTAAGTTTGTGTGAATATTTGGTTTCATTTCGGTGAAGTCGTGATTGATTTTAAAGATGTAAAATTAATTTTGATATGTTTCCATTGTTATGAGTATAATTGATTTTACTTCTAAAATTTATTCTAATTTGAAGTTATAATTTATAGTTTATGTATCTAAGAGTGATTCTTACCCTTAAATATGTTAATATATCCAAACATAAATAATTTAGATTCAATTCACTTTTAACTAAAATTAATTTTACAAAATTAATTCATTTAAAATTAACTTTTGTCAAAGCCAAAGTAAACATACACTAAATTCTATCATGTCGTCTTTTTTTTTATGAGTAAAAATTTATTAAGAAAAAAATAAAAAATAAC
>JBBPBP010000001.1:55955750-55967800 GCA_037974735.1 Cicer chorassanicum | reverse complement strand
CATATTAATAAATTTTGAATAAAGAAAAAAAATTCAAATCACTAATTTAAAATATTTTTTAACATTAATTGATTTAAAATTTATTTTTAGTTAAAATATTTTGTATATCATCTTATATTTTAAAGTTGATTGAACTATTAGTTTTATCAAACATTTCAATTAACTAAATAGTTATTTAAAAAAAAAATTAATTTAACATTTATCAACTATAAACTACTAGTTCTTAGTTAATTTTTACCAAAAAGATTTTGTGTCGAATTTTTTTTCTCAAATATCTTTTTTCTAAAATACTCTACTTTGAAAGTTATATACAAAATGTTCTACTTTTTTGTGCTTTTAGTAGGTTGCAACCATGTCTTATGCTATATTTTTTTCCTTCAATAAGTCACATCATGGGGATGCGACCATATATATATATGAACTAATTGAAAATATAATAATCATATTTAAAAAAAAAAAAACAAAATTATATCAATAAATGTAACAAAATACATTAAATGTTAAACAAAAAATACATTAAATAAAAACTACAAATTTAAGTAACGATGTTCACCTAAATGTCCCTCAATATCACATCAAGGAGCTCGTCGAACATGTCTAGTTCTTTAAACAACTTGATATTATTCTAGTTCGTCCTCATTTTGATCATGTTTCTTATTGTCGTTCTTAACTATTGGTGGTGTATGCAACTCAAATCCTTGATAATTTGTGAGTGGATTAGAGTTACTCTCAACTGTCTGCATATAATTTTTTGCCTCGAGGTTATACATGGAATCAAAAACAACATTAGCCGACCCAGGAGTTGTGCATTGTATCCCAAACAAATTAAAGAAAATCCCACATTTTGTCGAGGGATCAGGGGTTTGTATTTCAAGCATCGAGGGAACATAATACATAGTCAACATTTCTGTTGGGGGAATGTACATCTGGTGTTGGTGGTGGACCATAATATGGAACAAATGGTTCTGTATGGATTTGTATATGCGGTGATGGTGGACCATAATACAAAATGTATAGTTCGATATGTAGATGAGGCGATGATAAAGACAATTATGTTGTTTGGGGCAAAATTTGTTCTTGTGGGGTTAAAGGGGGTTGATTGGACATGAGTATATGCTAGCGGATGCAAACATGGATGACGCAAATATTGTTTGACATAAATAAATAATTTGGTGTGTTGCTTAAATTAACTCTTATATTTTGTGTTGTGTTGTAAAAACACCTTCTACAAATTGAGCTTGCAATACATGATTCTCACACTCATTCCAGTGTTTAATATGAGTTTTTCAAACTCAATCCCATTTAACATCAATTCCATACATCATGTTGACCTCATGGAACCTTTTCATGTTCTCTGCATGTTGTGGTATTTGTTGATGGAAGCCGAACTGAAGTGTGACCCTATCTATATGATCTTTTTCAAAAATATAGTAGCAATGCATATAGATACATGCAATCGTGTAACCATCTCTTTTTCAAGAATGTTGTATTCAAACCCGAGATACAGTCTCCAATAAAATTGATAAGTAAGTAATATATTAACGTAAATATAAGAAATATAAAAAATATCAAGAAAATGTAAATAAGTGTGAATGAATATATTGCTTCTTCAACCATCATATGATTAATTGTTTTTCGGTATCATTATATGTCACTGTGAGGAACTTTTCTAAAGTTCATACCACCATAGTTAAATATATAAAAATAAAAAAATTATCAATGATATATTGTGTAGTTAGTTTTAAAAATAAAAATATATAGAATAAAAGTTATTTGCAATAGTTACCTTTGTGCAAGTGAAAATACTCACGCATTCAGTGATTTTGGGGCGACGCAGGTCAAACGATACAATACTTAGTTCGGCAAATCAATTGTACAAGTTGATGACACGTGGTTGTATGACAAGTACAAGAGAACTCTATTGATGACAGTTGCACATGATGGAAACAACAATATAATTTTCGTTGCTTTTGTTCTTGTGAAAGGTGAAACTGGGGGGCTGAAACTCTTTTTTGAGAAATTTGAGAAAATATGTCACTCCACAAACCAACCTTTACTTGATTTCAGATAGACATAAATTCATTAAAAGTGCTTATAATAATCCAAGTGATGGATAGAAAAATCCTCTGTCAAAGCATGTGTTATGCGTTCAACATATTTCACAAAATTTCATGAGAAAATTTAATAACACACTTAAGAAAAAAGTTATTTGTATAGGTAATAATCTCGTTCTTACTTCTTAAGTTAAATTTCAATTATTATTTTTTTATACAAAATTTGACGCATTTCTACTTGTGTCAATACATATATGTTACTAAATTAATGAGCCTAGTACAAATACTACCGCAACGAAATCGACACAGTAAACTAAGAGGCACCAAATTGGCTAGGTAACATAGTGCGAGAAAATTGAACTAAAGTATATGATGGAGGTAGTTGTTGGGGTTGCATGACAATCAACCTTTCTTATTCAATGAATGGAGTGTTGAAAGACACACAAAACCTTTTAATCACTGATGTGATCCAAACAACTTATTATAAGTTGGGGACACTCTTTCCAATAATAGAAAAACAACATGCAACAATTTTACCTTTTAGTCAGGTATACATTGAAATATGTATGGGTTTTATGAAACCATAAATACATAAGTTCAATAGTCATAAATTCCATCTTTTTTTATCGGAACAATCATTCTTTTATGGTCCACGAGAACGTAAATTCAAGAAAGGGGCAACCAATTGTTTATTTCAATGTTAACCTTTCTAAAAAGTTACGCGACAGTGGAAAATATCAAACTATACATATGTTTTGTTCACATGTAATAACAACATATTCTAGCATAAAGTATCATTATTTGACTGTTATACCTGATATGTACAAGATGAAAACGATACTAAAAGTCTACAACAAAACATTCCACCTTATATCCAATAAATGATATCGGCCCAAATATGAAGATGTTAGGGTGTGTCACAATCCTCAAATGCGGAAAGCAAAGAAATGTTGTCCAAATAGTAAGTGCATTAGAACACGCCATATATAAAGTGCCAAGAAAGTGCAGGTTATGTCGGATCCCTAGTCATAATATAAAATATTGTCCAAATGTTGTTGACACATCTACTCAACCATATTAACTTTGATGCATTTTTTTTACATTTAATGTAATTTGTTTGATTTTATTAATATATTTTTAAGTTTTTTTAATTTAAATTATCATTTAATAAAAAAAATTTGTTACTTTTTATTAATATATTATTTATTTTATTTTTATTATATTTGCAATTAAATTTAGGTTTGATTGCAGTTTTAGTCTCATTATTTTTATCAATTCATGAAATTGGTTCATCTATTTTTAAATCTGACAATGTTGGTCCCTCATTACAATTCTTTAACTAAAAAATGGTGATGTGTCGTACTTTAAATAATGTGACATATGATACAATGATGTAAAATGATTAATACTAATAAAATTGCAATAAAACCATCTAAAAACTAAACTTTCAACTTCAGATTTTTTTTCTCGTTTTTGTAATTTAATTAATGACATATAAACAATTAATTAATCTATATGGTTCTATAGCATGAAATCGTATGCCACATCATTTAAAAAAATATTAAATCGTTATTTTTTTGTTCAAAAATTTAGATAGACTAAAACTGTCGACCTTTAAAATAGACGACTAATTCCATAAATTGGTGAAAATAGAAGAACCTAAATTTCAATTAAACCTTAATTAAAAAAAGAAAAACAATACATGATTGTATTCCTAAGATGCGATGCAACCTTCTAAAAGCATGAAAAATGAATTCTAATAAATGGTCGCAAGCCCAACCTACAACCTTCTGAAGACACAAAAAATAAGAAATTTTGGTATATAACATTTAGGTTTAAATATGTTTTTGGTCCTTGTAAATATGCTTCATTTTGATTTTAGTCCATGCAAGTTTTTTTGTTTGATTTATACCCTTGCAAATTCTAACAAGTTTTAAAAAGTCCTTTATGATATTTTTTAGTAAAAAAATGACGACATTTTATTAATTCATTTAATCATTTAATTAAAACTTAAAACTAATTTATTAATCAATAAACCAATGAAATAATAAAAATTCAATCATCTTCATCTTCAACTCTAAATTTTTTAATAAAAACTCAACCATCTTCGTCTTCAACCCTAATTTATTCATCTTTTAATCGTAATTTCTCAGATCTAGATCTAAACCCTAAAAACTCAACAATCTTTGTCACATATAACACATATAACACTTTGGTTTCTTACCATGGCAAAGTTGGAGGTTTTGCAGCTGCTAGTAAGGTGATGACAAAAGAGGGTCTTAAGCCCTCTGTTGTTACATATGAGGCAGTTATACATTCATTCATATTTTTTAGAGAAAAATGTTGATGAGACCATGAAGCCACTCTGTTAGTAGTAGGTTTGAGCTATAAGGGTTGAAAACGAAGATTGTTGAGTTTGAAGGGTTTGGATTTAGATATGAGAATTTGCGATTTGAAGATGAAGAAATTGGGGTTGAAGACAAAGATGATTGAGTTTTTATTAAAAAATTCGGAGTTGAAGATGAAGATGATTGAAATTTTATTATTTAATTGGTTTATTGATTGATAAATTAGTTTTAAGTTTTAATTAAATGATTAAATGAATTAATAAAATGAATTTTAATTTAAAATATTAAATAATGTCTAGTTAACAATAATTACACCGTCATCATGCGTCATTACATTCAAAATTAGTAATTTCATCATTTTTTTACTAAAAAATATTTATAAATTTTTTTATAAAACTTATTAGAATTTTCAAAGGTATAAATCAAATAAAAAAAATTACAAAACCAAAATCATAATAAAACATATTTACAAGAATTAAAAACATATTTAAAGTATATTATCTTAGTTTTTTCAAAAGAAGATATCACAAAAAAGTTCCTCTTATTTCACCTTATGAGAGAGAAAAAAAATTCAAACAAAACAGAATTTGATATTTGTTGTTTCCTACTCGTTATGTGACGCGTGGTGCTCACTTTCGAATAGTATAGAAGGAAGTTTCAACTTAGTATGGATATAGGAGCGCGTGTGGGTTATCTGGCTTTGAATTTGCTGTGACACAAGGCAGCTGTTTTGATGTTGAAGTGTTTGTACAAAAGACAAATAAAGAAATTACGAAAAAGAAAAACGTTAACTTTTTGATGAAATGTAAATAACGAAAGATGTTACATGCTGGCATTATTAAATTTGCAAAGTTACCAACAACAAAAACATGCCAAGTTACCTTTGGTGAGATCTTCTCGTTAAGAAAAAAGCTAAAAGGAAATTGCTAGGTGTGAGAGTATATAATGTGTTCTATATTATATTGATATTTGAAAACTGTTTATTATATATCTTTAAATAGAAGTCTATTTCTTCTACGGCTTTATAATTAAAATAATGGTATAATTGATATTAATTTAAAAGAAAAAAAATAAATATAAAGTGTATTACATAATTTTTAAATATTAGTCATTTATAAATTATATTAGATATTTCTCACTCTAGACGTTTTTGTTAATTTTTAATTTTATCTAAAAGTATATTTTTATTTTAAGTTGATCTAAGCATACACACGGAGGTAGGATCAAAATATGACAAAAGTCATTTTAATTGTGTTTGAAAAAAAAAAATTAACTGAAACTTGTTGAAGAGAAATGTACATTTTAGAAAAGAAGATACCGCATAAAAAAGTAAAAAAGAAATAAGTTGGAAAGTAAAGAAAAGCAAATGGCTATTTGACATACAAATATTCTCAATGAATTTAGTTATATAAAACCTCATGTTCAAAATAACACTTTTAAATAGATAACTAAAAGTGCCATGCTAAGAAGTAACAAATGCCTTAAAAGTCGGAAATAACAATTTTTAAACTTTTAAAAAAGTCAAATACACCATTTTCAAACACAATATTTCTATATTTATTTTTTTAACTAATTCTTCAAAGACACTCTTTAGTATTTTTCTAACAAAAAAAAATTATAATATTCGTAGTTTATAATTTTAAGGGTCCGTTTGATGGACATGATAACTAGACAGACACACGTATCCTATCCCTCCTCAATCCTTTGTTTGATGCAGCAATCGGATATGATAATGTAATCAATTTTTTTTTTAAATAATCAGGTTGTAGCCGCATTTTGTTATCCTTAATTTGATGTGGGATAAATTGTTCGCCTTTTTCTCTTCTTCTAATCTCAAAAGTCGTGTTCGAATCTGAGCTGTGGCAATCTTCCAATTTTTTATTTTTTGGCACTATTCCATTTTTTATTTTATTTTTCATATTTGCCATAATTTCTAGTCGGAGAATTTAGATTGATTTTTTTTTTTCATATATAATTTTTTTTTTTTATTTTCTTATTTATTTTATTCTATAATAATATAAAAAAAAATTGATGAAAAATAATAATTATTTTCTAATGTTATGATAGTAAGTGCTTGTTTGATTGTGTTTTACTTTTTAGTTTTTGAAAATTATTTTATAAATAAATTTTAAAAAATTGTTTTTAAAAAGAAAATTTAAGGACAAATTTGTCATTTTATCAAAATATAAATTATGTTGTTATCTGTTGTGTATCGAACACTGAATAGGATAAAACTAATGTTATCAAGTTTGTTATCATGTGCACATCAAACACATGATATGATAACTCTTTATACTACTCATATCCTATCCGATCTCTATCCTACTCTTTATCCTATCATGTCCCTATCCTGTCCAGTCCACCAAACGGGTCCTAAAGGTATTGCAACAAATTGTTAAAATTGGTTGGGGCCAAGACCCCAAGAGCCATCAACATAGCTCCATCTCTAGATATACGTGACAAAGTCGTAAGTGAAATTTCCTCAACAACAAACAAAAACAATAATTTTGTTACTTCTATGTCAATCAATATTTGGCGTTAAGTTTGCTTTGGGAAATGAATTCAAAGAAAATTGAAAGTCAAATTACGTTTAGTAAAAATGTAATCACTCTAAAACATTCATTCTTAGAGATGAGGTTATAGGACGAGATCCACGATCGACCCATTCAATTCGTAGCTCGTACAAAATATTTCGAATTTATTCCTTTTCATTACAATTCGAGTATTGTTTTAAATTCAATTAACTCCTTTTAAAATTGTGTGATCATTATATATATAATTTTAATTCATTTATATTGTTTGTTGAATTCTTTTGCTGGGGTATGCTGCAAATCTTGAACAAACAAATTATGAAATTGATGATGATGAAGGTTGCACAAATAAATTTTTAAGTGTGTGTATCACATTAAGCTTTAAGTTCGATTCGCCCCCACCAATCTATATATATTGGATGCAAACAGATTAACCAGCGAATCCTCTTCAGGATACTTTTGAATCCTTGATTGCACATTCATATCAAGATCAATGATAGTTTACATAATAAAGTTCCTTCATTTACTCTCGTGCACTAAAGAAAAGAAGAAATGACAATGGACATGAAATTTACTCTCGTGCACTAATGAAAAGAAGAAATTTAGTTCATGTAACATGAAATTGTATTCTCCTTTCTGCCTCTAAAGTATCTCTATTTATAGAGAAGCTCATACCAATTAGTGAAAGAAAACAACTCTTAAACTCATACTAATTGGTGAAATAAAACAACTCGTGAGAAAGATCGTAACATTTGGTAACTTAACAGATGCATTGGTTTGAATTAAACCCAAGCATTGCAACCACTTGACCAAGTGATACATTAAGTTATTTAATTTTGCTATATTAATATAGCTATTAGAGAATTCCGAATATATTTTGGAAATTCCCCTCACATTGTTTTTTATCTTTTAAATTTTATTTTATTTTTCATTTGTGGCCTACCCGTCGGTCCATTCATCTATGAGTTATACATTGCAAATACAAGTCTAAGTGTATACTTGATTTCACTTATGAATGAATTAAAATTATTTTGACTTAATTGTAGTTTTAGTCTCTTTATTTTTATTGATTTACGAAATTGGTCTCCCTAGTTTAAAAGTCGACAGTTTTGATCCATCTCTATGATTTTTTAACTAAAATTAACGACACGTGATGTTTTAAATAACGTAAAATATGATACGATGATGTAGAATAATTAACACCCATGAAATTGGAATAAAACAATTAATTTTAAAAGACCTATTTCATAAATTAGTAATAATAGATGGATTAAAAATACAATTAAACCAATTAATTTTAAAGACTTATAATTGATTTTAATATGTGTATATGTCTATTAATATAATTAATTTTGCCTTAGTTAGTTTGTAGAATATTGTAACTTTCTCGCCCGTGTGCAAGTGAATGACTAAAAGCATTTTAAAGTCTTTTCAGGTGTAGGGTTTTTTATAAGCATTTTCAGGTAAAGTATGTTAGTGACTATAATTATAGGGGAAGAAAGATGCACACTTTTTATTTTTTTATTTCTATATATGATATAAAATATAATAAAAATGCACACTCTTTAAATAATCCACTTTAGAAATGACAATGGACACTCTCTATGCAGAGCACTATTGTACACGTCTCTATATCTGCGTTTGAAAAAAATGACCCTATTTGATCTTGGTCAAGCGTGGGTAGTTACTTTAATGTCCTTCCACAATCCACATACCTTCTAAGCACACTTAAGTGCTTCTACGTATGCTTGTTATTTGTAATTTGACTATGAAAAGACAATGAATAACAAAAAAAAAAATTCACCACTCAATTAAAATATGATTTAAAAATCTTTTAAATCAACTCATAAAAATTTATACAAATGATAGTATTTAACCAAATAAAATCATAAAAAAAAAAATCAAAATCAAGTATATATTTTAACAAACATAAAAATAACAAAAATAATAAAATTGTATACCTAAGTAATAAACTTGTATGTATAAATTCGCCAAAAAAGAGTTTTGTGTATAATAAATATATGACTAAATATATTTATTTATACATGCGTGTGCGTGATGGAGTGAATATTAAAGTGTCCACATTTGTATTTATATCCGTTTAATTTTGCGGGTAATCGTCTGATCTCATAGTCATACCCATAGTACGGATTTTTACCCTTTCCACTGTGGGTATATTTTAGGGATGTCCGTAAGGTCTAAGTCCAATTGTCTTCCCTAAACTACTCTTTTATGTGTTAATTTTAAACAAATATACCATCTAATTTCACACTTGTTAAGGATGATAGTTAAATGTATTTAAATTTTTTGATTTCTTGTGAAAAAATAAAATTACTAACTTACCCTTAATTAATATAGTTATCTTCCACAACAATAAGACATTATAATGCAATGATTTTTTTGGATTAATGTTGATTGACTTTTGCTTATATTTTAAACCAACAAATACTTACACATTTTTGTTTATAATTGAGGTATGAGGTGTACAAATTTAGCCTCTAAAGTGTACTTTTCCACCAATTTGAATCTTAAACTATCTATCTATCTCCATATAAATATAATAAGTGGTCATGATCTATTAGTACTCCATCAATTTAATCATTCAACTGTTTTAAAAATATGAGAGATAATAATAATTTAGACACTAACTTGATAGATTTGAAATAGTTTAAGTACTATTTATTACATTTATATAGCTTAGAGATTAAATAAGAGAGAAAAGGACAATTTAGAGACTAAATGTTTGAGCTTCATTGTCTGCAAAAGTACCATTGGTAATTCTATTATCCATTAGGAAGTCATCCATTCTTTGCATTTTTCTAGAGGCAAAACTTGTTATATGGTGGTTAAGCTTGATCTTGCTAAATCTCATGATAAAATGAAATGAGATTTTATAAAGGATTCTCAGTGGGTGGGCTTCAACTTGCAAACCAGTTCTATTGACTCCAATAGTTGGAAGTGGCCTACTTTATTCGGTACTATGACAAATATGTTGTGATTGGACATAAACCAATTTGTGTTCTCGAGGATGTGTCTGGATCTTGAGCAGTTCATTGTCAATATTCAGAGGTATCTTACTTCGATCCATCACCATCTTTTTGTCTGCTTGCCATCTTATATTGACGATAATAAACATGAGATCAACATTAGGTGGTTCCCGTTTATGCCCAATGTCTTTAAGCTCTAGTGATGGTTTCCATATTGGGTACTCTAGTCTTTCAGCTTGTGGTGACCTTATTAGAGATTCCAAAGGTTGTTATGTTAACTGTAACACCCCGGCCATTACCGTTACCGGCGATGCTACCTCATGACCTTCTCGTCCCCCCTCTCCACCCAGTGGAAATAACGAGTTTTTGCCTTCCGTGGAATTCGAGCTCGGTACCTGGGGGATAAGTACCGCCTCCACACAGTCCCACTACCAATTAAGCCATAAATCCTCATAACCTTCGTTTGCTTCCTCTGCTCCATGAAGCGTTATCTCTAATTGATAGGGAAAGTTGGAATTGCAAGATAAAACATATTTATCGTGAAGATAATCGTTGTGCGGACAAAATGACTAATCTTGGTCATGGTGGGAGTTTGGTTTGACTGAGCTGATTAATCTCTTTCTATTAAATTGTTATTAGGTGATGATTGTAGAGGGGTTTTTCTCCCTCAATTAGTTTGTTAGTGTTTTCGTTGTTAATTTGCTCTTTATAAAAAAAAAGAGACTAAAGGTATGTATGGGAGGAGAGGAGAGAGTTTATTTTTCTTTTCAAAATTTAAGTAAATTATAAAATGTTTTTATAAATGAAAGAACAATGAATGAAATGTTATATGATGAAATATATCTATGTTGGATGTAAACATATTAAGCGACGAATTACTTAATCTTTGAATTACCTTCAGGTTGATATGGATTGCACATCAAAAATGTCGATCAATAATATTGTAGAAGCATTGGTTTGCAGAATAAAAACTTTGAATACTTCTGTATCAAAACTTTGATAACTATATTCCAAATATATATTGTGGAAATTACTCTCACATCATATATTCTTCCTTGTTGTTTCCATCTTATAGATTTTGCTTTCGAAAGTGAGTCGACAATTAAAGTGGAAGGATAAGTTAGATTAGGTCGTTTGTAACATTTTGGAATTAAATGTTTTTGAATTTGTACTTACTTCACTTCCTAGACTAGATGGAGAAAATAAAATAAATAAATGAAAGACAAATTGGATAAAGGACGTTCGAATATGTCTCCAAAACTAAGATCATGAGTCCTCACACAATTAATTTTCCTATTACCAACTTTTTTTTTTAAAAGAAGTAATATTTCTTTTATCAAATAATTAATTTTATTTTGGCAAAAAAATAGGACAGTTCAATGGCGCTAAGTAAAAAGCAGTCAAATACCTTTTGCCAATTAGTCATCACTGATTTTATTTATTATATTCTCTAATAGTTATTTTGATCGAGGTAAAATATTATAAGTGATGACTATTACAATGTAAAAGTGTCATTAAAAGTGACGAATTTAAAAAAAGAAAGATTAGTAAATTTCAACATCATACGACACTAAAAGAAGAGTTTCAACGGGTGAAATAATTTATCATTGGTCAAGTGTCTATTATCTTGAATAATAGATGCCAAGCCTACATTTTGTTTCAGGAATTTCAACAACCACGAATCCAAATTACAAGTAGCAACTTTTTCTTTAATAGTATTTAATATTTATTTATGGATGGTCTCTAAATAAAAGTGTTCTAGATGTTGACATCATTAATTAATTTACTAGTAGTATTAGATTATTGTGCCCATAAATAGTTTAGTTGGTGAATTAAAAGATATCCAACGAATCAAAAGAGTATTATAGAATGAGGTATGTATTAGATTTATCAATAATATATATTATTTTTCTAAAATTATCCTTTAACGATTATGACAGAAGTACTTGATTTTTTTAATTCTTTACAATTAATTAGGGATATTTGTGTTAAAAGTTAATTAATGTTTTTTGTAATTTGAAGATGTCTAATATAAATATGGACAATTCATTTTTACAAGAAGGTCTTATGTATTGGGACAAATGTAGTATTTTTTAACATTTGTCTATAAAAGAATCTCTTAGATTATTA
>JBBPBP010000001.1:55936981-55955388 GCA_037974735.1 Cicer chorassanicum | reverse complement strand
ATATATATATATATTTTTTTTTTTTTTTATAAAAATTACCCCATCCTATTTTTTAGAAGAAGTGAGTTAGCACCCCATACCTTCTTGATTTGGGTTAAAAACACGAAAATTTCATTTAAAATAATTACTTAAATGAGTGATATTATATACACTTGTTAATTTTAATTTTTAAGCAAAGCTACGTCGTGCGTTCTTTAACTTAATTCAAAGTTTTAAATAAATCTTTTATCTTTTATCATATCAAATTAGTCTTTTTTTCTTTAAAAATGTTTACATGATTGAACTAATTTTCATCCTTAGTCCACATAAGTTATATATTTGTTAATATGATTGTTGAAAAATTAAGAAAAATTAGATTTGATTTTCTATGATTTTATTTTTATCTTAGAAGATATGGTAAATTCTATCATAATTAACTCACACAACTGTGAGATCTCGGGTTCGAACCTGGGACAAGACGTTCAATATAACAATATCGGCGTTTGCCTGTTGAGCTAGATCTTAAGGACTCCATGACTTTATTTTATTCTCTCCATTTTTATGATTATGTCATTATTAATATAGTAATTTCTTTTCTTATATAAACAAGTTTAAAACTATAGTAATAAAAGATGAAAGTATTATTTCATTACTTTATTGATGGTATGCAGAGCTCTAGGTTACGGTTATACTATAAAGTGGTCCACAATTTCTATACGACCCATTTTTATCGTGACCCAATTTCATTTTCCTAATGATGAACAACAACGTCTGGAAGGCGTTTCTTATGAGTACCATCGACGATGGTCTTGGTGATAGATAAGAAGTGGTTGATGCACAACAACAACATCGATGACGAACTAGGTGTCACCAACAACAATTCTAGTCGCCATAGTTCAGGGATGGCGACTAGGGAGATTGTTTTGGTAATGGCGGTCCCAACAATGGTATCTCCTATATTTTTGGCTATTGGGGAGCTTCTAATGTCCTCAATGTTAATGTTTAGAAACTCCATGAAAAAAATTATGTAAAGTGGTCCCAAAATGAAAGATGGTGAAATTTTAATAGGACACCCATTGATATAAGTAATACCATATTTACCTATAATTAGATGAATCGAGATCGACATACCTTTTGGATTCAAGAGAATGTCAAATAGGGATGAAAGTGAACTACCCTCATTGTTGTCTAGGGTTTTAGGCATAGCAACAACGTGTTAACCGTCTAATGAAACAATGATTAAATAGCTAAACAGTTGAGGGCATTGACGTCTCATTATTCTTAATAGAATGGTTCAATTTATCACACTTCATTCAAAAATAGAACCCAATACATAATTCACCATTTAATTAATGCATGATAACAATTGACCATACCATATATTAATAATAATTGATTATTATCAAATACTTGATTAATTAAATAATTATCTAACACAAGAATATTCCACTGCCAAAAATTCGGGAAACATTTTCAGAAGTTAGGAGAGAATAGACTAGACAAAGTGTTATGACGAGTAAGTCACTTTCTGTTGATAAAGTAAAAAACTTTGTTATGTTTACTTAGAATAATTAAGAAGGAAAGATAGATGGAAAAAAAAATGGTGCAAACAGTGCAAAACTCCATGATACACCTGTGGTACATGTTGGAAGCATTATGGGAAACCTCCAAACTAAAAGAAAAAGAAAGGAAACAAAGATCGTTCTCTCTAAACTAGTACCTACGATACGGAGAAATAGTCTCCTTTAAGCTCATATCCGTTCACCAAAGAATAATAAGACCAACTGTACAAAATCTATGAGTCTCAAACTCCTTATTTCTTTATACCTCAGAGAGATAATTTTCTAACTACTGTTATTTTTGGTGTCAATCTCAATCATACTTTGATTATCAGTTCGAGGGATGCCGATAATATGACTGAGGAGTCAAGTCTATTTTCCTCTTATAATCTGTGTGTAGGTAACCACAAAATTAAAATTGCAGATTGCTATATTTCAACCATTGCATGGAAAGATTGTGTGAGTTTGTCACTTTTGTTAATCTTGAAAGATGTCTTAAATGTTTCTAGTTTATCACGTAATCTTTTATCCATTACCAAATTAACAAAAGATATAAATTGTCAAGCTAACTTCTTTCATTTTCATTGTATTTTTATGGATTCGAACTCAAGGAAGATGATTGGAAATGCCAAAGATAGTGGAAAACTCTATTATCTTTGACAATGGACTTCACGTCTGATATCAACATCAACAAATAAGTACATGCTTTGAATCTATTTTTGTCTCTTTTAATTATTATGACATTATGTTACGGTATTTACAGTTAGGACATCTAAGTTTTTTGTATTTGAAACATTTGTTAGATCATGCACTAAACATCCTTTATTTAAATATCTATCAGACTGAAAATTGTCTTCTCCATTTTTCTATCGTAGATGAGAGCTCTTAAGAAGGATAAAATTTGGAGAGTCACAACTTTATCTACATGAAAGAGTATTGTAAATGTGTGTTAATCGTGAAATATGATTCAAATAACACAATTTAAAGGTACAAGACACACTTGATTGTTAAAGGCTTTACTCAAACATATGACAAAAACTACTAAAAGACTTTTTCTTCTATTTACAAATTAAATACTGCTATTAATATTTTGTGCTTGACAGTGAACTTAAATTGACATCTTAACCAATTTGATGTAAAAAAAAATATTTTTTTCAATTGTAATTTGCAAGAAGAAGTACACATGATAGAATGTCCCTCCAGGATTTGAAGGCAAGCAATTGGTTCAAATGTGTACAAATTGCAAAGATATCTATATGGTTTGAAGAAATCCCCAAGGGTTTACTTAAAAAAATCCACTAAGTCAGTTAAATAGTTGGGATATATGTTGCAACAATAAAACCATACTTTATTCATGAAATTTTCAAACCATGGTAAGATTGCAATACTAATTGTATATGTAGATGATATTATTCACACAAGAGATGACATTGTTGAGATGGAAATATTGAAGAAAAATATGACAAAAGAATTTTAGATCAAATGTTTAGGTTCACTTACACACTTTCTTTTCATGGAGGTTGTTCACTCAAAGAAGGAAGATGTAGTTTCTTAGAGAAGTTACATCCTAGATCTCTTTGAGGAAACCAAATGAGTGAGTGTAGATCAGCATATACTCCTACAAAATTAAATGCAACACTCTGGGAGAAAAGTAGTGTTTATATTTTTTATTTTATTTTATATCGTAAGATACTTATTTATCTAGCTCACACTAGTTTTGACATTCATTTCCATATGAAGAACACTTGGAGGTACTTAAAATCTAATCTTTGAAAATTCTTATACTTTAAGAAAACCTACGAGAGAGATGTCCTGATAATTACAGAGGTTGATTGAGCATGATCCGTTCTTGATAGAAAGTTCATAACATGATATTGTGCTTATGTTTAGGAATATTTGGTTACTTGGAGAAGTAAGATACAAGATGTTTTTTTATTGAAGTAGTGCATGGCTCAAGGAATCTGAGAAATTTTTGTGGATTTAAAGACTCTTGGAATAATTTAAATTGAAAGTCAACCAACCCGTAAAACTATTTTGTGACAACAAACAAACCATAAGTGTAGATCACAACCCTATGTAACATGACCAGATCAAACATGTTGAGATTGAAGACCACTACGTAAAAGAGAAAATGGATGCTGAAATTACATGCCTAAAATTATGTAACTTCTAATCACTAAATTGCTGGTATCATGACAAAAAGTTTGGTCAGAGACTTATAGCCAATACATATATATATATATATATATATACACACACATGCGCTCTCACCAACTTAAGGGGTGTTGAAGAATCAAGGAATATCGAATTTGACTTTCTATAATTTTATTCGATTTTCTTTAGTTTTATTTTGTCATTATTACTATGTACTTATTTTCTTATATAAACAATCTAATACTATAGTAATAAAATATGAATGTATTATTCCATTATTTTCTTCAATGATCATTGAATGATATACTACAAATAATGTTTCATCAATGAACAATACAATTAGACAATTGTTGACAACAACAAAGCCATAATCTTAGATAAAAATCATCTGTTAAATTTGATGGATTAGATATTGTAACAATCAATATTGTTAGTCGAGATGACAATAAGACTCTAGAAATAGGGTTGAATAGAGTCCAAATTCTTTTTTACTTTAATCCTTATTGGTTTGTCAATTGCAATTCCATCATGAACTATTGTTGAAACATAGAGACTATTTTCAATAGCTTTCCAAACATCCAAATCATAAGAAATGATATGAATTTTCATCTGTTCTTTCCAATTAATAACGTTCACCTTTAAAATTTGATATTATATGCTCCCTTAGGTTCCGAAATCACATTATATGTCATCTTAGTAATCTTAAGTTGATTATACATGCAACAATAAGAGACCAAACTTATATCACTTGATAGTCGAGGTGTCACGATGACTCTAGAAGGGAGGTTGAATGGTGTACAAATTCTTTTTTAGATATTTTAGCGAAAGCGTTTGTTTTATAAAATGTTGGTAAGCATTGCTATTTGTATTGAATAAGACACACATAAAGTATTGCGCAATTGCAATTAGCCAAAATAAATATTAGACACTTTATAACAAAATTATATTAATTGATTAATTCAATAATTGAAATAATGCTCGATTTTGATTCAATCAATCAACTTGAGCTAAGAATTAATACAAATTAGAATACTATTTTAAACAATGAAAAAATCAATTTAAACGCTATTCATGATTACTGATTACATTAAAAATCAAATTGTTAACATATAATTCAAAATCATTAATAAAGTTTAAAATTGAATTTTTCTAAGTGCAAACTTTTATATCAAAATAGAAAATAGGTTTATCGCCTTTAAATACCATGAACGAAATTAAACCGAACATAAAATGCTCAAACTAAAAGATAAAAGAAAGAAAATATCACACAGATATTTTTACATTGATTCTTTTTGCCCGTCCTCGTTATTTATAGTACATCGAGTCGTCATTCAAAATAAATGTGACTTTTTTTCTTTATTTGCAACATGAACGTTTATAAATATTCTTTGACAATTGAGTTACAAAATTTGTACAAATAATATCTTCTTCCCTAAATGTTCAATAACCAGATTTTCTGAAACGCCATTCCAGAAAATATGAGCCAACGCCTTCAAGTTGAAGACACCTCTTCAACCTTGTCAGCTTCAAACACCCTAGAGTAATTGTCAGCTCTAGTATAGAAAATATCCTCCTTCTCAAACCTAACAAAGTACAACCAATTGAGCCCTCAATTGCTCACCATTGGAACAATGATTCCAAACAAATGATACTAAACCCTTGATATTTTATCTAAAAAATTCAATCACACAAGAATTTGAATTAGAAAAGTTTTTAATCTTGATTGTTTCTAGAATGAATGAATGATGAAGTATGAATAAAAGAGTTCAAATATAAATAAAAAATAAGTAAGTATTTAAGAGACATATGTGGTTCAATTATGAAAGAAAAAAACAATGCAACAAAAATAATTATTTGTAATTAGAATATTTTTGACTTGACAACACTTGTAAATCGATCCACACCCTATTTGAATTGATTCATAATTATTCAAGAACCCATGATTTCAATTATGAATTGCATGAATCGACTTATGAATTTTATGAATCGATTCATGGAATTCCAGGGGGTTGGGTAAGTCAATTCACACATTTGGTGAATCGATTCACCTGTTCAAAATATCCTGAATTAGTTTTAGGACATTTGTAAGTTGATTTATATACACATGAATTGATTTATGCAGTCAAAAACAACTTTATTTAACACATTGCATGGCTTTCAAACATGCTTCTAACACATACCTAAAGTTAGGCAGGGGCAACACAACCTATATCTATGGGTACCTACATGAACCCACCTTGCTTTTGATGAAGAAAATCCGCTTTGACCGAGTGCGGGTGCAAATTTTTTGAAAATTTCAAACTCAAGGGCGAGGTCGGGGTCGATGGTGTTGATACCTGAACCTGTCACTGTAACAAAATTATCATTGTTTTTAATTTTTTTTATATAAATGTACTTATTTATTTTATTTAATATTTTTTTATATATATTATATATCTTAATATTATTTTTTATAGAAAATATGATTTTAATATATATTTTTTAATTATTTTGTTATATTAATTATAGTAAATACGACTTTAAAATTTATTATTTGTATATATGGACCAAGGCGGGATGGAATGGGGAAACCCGATCTCTGTCGATAGTGATGATGAAGACCTAAATTTTAAATCTGACAAAGAGCGAGTGTAGATTTTATCTGATTAGTTAGGGGCAATGTGAAGGAGGCAAAATATGTCCTTACTCCTTACCTGTCTGGATGTCATACCTACCTAATGTTATGAATGATAAAGTGAAATTTTCACCATTGCTTTTCTAATTCAAGAGTTTTAGTGAATATTGAGAATTGAAGAATTAACAAATGCACATAAAACTATCTATTTAAAAATCTAGTTTTGATATACATCAAAACGCAAAGTTTATTATATAAAAACTTGCATTCACAATTATGATGTAATTTAGATGTTATCTTGATAAACTGGAGATGTAATTAACTTTTGAATGATCAAGTAAGATTTTTAGTTTTGATATACATCAAAACGCAAAGTTTATTATAGAAAAACTTGCATTCATAATTATGATGTAATTTAGATGTTATCTTGATAATCTGAAGATGTAATTAACTTTTGAATGATCGAGTAAGATTTTTGGTAAAATGTTTGTAACATAAATGGAATACGAATGAAAGTAGGGGAAATATTTTTGCAGATAACAAACTAACATTTGGAGGAATAAACGCATTTTTACTATTTAATAAGAGGATGGATCAATTTACTTCAAATTATGAGTAACTCTACCTACATTTACTCTTGTTAATAAATTATTATAAATATCAAATTTAATATTTTTTCTTATTTAGCAGAACAATTTCACAAATGTTCGCTAAAAAATTGACATTTATGGCTATGTAACTGAATAGTCAACATTTACTTTTGTTTCTCAAAAGTTTATTATATGTTCAATTAAAATAATTAGATAAAATATTAAATAATTTTAAAAATAACTTCGAATTTTTTTTCATATGCATATTTAGGCCTTAAAAAAAACATATTTAAATTGTTCGATAAGTAAAAGACTTCATAATTATAAAAAGATACAGTTATTGACATAATTTATTAAAATACTTTGTGTTTAAAAAAAAAACAAGAAATATAAAATTTAAATAAAATTAGAGTAAAATGTTGTTAGTATTAAAAATGCCACTATTTTAGTTTTTATCAAAGCCTTATTTCAAATTGTGTTTTAGGCCTCAATAAGAGTTGGTTCGACTTTGCCCAAGTATCTTCCTTACCTTGGACTAGAGTACCATTTTCTCACTCTAAATTTAATTTATAAAATATATATATATATATATATATATATATATATATTTTTCGTACATAAACTATAAATGGAATTTTAAAATTTTATAAGAACTAAAAATTTATTTATCCCTATATTATATATACAATGTAAATATGTTTTTGTTCTTTGCAAATATGCTTCATTTTAATGTTAGTCCTTGTAACATTTTTTATTTATTTATACCCTTGCAATGCAGGGGTACTATAGGAATAAGAAGAGTCATCTTTAAGGCTTATTGTAATGAACTTAGATGAAGAACGAGATTGATTCTTACTATTGTTGGTAAGTTTGAGTTTGCGAAGAAGAATAGGAGAAGCGCCAATAACGGAGTTAAAATAAGCATCAGAATCATCCTTGGTAAAGATAGGTACTTTGATGTTGTTGGAGTTGAGGGTTTGGATCCAGATATGAGAATTTGTGATTTAAAGATAAAAATTGGGGTTGAAAATGAAGATCGTTAAGTTTTTATTAAAAAAATTGGGATTGAAGATGACTATTATTGAGTTTTTATTATTTAATTGGTTTATTGATTAATTAATTAGTTTTAAGTTTTAATTAAATGATTAAATGAGTTAATAAAATGAATTTTAAATATTAAATATTGTCTAATCAACAACAGTTACACAGTTATCATGCGCCACTTCATCTAAAATTAGTCATGTCATTATTTTTTTACTAAAAAAGATTCGTAAAGAATATTTTTAAAACTTGTTAGAATTTGCAAGGGTATAAATAAATAAATAAATAATTACAGGGACTAAAATCAAAATGAAACATATTTGCAAGGGCTAAAAACATATTTAAACCTAGAATATAATATAGATATAGATGTATTGATATAGATAGAAGATGTATATAGATATCTAACTCCATATTGATATACAATGACGTTTCTTGCACAAAATATTGGGGGGAGAGACAAATATTAACTAAAATATTATAATTAAAATTTATAAAAGTCATATAGTTTTATCAAAGATTCAACATAAGATCAATACAAAATAAAAATATAATATGTGAAAAGAGACATTTATATCGAATTAAAGTTGTGTCATTCGTTCTCCTAAAGCCTTGAAATCATCGATAATGGAATTAGAACTAAAGCTTTAAGTTATTTCTTTTTCAATATAAAGCATTATATTGTCAACAAGAAATTCATCCTCCATCTTGTTACGCAATCTTGTCTGGATAATCTTCATTGCTGAAAATGATCTTTCTGTAGTAGCTGTAGAAACCGAAAGAGTTAATAATATGTATCCGCCTTCGCTATTTTTTTAGAGCTTCATACACATCGTCCACATGTTATTCAAATCTAAATGACTAACAACATGAATAATAAAGTCTTTCAATCGAAATCTCAAATAAATTTTCTCTTGATAACTAAAATCCAGAGGATAAAATTTATTTACAAGAGCACATATATTGTCCATATCAAATGCTTTGTAAATA
Organism: Cicer chorassanicum; assembly: GCA_037974735.1. Lineage (NCBI taxonomy): Eukaryota > Viridiplantae > Streptophyta > Magnoliopsida > Fabales > Fabaceae > Cicer > Cicer chorassanicum. The sequence goes on along the minus strand of JBBPBP010000001.1, from coordinate 55,946,461 downwards.
TCTTTAGGAACCAAACTATTGCTTAGACTCAAAAGCTCCATATCAGTTTTCATCTTTGTCAGAAACTTTCTTCTTGAAGCATGCATCAATTTTCTTATGGTTAAATATTGTGTCACTCATAAAAAAAATGCACAAATTAATTAAAACAATTCACAAATTAACTCAAACAATTCACAATTAACAAATAGTATCACATCATATCATATATCAATTGTTAGCATATAAAAGTTTGTTAATAGATTGTAATTGATGTGCTAACTATGGAGTCAAAGTTTCTATGTTCGACATTAGTTAGTTTATCATTCGATATTAGGTAGTTTATCTGTATATAGGACTTGTTGTATTAATTTTATTAGTATAAATTCTAATAAATGTCTACTTCATTTCCTGTTTATATCTTCAAATTAATCGCGTAGTTTCTATTATGATGTCAACGACTTGTTTGTGATTTAAGAACCATTGAATAATCTACTTTAAGTTGTGGTAAAAATGATAAGAAAAAATTATTGCTGACAAGAATCATTGACATTTGTTTTTTTACTCTATTTATAGACTATTTATAGAGAAACATTACGTAAGTAGAAGAGGAAAAAAATAAGAACATAAAAAATATAAGAAACAAATTGAGATAGTCTAAGGATCGAGACCAAAAAGCGACACTGGAGGCCGACTGCGGCTGACCGCTGACAATGAAAGAGAGATTCCAAGAGAACAGAGGGAGAGAAATCTGAACAGAGAATTGAGAGAAATAAGATAGAGAGGCGGAGAGGAGAGAGAGCATGTCAGATTCTCAAAACCATAAAAGTTTAGGGATATTTCAGTAACTTATCACTATTATTTTAATAATTTAAAAAAATATAAAGGATGTCGTGACCCCTATCCACTCATATAAGAAGATCCACCACTATTGATATATATCCTTTTTATTTTTCACTCTTTCTATTTCTGTCATTACTCTTAAAATTTTGGTATATAAAAGCATATGTTTTGAAAATTGTGGCATATAACTTATATTATAATCAAAATTTTAAACACTTAAAATATTATTAATGAAACTTTCGATTTTATTCAACTAATAGAGATTATCTTAACCAGATAACTTGATAGATACTAGATTTAATGCACCAAGAAGAAAAAGAAAAAGAATGATCGCACTTAAAGCACTGGATTAATAAATGTTGACATCAAAATACTGAATTAATGATAATTGATGTAGTGCCTAATGGTGGTCCGGTTGACCAGGTGTATATCATATCTCACACCAAAATGGTCAACATTTATATATATATATTGATTAAACATAAATAAATATTACTTGACCAAAATGGAAATTATTCGTTTGTTAGATTAGGTCCATCATCAATTGATTGTTCTACAATAATGACAATGCTCTTAATCATATTTGTAATAATTATTTATAGTTATAATGTTAATGATTATAAATAACTTTATTATTTATTTTTGTTTATTATTAAATGATCAATGCAATCATGCATGGTATATAAAAACCAATAGAGAGAGAGGAGTTGGGTGACTTCCAAAGGTTTAAATGCAAGGATAAGAATGCAAGACAAGACAAAGGAACCATAGCTGGATACACTTTGTATGATTGAGTTATATATGCCCGAGGATATGATTACTATTTTATACATTAAATCACAAAATATCATACACTACACAAATAAAATGTGATGTTAATAAGTGTTTTTAGAGCATTTATTAAGTAAATAAAAAAAATTAATAAAAAATTTCAAGTTTTATAATTTTAAATTATGAATTACACAACTTTCAAAATTTATTTTTTATATTTGAATTCTTAATAAATACTAAAATGTCATTTATTAGCATTTCTTATAAATAAATAAAAAGCCACTCTTCACTTTGGACATCTTCTCAAATGCATTAACAAATTTGTAGCTAATTACTCCTTACTGTATATACACAGTACATTTGTTTCTTACGAATAATACATTTGTTTCTTATGAATAATGAGTTAAAGGACATCAAAAAATTTCAAAAATAACTTTATAATTTAAATTCGAGATACTAACAGAGGCTCTAATTTATTCACATTTGTGTATAAAAAATAGGTGTAGTTCTGGTTATTCAACAAATTAATGAGTTATGGTTAGTTGTTGCTATGTATTTGTATTATGCAACTATGTATTAAGATAGGAACCGAACAATAATTCATGTTTACCAGCCACCCCTTATTCGGATTGTTACTAGCTTGACGTCAAAAAAATATCTGGAAAGTTTTTGCTAGTATATGTACTATGTAGGTATATTTTAATTTTAATATCATATATATATGATTATAATTAATTCGTTTAATAACTCACTAAAACTAGTATATATATAGGTGCTTATAAAGAAAACTAGTATGTAGGTATATTTTATGCTTACTTTCAATATATATATATATATAATTCTAATTTAAATTAATTTATTTAATAACATTCTATTAACATTAAATTTTATCAATTCAACTGTAAAATTAATTTTTTTTATTGATTCGATCAATTTTACAAATTTTTATAAAACTTTGAACTAAACTATTTGAAACTGTATCAAAAATTAATTTCAAATATATATAATAAGTAAATTTTGAGTGTCTCATTACATAGCTGCAAAATTTAAAATTATATGAAACTATTTGTATCCGATCATTAATAGGTTTAAATATGATTTTGGTTCTTGCAATTATAACATTTAGTTTTTATTTTATTTTAGTTTTCGTAATTTTTTTTGTTAACATCCCTGCAGTATAATTTCATTTTAAAATAGTCCTTTTACGCAATTTTTATTACAAAAATTGTAACACCGTTAAAACATAACCATTTTTTAACAAAAAAACTCAAATATAATTAAATTATAACATTTTTTAACCTAAAATTAATCCCAAATGTTTCAGTATTCCCTTAAAAAACCTAAATCGCGTCTTCTTCTTTATCGTTTCAGTCATCTTTCTCATCATAATTCTCATCACCGTCACCAACATCTTCATCCATTTGAGATTCATCACCGTATTGATATTCAAATTCATGTTACGATAATCTTTTTCTTCGTCAGGTGGTACTTGTTGGACAATGATGGGTTCTAGAATTGACTCTAAATCAGAGTTTTTCTCCTTGACGTGGAGATTAAAGGATTTTAGGGGAGTATATAGAAAAGTATAAAAGGGGAAGTAGAATTTGGTTGTAGAAGAAAGAGGGGCAAAGAAAAAAGTCCAAGTCCTAGTCCTAGACAATGGTCAGGGGTGATGAAGGTGTTCCCCAAAGTGACAAGGTTGAACCCTTAATCAAATTCATTCTGCTTTTCCATATATTTTTTTTATGTTGTGAATTGCTATATAACGTGCGTGATGAATTCTACAACGGGAAGAGAACTTAAACGATGAACAAAAATGTGCAATTTAGATTTTTTTAGGGAAGAAGGCTGAAACATTTGAGGTTAATTTTAAATTAAAAAATGTTATAATTTAATTATATTTGGGTTTTTTGTTAAAAAATTATGTTTTAACGGTGTTATAATTTTTTTTAACATAAATTAGATGGAATGATTATTTTAAAATGAAACTATATTTTCAGAGATGTTAACCAAACAAAAAAAACTTACAAGGACCAAAATCAGAAAATGATATAATTGCAAGGACCAAAGACATATTTAAACCTCATTAATATAATATGATATGATTACAATCAACAAACTCAACGTTTATAATGAGTTATAAAGCGAAATAACTCTAAACAGATTTGTCCTGAAGTAAATCAATCATAACATCTCAATTTTCATGATTCCACCATAGTCTAAGTGTCCAATAGCGATACATTATGTTGTTTACAAACAAGTATTAGTAAACTTATTTGAGCGTTAACGTGTGTCTTTGGATCTAGGTACTTGTATTATACTATTGGATTTTTTTTTAAAATTCTTTGAGTGGCCTTTGTACAATGTTAGAAGCATATCTCGAGTTAAACTTACCAAATCAATATGATTCTTGTAGAAAGATAATTCAATTACCTACAATTTGTATGCTAAGGTCAATATCTAATCCATTAGTCTTCTATGTATAAACTAATGATGAACCTATGGTCTTTATCTTGTCCTTTTTGCTTGATCTATGTTAATTATATTTACTATATCTTGAGCTATACAACATATTTTGAGGTGAAACCAAAACATCCATGACCACATTTCTTACGAAAACACCAAAACTTAATTCAGTTGTTTTGTTTGTGGAAACATTCTTTTATCGGAGAAAAATCAAGTTTCTTTGCAAGGTCTCCTATGTGATCGCTCTGCTCGTTGTGTGAGCAAGTATACTTTGTAGCAATATGTTCTATTTGTTTTTGTTGTAAGGTTGTCGTACTCTTGCAAGCTAGTGTAAAACTTCCCATCATCGTGTGAAGCGATCCTATTGTTGTGCGATGGAGTGTAATTCTGGATAATATTTAATGATTTTTAATCAGAGTTTAAGCCATTCTCACCAAACCCTACACGACTTCAATAACCCTAGCCACCAAAACCGTCTTTTCTCCCAAATCACCAAGAATACTCATTCATTCATAACATTTTATCAAGCCATATTCCAATGTGTCTAACATTATCGTCAACTGCAATATTGGGTTGGTTGTTATACTCAAGTAGTGTAGCATCAATTTGGGAAAGCTCATCTCGTAGAGCATTGTTACTTTGGCGCATGATGATCAAGCCTAGTTAAGAGATGTGTCCATAATTACTTATTTGTGCAAAGAAACCAATGTTCAAGAGAAACCAAACACCAACTTTTGAAGTCCTAGGGACTTAACAACTCCTCATATATCAACAATTATTTCAATGCAAACGAGAGTGCAGGGGAACTGTCAAGACAACATGCGCATGAGAGACCTCAAGTTTAGCCTCAGACTCAACCGCAAAACACTTTCTCCCTTAGATGTGATGATGAAGCCTAGTTGATTCATTTGTGTATCATATAATGTTGCATTTCTCAATCTTTTGGGGCTATATTATGTATAGTCCTAATGAGTGATTTAATTGAAATAATTAAATTATGTGATTATGGCAGCAAATAGAACTTGTTAGGTACAATTCAAGACTTGTTGTGATGTTTATAAAATATTCTGAATACTGTTGTTAGTAGGTTCAATCGTTGTTTGTTTTACTATGCATGATATGTTGATTATATGAACTTAGACATTGATCATGCAATGGGTTGTGTTGCTTTTGTGAATTTAAGTGTTGATTATGTTCCATTTGAATCCTAGAAATATGTATGCAATCATATTATGATTTGTGATTAATTATGAAATTATATTAATATTATGTGAATGCAAATTGTGCTAAATACGACTCATGTCGATGATGGTTCTGATTAAGGAGTAATATAAGGTGACGATGGGGGGAAGGTAAATGTGAGGGTCAAAGGACCCAATATTTTAAGTGCATGACATTTAGAAAATGTGTGAGGGATTAAGAACTTCGTGTTTGAGCAAGTTTAAAAATAAAAGCCTGATAGTAGAGATCAATATGGCTAAAATTTCGGGGTGAAGTTAGACCTTGAGGGTTCTCTAAAGGAAATTCCTATGTGGCTTAGAGGTTGCATTTAATTATGGGAGATCAACTACCGAGAAACCCTAGTTAAATCCTAACTAATCCCCACACCAAATACTTCAAAATTAGTTAGGGTACAACATATCATATGAAGTGTTATATGGAGTGTGCATATCAATACATTGCATGACCACTAATTTGTCAATTGTTTGTGATTGCGTATGAGAGAGTGTGGTTTCTATTTCTTATTATTTTATGATGAATATCATTGATTATTAATAGTTGCTAAGGTTTAATGTTTCTCTTCTTGATCATCCTTGTTATGTCCCAAATTTAGTAGGATGTCAATATTATGCTTCTATATATACATGTGACTATGTGTTCCTTGTGTGCGTGTTTATTCGATAAATTTTATATTGTTATCATGATATCGAATCACTCAAGTATTCTTTGTTTGTGTTCGGTGCTTATCGGTGTTGATATCTCACAAGTTACATTGTTGTTAGTAAATGGAGTAGTAGGCGTATTTATTGAAGATGTTGCTAATTAATTGTATCGAGTTAGAATTTGTATATTTTAGAAATTTTCACGCTGTGATAAGTGTGACATCAAATTGAGATAATAATGTTATTTTACTTAAATCATATTATTATACAAAGAAATGTAAGATTTTACAACTTTAATTGTAAACTCGAGTTCATTATATTGTAAAGAGAATAAGTTGAATAATTATGAACAAAATTTGCATTATCATGTGATACCATAAACCTTGCGAAAAGACTTTTAAAAAACTTATATTTCTCTATTTACCGCCTATATAATTATTTTTTAATAGATATCAATTATATTTCCTTTGGAGTTATATGGTCTCACAACAACTACTTTTTGTAACACCTTTAAATCATGTTTGTTTTATTGTTGTTTTTGGGATTAAAAGTTAAATAATTTTTTATAGGAACTAAAAAAGGATAAAAAAAAAATTATAAGGCCTAAAACGTAATTATATAAAAATCTGAATTTATTGCGGTCAAAATTTTCCGCAGTCAAAGACATTAATAGTTATTCAATTTTGATCGAACTCCTCACAAAAATGCAAACTTTAATTTGTATTTTATAATTACAAATATCAAACTTAAAATTGAACTATTTGACATTGTTCAAATATTTTTTGAAATCCGACTGCATAAACGTAAGGAATACCTATTGCCCTCAATTCAGATCCATTGAACCTACTTTTGCTTGAGCATGGATCTTTATTTATTTTGTTGAGTCAATTTTTTTATCTATAAATAAAAATGATATAATTATACCAAAAACTCATATATTAATATATTATGTAAAGTTGTAGGATCGAGTCACTTTAATTGTACTCATCGACATTCATGATGACAAATCATGCTTTCTTTGAGGCAATTTCCGATTGAAAAGAAAGCAATATATATAAGGACAAACAAGAGGGACAACGACATTCATCGACCAAACAACCAACACTGTGCAACCATATCCCAACAATAGAAATGTACAGAGTGAACTCTTTTTTTGCAGAAAGTTAAAAACCAAAGCTTAACTTACCAGGCAAATTTTCTTTCACTTTTTTTGGGTCCATACAATAAGAAACAAAAATGTTCTATGTATATCTACTTTTTTTTACACTTGCAATATCTAATTAATAGTTGTAAATATGTGGTTAATTCAGTTGAACTAATAATTAATTTTGACAACATTAAAAATTATAATTAATCATTTTATCAAATTATAACTATATTTTTTTTATTATAATTTAAATTAATTATTTATTTAATGGAATTAATTATATTTTTATATATGATTAAATACACGTGGTAGGAGTATAAAAAAACTGGATATCGTTGCCGATTAAAAGTACACACTCGTGTGACATATGAGTTGGTGCTTCTTCTTTTCCATAATAATCAAAAGGTGAATAGTCATATTATAGGTGTACATAATTTTCTATAATGGTGGGGATGTGTGGGGTTATTCTCAATCCAAAGTGATCGAAAAGAAAGAAATTGGGCTATAGTTGGAATCATAAACCGACAAACTCAATGGAAAGGATAAAATTATGGAGGGATTATAGAATTGACAAGTTATTGACATAATAATTAATGGAAAGAAAACACAATTGATAATAAGATTAAATATAATCAAACAATTGATTTCAAGTGGTTAATTAATTGGCTTAATTGCAGTTTTAGTCCCCCTATTTATACTGATTCACGAAATTGGTCCTCCTATTTTAAAAGTCGACAGTTTTGGTCCCTCTCTCTGATTTTTTAGCTAAAAAATGATGACGTGAGATGTTTTAAATAACATGACATATGATACGATGATGTAGAGTGATTAGCACCCATTAAATTGGAATAAAACGTCGTAAAAACTTAACTTTCAACTTCGAAGTTTTTTCGTATTTTTAATTTAATTAATGACATATGAATAATTAATGGATCTAGATGGTTTTATATCATAGAATTGTATGTCACGTCATTTAAAATATATCAAATCGTCATTGTTTAGTTTAAAAATTTGAGGGAGGGATCAAAACTGTCGACTTTTAAAATAGGGAGACCAATTTCGTGAATCAGTATAAATAGGGGGACTAAAACTGCAATTAAGCCTAATTAATTTTAATTAAGAATAAATCATTGGGATAATTCAAGTTTTAATCAATCGGAATAATTTTTAGTCAGATTTAACTTATCTTCCAACTTAACCCTGGATAACCAAAACTTTATTTCCTTAAAAAGTAGAAATTAATAAAAGTTTAAATCAAATTGTCCCGTAACTACAATTTAATTGGTAGGAGTAGAGACATTGATATACAAAAAATTAGATTCAAACTTAGAAGTTTTCACTTCTCCACATTTAAGATGTGTGAGTCTAACTATTAGACAAAAAAAAAAAATATTTACTTCAAATTTATGTCATGATATATTTTCTTCACACTTAAGGTGAATGCGTCCGGCCACTAGACAACTAAAACAAAAGTTTACTTCAAACTTATCTTCCAACTTAACTCTGGATAACCAAAACTTTATTTCCTTAAAAAGTAGAAATTAATAAAAGTTTAAATCAAATTGTCCCGTAACTACAATTTAATTGGTAGGAGTAGAGACATTGATATACAAAAAATTAGATTCAAACTTAGAAGTTTTCACTTCTCCACATTTAAGATGTGTGAGTCTAACTATTAGACAAAAAAAAAAAAATATTTACTTCAAATTTATGTCATGATATATTTTCTTCACACTTAAGGTGAATGCGTCCGGCCACTAGACAACTAAAACAAAAGTTTACTTCAAATTTATGTTCTTATATATTTTTTCACACTTACAACGTAAGAGTCTAATCACCAGACTACTTCAAAAAAAATTCACTTCTTATTTATGTCCTTATATATATTTTTGGCTTAAATGCAGTTTTAGTCTCCCTATTTTAACTGATTCACAATTTTGGTCCCCCTATTTTACCTGATGCGTAATTTCGGTCCATCTATTTCTAATTTCACAATTTTGGTCCCTCTATTTTAACTGATTTTTAATTTTGGTCCCTTTATTTTTAATTTCTCAATTTTGGTCCCTCTATTTCTTAAAATTGAGACATTTTGTAAATCTAATGGATCACATATTTTTTTTTTAATAAAATTTAATGAGTTACATTTAAAAAAATATATAACATTAAAAAAACATTAGATATTTATTTAAAAAATAGTTTTTATTATAAAAAATACTTAAAAGGTAGTTTTTAATTATTTTAAAACTAATTAAATCTAAAAACGGTTTATTTATTATTTTTCAAAAACTGATTTCAAAATTTATTATTTTAAAAACTGTTTTTAAAAGAATTTTTAATTATTATTGTTATTAATTCAAATATGTTTTTAAAATAATGATTAATAATTAATAAATT
>JBBPBP010000001.1:55841463-55936775 GCA_037974735.1 Cicer chorassanicum | reverse complement strand
TAAAAATTATGTTTTATTTTAAAATCATAATTGAATTAATAAAAATAATAATTAAAAATTATTCAAAAAAAAGTTTTTAAAATAATAAAATTTGAAATCAGTTTAAAAATAATTATATATAAAACTATTTTTAGAATTAATTAGTTTTAAATAATTTAAAACTATTTTTTAAAATAGTTTTTTATAATAAAAAATATTTTTTTAAAATAAATATCTAATATTTTCTTAATGTTATATATATTTTTAAATGTAATCCATTAATTTTTTTTTAAAAAAGTATGTGATCCATTAGATTTACAAAATGTCTCAATTTTAAGAAATAAAGAGACCAAAATTGAAAAATTAGAAATAGAGGGACCAAAATTACGCATAAGTTATAATAGGGGGACCAAAATTGCGAAATTAGAAATAGAGGAACCAAAATTACGAATCAGTTAAAATAAGGGGACTAAAACTGCATTTAAGCCTATATTTTTTGTTATCAATTTTAATTATTGCTTTCTAATAGAAGTTAATGTGACCCGTGACATACGACTTTTATTTATTTATTTATTTTAAGTAAAATTGAATTAAAAAGAGTTAAGAGGGAGTTATCTTTTTATTTTTTATAAGATCAATTCAGGTAGTAGTTGCAAGGATATTAATATGTAAAACTTTGAATTTAATTCATAAATTTTTCATTTCTTCACACTTAGGATGTGTGAGTTAACCGATATACTACATGAAAAAACCAAAAGTAAATTTTTTTCTTATGTCTATCCTCTTTATGAGACATTGGTGAGACACTAATATATCGTGACCTTACTAATTTAATCTTTAATTTCGAATTAATGTACAATGATCGTAAAGATTAAATATTAATTAAAATTAAATGATTAAGTTCACGATGTTTTATGGTCTCAGCACTGCCACATTAGACAAAAAAAGTCACCCACTGTTTTTGTGGACTTCTGTTAGAAAAGTGTGTAAAACTACTAAAATTGGTAACAAAAAATATTTAAGATTGAAATTTTGAAATTTTTTTGTAAAACTAAAATAAAAACATATTTAACCTTTGTAATATACTACTGGAAATGAATAATCTCACTCCCCAATCATTTCTTGTAGAGGTAAAAATAGATTTAGTCTATGAAGTCTTTGATTAAATAGGCTTAAGATGCTCTAAAAATTTAAGGTCTAAATATGTGACTTGTTAAAAAGAGATAATTTAGACTTGGTCTAACCTTTTCAAAGTTGTGATATGGTCTATCAGTTTTTTGAAGGTATATGTCATCTGACCTATCCCAAAGTAACCTAAAGAGCTCATAAATCAAAGAGGACAGAATTTTCATATCATAAAGCTTTAGAAGTTTGTAACTATATAATTTCATAATATCATAAAAACTTCCTACGTTGGATTTGTTATTAGTAATGCTAATTTTCTTTTTAAAAAAATTAATTTTTGGGATTGTGACTAGTGTGAGGGTGGCTTCAAGTGGTAGAACTTCAATGACAACTTTAATGTTAGATGGAATGGTTTGACACTCTCTTGAGAGCTTCCGACGAATTTTTTTAAAAAAGTAATCAAATGAGTGGGTGAACAATATAGAATAAGATATCGACATAAGATAAGAATATAATAATGACCAAAGTGTGGAAAACGAAATAATTAAGTGAGGGAGATGAGAGGAAACTCTAAAGTAAGAAGATAAATTAGTGAGTTGAATGAGACAAAAATGGGGAGGAAAGCAAATTTTACTTTTATTAAAATATATTATTGAGGGTCTTGACTCTAAAAAATGCATAATGATAATTAAGATTATTCATTAGCGAGATGTTAATCCTCGAAAATGCACATAGTTAAAATGATTTTTCTGCATTTTTAAAGTTTTTGGTAACACACAAAACTAAAATGACCATTATGTATTTTTAAAGGTCGGAATTTTCGATAATGTTCGTATGTTTTTAAAAATCAATATACTTAGCCCTCAATAATTTTAGCGGTATATTTCCAAGGGCCGAAACCTCGATAATATTTCATATTGTTTTTTTATGGTTATAATTGTCAGAAACACCAAAAGTCCATTATTGACCATTTAATAGTCTCCATGAAATGTTGAGTTTTCTCTTTGTTATATGGCTTTCAGTTTATGATGATGATAAATTTATCCTATTTAATAGGCAATGTGTGCAAAAACTTGTGGCCTTATAGGGTGTATATCTACCCCACTAATTGATTGCAAGTAGGAAGAGTAGCATGCATCTAAGGTCCAAACTAATATCTCCACACACTTTTCCACTTTACAACTTAATTGATATTGAATGATCAGATGTTATCAGAATGAATTATTGGAGGATCCACTCTCCTCAATTCTTGCTGCATGTTTTCCGGCGTGCCATTTTAATCAGGTTATGTTGATTGGTGCACCATATATATATATGGCATGTTAACCATATATTAGATATTTTTTTAGCGGGTTGATATACTGAAATCCATTTTTATATAGAGAAAAGTCTAAACATTATAGTCTGTGTCTCACTTAAATAAATAAAGAGAAATTTTAATAGGATTGTAATTAGGGCCAATTTTTAGAATTTTGGTATCTTAGACGAATTAAGAAAATGATGTCTATGTAAAATTTCCAAAGTTTTTATACTTATTTAAAATACTATTAATAATTCGCTTTAATCAAAAGAATTAAAAACATTATTTTCAATTGAAATCAAAATAAAGGTAATTAATCTATCTTATGACATGATAGACCGAAAATAAGATTTTAAAATTGTAATAGGAGAAAACTTCTTTCGACGGTAGCAACAATAATAGAAATAATTAATATTATTCTATAAGATATGTATGCATTATGAAAACAATTAAAAGTCATTAAAGAATTCAATAACATATACCTTCAATTAATATTTCACTGTCAAAATAAAGAATTATCATATTTTAAATAAGTTTCAAGATGCTTACAACTTACTTTGAAGTCGTTATTAGATACTCTATATTTTCCATGTAATTTTTACTAGCTCTATAGCTCGTTAGCGCTAAGAATATTGTGACTTTGTGAGTGTTAATATATATAAGAGATAGAAAAAAATATGAGTGTTCAATTATCTATATTAACATTTTAGTTTTGTCTTAATTAGACTCTTCAACTACTAAAATTATGAATATAATTATTTAATGTTTTTTTTCAATATATTAAATCACATATATTTACTTAATTTGTATTGTTTATAATTTTTTTCAATAACTCTTAAATGTAATTTAAATAATATAAAATTTTAATTTAATATTTATACAGTAGTATATAATACCTAAGTATAAAATAATTTTTTAGTGCCTTTCAATAAAAAGGGTTCTGGGCAGTCGTCCATCTAAACCTTGCCCAGGTCCACCCTTTATTGTGATAGAGAGTATTATTGAGAAAAAACAGCCACCAAAGAAAGAAAGAAGAGAGAAAAGTCATTTTCGATTTTCTCACAGCAGTCTCGGTAAAACGTCCATTGCGCATTCTTTCACGGTTGGATCGGGCTGAATTTTAGACAGAAGATTCGCAAGATTCAATTCTTCGTTTTCAATGGTCGGATTGACCACAAGAGGTCTGAGCATAGAGTTATTATGTTCGCACTGGTGCCGTAGTCTTTGAGTATTTTGTTCATATTTGTACTCATTCGTAAACCTTTTAGCTTTGCTGTCTTGGTTGATTGTTGACACAATTTGTGCATCATTTTGACACTCTTTAGTACATTTATTTGATTATAGTAGACATATTTCTTTAGTCGACCCGTGATTTTTACCTTACATTGAAGGATTTTTCACGGTAAAACATCGATGTTCTATACGTATTTTTATTTAACCAATTTACTGTCATATATATATTAATGTTTGTCCGCCATCACGAGTAAACCACCAAAATGAATCATGAAATTGTAAACTAAATTAAATTTAGACTTTAACTTTGCATAATAGTAAAAACCGAAAAACTTCCGTCAAATTAATTTATTCACGGTAATAAAATATCACATTAAATGACATGATAACTATAATACCTTATAGAGAACATTACTTTAACTTCGTACAAACTTGAGGTTCCTTTTACCTTTGTCAAGTGACACATAAATTTATTATTAAATATATGTTTTTTCATTAAATTAAAATAAAATTGTTAACTATTTTTAACAATTACTTTTCATAAATAAAAAATGTAAAACTCCATAGTTGGTTTTGGATCTCAACGAACGGTCAACAAAATGTAGATTTTGTAATGTTTGTTCGGGAGCAACGGTCAAAGTCTTAAGTTGTGGTCAAAGAGCAGACTCCACCGACAGTACTAAGTAGAATCGCAAACAGCTAGCAGCAAGCAACTATTACAAAATGTCTTTAATATTTGCCATTGGAAAATTGAGCTGTCCAAATCAAATTGAGACTATTATATCACAACTGTCTGCGAGTTTTTTCACCATTCTATTTACATATAAAAAAAAAAATTATCGTCATTTAGATATGTCGCAATATTTTGTTTAGAATGTATATACACAATTTTATTAATGATGCATATATAATTGTTAATTTTTTGAAGAAGTGACATGTAAATATATGTATGTATTAAACTATTTTATATTGTCAATGCATACGATTGAAATTTTTAAAATGAAATATATTTATTACAATATAATTTTATGCAATATTTAATAATAACTTTTTCAACCCTCCATTTAATTGATTTTTGAATCCGTCGTCTCTATTCTAACTCCTTAGATCTTGCAGAGTCGATGAACCGATTTTAAAAACACTATTTGAAACTTAGCTTGTAAGATACAAATGTGCTAGTGTATATATAGATATGTAGTTCAATCTATTTTATGATGGATTGTAAATATTTAAACTTGATCTGACAACGTTGAGATTTCAGGGTTAATGGATCGCTCGACTTTTTTTTAAAACAAAATATTTCATACTTAAAATATGTAAAACAAAAAAAGTAGTTATCCTAAACTACTAAAATATATAATGTATAAAATCACAGCATAAGACACGATAACAATGTTCACAACAATTTTAATGGAGCTTTTAAAGTTTTTGTTTTTAGGTGTTTCTGTTGTTGTTGATTTAGCGATTTTTAATTTTTTTTTTTATTATAAATGAATGGAATTTAAGATGAATAACTTTTTCTTGACAATGAAAAGAATCAAAAAAATAAAGAACACTGAATATTTTTATATAAAAAATATAATATAATATAATATTGTTTTCTTAAAATAAGTCAATCAAAAATTTAAAGGATAAGTTGGATTCGACCTCATTTTTAAAATGAGAGGTTAAAGAAACTCAATTATTTTTAAGTTTTTTTTATTATTTGACTTAAATTGAAATAAGGTCTAAGGACTTAAAAATTGGATTTAGTATATTTTAAAAACTATATTAAAAGAACAAGTTTTCTATGATCATAAGACTAAATATATAATATTTGAAAGGAAAGATTTTTTCTAATTACTACAAAAAATTATGTTTGTTGATATTTAAAAAAAAAATGTTGTTTTTATATGTATGACTAAATACTAGTGTTGGTGTGTCAGCAGTGATAGTGTGCATTTTTGTTGTACAGATATTGTGACGTAACCAAATAAAGTTGTTGCCCTTTTGGATGTATTAGTGAATAGTGATTGGTTTGGTGAGGGACGGTGGTCAAATAGTCAGCATAGTTTTGGTTGAGCAATAGGACAATTAATTACCAGCACTTTGAATCGATCAAGTTCCACATCATAATATGATGAACCAAAACAAGAAAATAGAGTCACTCTTTGTTGTTGCTGTGCAATAAGAAGAAAACATAGTCATGAGTCAATATATATTTAAGTTTAAAAAACGAGATATAGAAGCTACACATTGGAGCTTCATTGCACAGCCAAATACATACTAAACATTTAAAAAACAAAATCAAAGTATCACCACTTATGAAACTAATTTTAGGATATAATTTTCAACTTAGATTTTACCATAACACTTATTGGAGGTTAATCCTCCATCCAAATAGTTAAAAAAGGTCAAATATTTTATTTTTGACGAAAAAAGGGTCAAGTATTTTGTGCCGTACTAGATAGGTATTTAATTATAAAAAAATGATGATAGAGTATTAGTGAATGTAATGGGTTGTGTTGGTTTGTAGTTGATGAAGTTTAGGGTTATACATTATTTTTATTACACTTAAATGAATAAATAAAAGAAGTATATATTAGTTTGAATTTAAACTTAAATAATTTTTAATCAGATTTTATTTATCTATCGGTCAAACTCTGGA
Organism: Cicer chorassanicum; assembly: GCA_037974735.1. Classification (NCBI taxonomy): domain Eukaryota; kingdom Viridiplantae; phylum Streptophyta; class Magnoliopsida; order Fabales; family Fabaceae; genus Cicer; species Cicer chorassanicum. Next base: position 55,930,491 of record JBBPBP010000001.1, on the reverse strand, counting down.
TCGTTAAACTACTTTTTCTTAAGAACTAAAAAGTTAAAAAAATAAAAGTTAGAAGTATATATAACTAAAAAAAAATTGAGCCTAAATATAGAGTACTACTTTCTAACAGACATTTTTAATATACTGATTTCATTTGGTTGAAATTAATACAAGTTAAACTACATTTATGTAGGACTCAAACAATTTAGTGAATATTATTTAAATTTGAATAGATAGAAGAGTGTATTGATTTTTTTTTGAATTTCTTTACCATTGCATCTATAGATCAAAAGAAGAAGAGTGTATTGAAAAATCTTCAGAGACTTAATTTATTTATCAATTGAGTCATGCTTATATAATTTTAAAACAATATGGTTAACTTGGCAGTTTAGGTTTAGATCAACCAAAATTATTTTGTGGTGGCACAAGGCATACGCAAATGTTGCAATGCAGAGATGGCATTAGTCCTCCAAAAATATTTTATTTCAATATATTCGACATTTCTTTTTAGAAAAAAAGGCTCATGCAAACAAAAATATCCAATGTATAAATCTTTTATAAATTATTTGACATAAGCTAATCTTTTTATTTGTTTTTTTGATCAATTAATGTTTTTTGGGAGGTTTTCAATTGAAGTTTTATTATTATTATTATTATTATTATTATTATTATTATTATTATTATTATTATTATTATTATTATTATTATTATTATTATGTAATACAGTTATTTTGTCAAACACTAGTTGTAGCCAAAATCCAGAAAAACATAATTTTATCAATATATTTAAAAATCTTCACGTTTAAGGTGTCAGTGTGTTCAAGCTACTCAAACAAAAAACGTTCTTAGTTTCTAACAAAATAAGGCAAATACTTTTGCCTGTATATCTGTATTATAACTAAATTTTCCACCATCAAATATTTTAAAAAGTTAAAAAATAATTCATTCAACTTAAGTGCGAGACCGGTTCAAGGATAAATAAGATGTAAAACAAATTCTAACTAATATTTTTTAACTTTAAATGAGGTAGCTTAAATAAAAATATATCTATAATTCTTTATGTTTAACTCAATTCACATTTTGATTTTTTTAAAATTTATTTTATCTCGATTTAATTTTTTAAATTATATTTATATTATGTTTACACCATTAATCATTTAATTTATCTCAATTTCGACAACAATTAGTTCAATGGTTAACTTTTGATTATTAGAAACTCTACCTAATACTGCAACAATATATCTCTCATACTAACCTTTCAGAAAACATTCATCAAATATTATAAATTGTCTATATTTCTTGATTTTATTTTCAACAATTTAAACACACGTATAGTCTTAAAACAAAATTATAAAAATTTATTTACATAATCAATGTCTTTAACTTTCTTCGTGCAAATTAATTTGGACAATCAACTCGTTGCAACGTTTCAATTGAAATTTTATATTTCATGACAATAATTCAGAAAATTTTCAAACTTAAAAGACTACATATATAATTTAATATTTTTTAAAGGTTAATGGTGCATATCAAATGTAACTTAAATGACCAAATATAAAAAATAAATTTAAATGACTTAAACAAAAATTAAACTAAATATACAAAATTTCAAAGTGTATTTTTTTCCTAAAAGATATCACTCTAATTGTCAAATAGTTGTGCTTTAGGTTGAGATTTTAAATCAGCATATGTGACCTTTTAACTTTAGTTGCGGGTAGATCTAAAACTAGGATTTTAATTGTCTTACCCTCAACCAACCTTCCTTTCAGAAAACGAAAAATGATTTTATTTAGATTAGTTCATTTATGAATCAAGAGAAATCTAAGAAGGGGTAGAGCTGAAGGGGACCGACACGACCTCATGGTACTCAAATCTTTATAAAGTTTTTTAATACTAATATGTTATGATAAATTTTAGTCTTTATATATATTATATATATAAAACAAATATTTATTATAAATCTAATTTATTTTATCTTTTTCGAAGCAGCGTTACCAATTCACATGATTATGTTGCTGATATCATTGATCAAGCTCTTCACCATAAGTTCACTGACAATGATCAAATCGAAGGTTCTTCTTTTTAAATTCATTCTCGGTTTAAATTTGTTTCTTGCTTTCCTTATTAAGATACTACCACAACAAGAGTGCCTGATATGAGAGGTGATTGCCAACTAATACTGTCTTACCTTTTTTTAGACAAATGTTAGACTTAGTTCTACCTTAGTTTTTTGGTACAAATGTTAGTCCTAGTTCAAGTTTAAAATTTAATTCTTGTTTGATAATATTAACTTTAACTATATCTTAAATATTTTGTATATACAAATGTTAGTCTTAGTCTAAGTTTAAAAGTTAACTCTTTATATTTGATTGATAATATTAACTTTAAATATATCTTAAATATTTTGTATATGCTATGCATTTTAAAATTTATTTTTTCTTAATTAAATTATACTTTTCAAATTTGGCTCTTACACTTAATTCTGTTTTCTAAATGTAAGAGATATAATATTTTGTTGGATGCAAGTATTAGTTTGTTGGACACAAGTATTAGAGATATAATATTTTCTTGAGGTTCTGGAGTACTTGATTTTCTTGAATATAAGAATTTCAAGTTGTAAATTTGTAAAAATATATTAACAATCAAACTCCTAACGCTTATAAAAAAGATAGTGGATCGAATTCGAGTAGATATTTTTAATAATTAAAAAATAGTTTTCAAAAATCTAATTTTTTTTCTAGCACTAAATTTTAATTCTATTAAAATAAGTTTATTAACTACAATAAGAAAAAACATATATAATTATTAAAAATATTTAAACCCAACACATTTTTTAAGATAACAATATTGATATAATATGATAAAAAATAATTGTTTGGTTTGAATATTAGGTTGTCTATTTTAAATTACATGAAAGTATACTCAAATAAATAAAGGTTGGATTTGTTTGGTTTGGTTCAATTTAGACTCAAACCCATACAAAAAAATATCAAACCAATTTAATTAGTTTTGATTAATTGTCGGGCTTATCAGATCATGTGCTTTGATTTTTATATTTCTATATGAAACTCACAACCCACACAGTTGGAATTTAGAGAATTTAGGTTGATAGATTTAGTTTATTTTGTAATTACAGTGAAGTTGTTTTTGTAATTTTTTTGACAAGTTAGCATTTAAAAACATTCTTGAGGGCTCTAAAGTGGCCATGAAGCTTCGCCACTTGATCCTGGTGTAACGACACTGCAAGTATACAATGTGAGAAACTCACATGTGAGAGTGACATTGTTAGATTCAAGTGTAAGTACTTAGTCTCACATTAACTATGAACGAGTTAAATGTTGAATATACAAGAGATATAACCATTATATGCAATGCCTTAAGATTTTAGGTGCATATATAATGTTAAAATCTCTTATGATTTTAAATCATTTGACCTGTTGTTGCTCTCGTAACCTCGAACTCTCAAGTAAATTTCACAACAATGTGTCCACGAGGAGGATGAGAATGCAAAAAATGGACTTTGAAGAGGTTGTCATGGTGAAAGCAACACCAATGGTGTTCAATAAATACTTCGATACTCAAATTAATATAAGAGTGAGAAAAATATTAAATTTCAAATTGAATGTCTTGCACTTAGAATAATGGGACTTCAGAGAAAGGTTAACTATTTATCTGATTCAATCAGCACTAACTAAAGTCGTGAACTATAATTGATTGCTTCTTCTCTGTTCAATCAACACATTTGAGTTGGATGGGATCCTTAATAAGCTGTGAGCTTCTTTTCTCTTATGTTTTCTCAAAAAAACTCCAAATTTTTTTTATTAAAATTTGTCGATTTAGAGGTGTATTTTATATGTGTTGATTGACCAATTCAAATATGTATTTGAAAACATAAAAGGACAAGAGAAGAAACCACCTAATAACTTTGATGCCTAACTCAATCTCTGCTTTGGTCCATTAATTGCAATTGGACTAAAGTGGATCCAAAACAAAGTTGAAATTTAAATTATCTAACATATAAAAAAAGTACTAACAATTAGTAAACAAAAAAATAAAAAATAAGTAGAAAGAGCGAAATTTTGTCAAAGGATTTAGAAATTTTATCAGATTCCTTTGAAATTTTGATTGATATGTCTATAGGCTAAAGAAATATTTGTTTAGGGGATTCATTGTCCACTTATTTATTCATAATGTGTGTGTAGTACCCTAATTTTGTCCAACCTTTTTAAAAATAAATCAAAAAAGGAAGATATATATAAAAAATGAAATAGAATAATTACAATAATATCTCATCAATTTACATAGCCAAATCAAATTACATTTAAATTTAAAACCAAATCAAATTACATTAAAATTTCAAACCAAATCAAAAAAAACCAAATCAAATTACATTAAAATTTCAAACCAAATCAGATTACATTAAACTTTATTTTAAACCAAATCAATTCAAGCCAACCTGTTTTGGCTTTGTTCTGTTGCTGCCCTCATTGCTGCTGATGCACTAGGCTTACATCAAGGTTTTTGTCCTGGACACAAAACACGCACAAAAGATGATATGATAAAAAGTCAAACTCTCTTTGCCTCAGCCTCTGTACACAGGATATAGAACAAAAAGACAAACTGCTGAGTTTGAAGCAGAAAATGAGCTAAGACCCAAAGTTGCAAATATAAAAAAGTTTTTTACCCAGCAAACCAGCTCTATTTCCTTTACACACAAATAAAAGTCCAGCAAATAAGCAAATCAACAGATAAAAGCAAACATAAACCAAAATCGTGAATAAATCAGATATGCAGAAAAATTCAGATAATGAGCAAAACAGATCAAACATCAAACAGGAAATCATTGGAGAATGACAAAAGCAAAGCAAGAAAGCAACTAAACAGATAAAAAAACACTATAAATACACCATATCAAATTTCATAGAAAAAAAAGAGATTTTTAACAAAGAATACCTAAAACGAAGAAGTAGAAGAAAGCAAAGGCAGTAGCAAAGAAAGACAACCAGAAAAAGAAGAGTTAAGGTAAAAAAAATTCTCTCTTCATAATTAATTTTTTTTTTATAAAAATGCAATGTTTGGATTTTAAAAAAAGAAAACAAGATAACATTATGAACGAAAATATAAAAAAATATAAGACTTAAAAAAAATTCGAACCTGTGTTGATGTTGTCGTTGCCATTGCCGCCGTGCTCTCCGTCTCAGTCTCCTCCCCTCTCTCGGTTTCTTCTTTCTCCCTCTTAATCTCTTTCTTTTCTTCTATTTTTATTCGCTGATTTCCTTGCGAGCAAACGACCGAGTTCTTCCGTCAAGTACCCGCACCGTAGAGAAAGTAGCTTCTCTTCCAAATGTGTTTCTTTTGTTTCCCTCTGATGCACAGCGGCCGCCCCTTCCTTAGTTGGTAAACTAGGGTTTCGCTTCTAACCAAGAACTACGTAGCTTTGATTTCTCCATCGCACCGGGAGATACGTAGGAGCAAGATCACATTCTTGTCAAGCACATTAATAAAAATTTCTTTTTTTTTTTTGTCCTTTATTTCTTAAGCACACATTTATTCCAAAATCATATTAAAAAATTAATAATAATCGTTATTCATATTTATACTTAAGTTAATATTAATCTTGCACAATTAATTATAGGTAACTGTTTTTTAACGGATGTCGTAGGGTGCTAATACCTTCCCTACGCAAAATCGACTCCCGAACTCAAAATTTGGTTTCGAAGACCATTTTTTATTTTTATTTTCATTTATAAGGGTTTCCCAATATTTTCCCTATTTTAAAATAAATTTTGGTGGCGACTCCATTGAATTTGAGAAACGCTCGAAATTTTAGGCCGCGACAGCTGGCGACTCCACTGGGGATATTTAGAGAGTCAAGCCTAACAAATTAATTGTGCATATTTTTTTTCTTTCTTTTTTTTAACTTTTTCTATATTTGTTTGTTTTTCATTTTCTTTTACTTTATATTTTATCAATTCTTATTAAGTATTAGCTGACAATATAATATTCTTTTAAGTTAATATATCTTTTTTATTTATTCATTTAGTTATTTATTTATTTATTTATTTATTTTGTACATGTATATATGTTTTATTATCGTTATTGAGCTATTGAATTATACTTATTCCACACCCTACACTTTTACTAAGACACACACTTATGAGTGAAATCCTATACCCGGGTTTGAACAAAACTTAAGTTTAGTTTCGAGATTGTGTAGTGGTAGCCTTTTGGATGTACATCCTGTTTGGTTAGCATGAAAGTCTCACCTAGAGTTTGATCTTGTTGAGGGTATTGTCACTCCAAATAGTTTACCTATTGTTGTTGACAATATTCCAAAATAGGATTGTTGGCTCTAGGAACCGTGTTTAGAACTATAGAGCCACCCTTGTGAGATTTTCACTACATAAGTCAATAGACCCTTTCATCATAAGAATATCCATATAAGCAAAAAATACCTCATACATTCATTCAAGCTTTATATATTCACAACAGTTACTCATGACATTGTTTCTTTTGAAAAATAAATTGGCATTTTGCATCAATTTTTAGGATTGTTTGGGAATCATAAGGATCTTAGTCACGTGTCAAATTAAAGTGGACAATGGAATCGGAAAAAAGAAAAACTTTACTTTTAAAGTTTAAGCAACCTGATTTGAAAAGTTTAAGAGACATCAGCAATCAAATGAAACTATACAGCGTGAGAGTTTCTTTCACAAATATGGGAAGATCCTAAATCTCTTGGCAGTAAATGTGCAAATAGGGGCCCTCACAGCATTGGCTCAGTATTACGACCCTCTCTTAAGATGTTTCACCTTTCAAGACTTTCAGTTGGCCCCGACATTAGAGGAATTTGAACGAATATTGGGTTACTCTTTAGAGAAAGGAAATCCTTATCGATATACTGGGCAACCACCGAATGTGGGCGCAATTGCTGAAGTGTTGAAGATCGACATAAGAGAGTTGGCAAGTGCAAAAGAGAAAAAAGGAGCTACTCATGGTTTTTCAAGAAAATATCTAGAGCAAAAGTGTCAAGATTTAGCTGCTAAAAAAGAATGGAGTACTTTTATAGATGTTTTGGCTCTGATTATCTATGGTATTGTTTTATTCCCAAACCATGATAACTTTGTGGATTTTTCCGCAATCAATGTCTTCTTAGCTTTTAACAAAAATAAACAAAATCCAGTTCCCGCGGTTCTTGCTGATGTATACTACTCTTTGCATATGCAACACGAGAAGAAAGGGGGAACAATTTTGTGTTGTGTTCCAGTGCTGTATACTTGGTTCATGTCCCATATGTTCAAGAAAGGATATCATGTTGGAGTTAAAAGTAATCGTGAATGGGCTCAGAGTATCGCTAGCCTTACTGGGGACACAATTTCATGGTATCATAGAGAACAAGGGGTGGAGGAAGTAATATGCCAATGCGGAGATTTCCCAAATGTACCTCTCATGGGAACCAAAGGATGTATTAATTACAATCCGACGTTAGCTCTGAGACAACTTGGCTACCCTATGTTGGAGAAACCAGATGATAAGTCGTTGGAAGCTTTTATTTTGCACAATGCGGGTACAGAAGACACACCGATGTTGCGAAGGATAAGTCGAGCTTGGGAAATGATCATTAGAAAAGGAAGAGTACTCGGATGCAGAAGTTGCAGCACAAAGGAACCCTATCAACAATGGGTAAAGAAAAGAGTCCAAGAAATCAAGTTGCCTTTCCACAGTACACCCTCGAGTGATCCGGAAATATCTGAACCTACCCTTGTTGCCAATGAAGAAATAGAAGAACTCAAAGCATCATTGTTAAAATCTGAGGAGGAGAAAAAAGAGCTACAAGCAAAGTTAGAAAAAGTCTCACAAGAGAACGAGAACTTACGATCAGAAAACTCCAGTAAAAGTCATTTCATTGAGAGAAGCAACAAGAGGTTTAGAATTGAAAAGGAAAATAAACTTGATATACAAGACTGTTTGAGAGGTGCAAATGAAGAGTTAGATGTGCGAAAGCAAGAAAAGAATGCAGCTATTGAAGAAGCCTATATGTGGAAGCAGTTGTGGACAAAATCAGCAAGCTCTGAGCGGAACATAAAAAAGGAGTTTGAAGATTTAAAGAAACAACTGAAACAAATAGTAGCTGAGTACGAGAGTCAATTAAGGAATGAAAGGCAACAAAAAGAAGAAATTGAAGAATTACTCTCAAAACATCAAGATGCACTAAAAACAGAAATGGAGAATTATAGTGAGTTGAAGAATTACATTGATTATCAAGAAAAGATCTATAACGACTTAAAGGATGAAACCATATATTGGGAGGATCGTTTTATGATGTTGCTAGGTCAGTTGAAGAATCAAGAGATCTATAAAGAGCTGGAAGATAAGGGCAAACATTGGAAAGACTGTTTTTCAAAATTGGCGATGCTAGCTAATCAAGCAATCATAAAAATTCCAAAGCATCTAAGAGAGATTGATGCAGTAATGCATCCGCTCAATACTCCAGTCAAAGTCTACAAGTTCGTTGAATATTGCAAAAATTTGATAGAAGAATTGGAAGAGAAGATTGGTTGTCCTATTAAGAGAGAAGATTGAAGTACCATAGTCAATGTAGTTTTTAATTTAAATGTGATGTACTCTTTTTCTCATCAATGAAAGATTTGCTAGTTTGATTTCCGATCCCCATATTTTCTTCACTAACAATTCGTTTTTGTTAAAAAATTTATATAAGGCTTATGATTCCCCAACATCCAACTATCATATTTAATAATTAATTTCATTCCATTCATATTTAATACATACTCATTGGAATTTCATTTATTTTATTATTTTTTTTAAAAAAAAAACAGAAAAGAAAAATCAATAAAGCTGTTTCCCCGACACCCTTATCGGACTCGCGCGAACTCCAAGATCATGGATGAACTTGAGCAAAACCAAGAAGTCATGAGAGCAGATGTTAACCAATTGAAGGACAAGGTTGATCAAATTCTAGAAGCTATAAAGGCTTTGGCAAGGAAGGAGAATACAGATGGGGATCCTCCAACTGCAAATGAAGAACACCAAACCACTCCTTCTCACCCACCAGGCTTTACCCCGACTACCCAACAATATCGTACAACGGCTATGCAATTTCCTATGTATGGTCTCCCACATGGTTATACTCCGCTTGTAGTCATCAACCCCATAGACAATAACCAAAACAACTCAACTATCAACACCCAAAGCCTAAACCAACCACAAATTCCACCTCCTATGGGCTACACGCCACCCCAAAACACTATACCCTCAGAAAATATTCCGTATAGTGCACCCCAAATACCCCATTTTGATGCTAACGGGAATTGGCAACAACCTCACGTTGGGGATGATACACATTCAAAAGAGAAATTCCATGTTTTAGAAGAGCGAATAAAAGCAATTGAGGGGCATAATGTCTATGGTCTTGAAGCTTTTGATATGTGTTTGGTTCCCGATGTGACTATCCCTTCAAAATTCAAGGTTCCTGAGTTTGAAAAATACAAAGGCGCCACATGTCCTAAAAATCATCTGACTATGTACTGCAGAAAAATGGCTTCTCATGTTCATAACGACAAACTTCTCATTCACTTTTTCCAAGACAGTTTGAGTGGGGCATCGTTAAGTTGGTATATGCATCTCGAGCGAAATCGAATTCGTTCGTGGAAGGACTTGGCTGATGCCTTCTTAAAACAATACAGGTACAACATTGACATTGCCCCTGATAGGATGCAATTGCAAAATTCATTGAAAAAGGACAACGAAACTTTCAAAGAATACGCACAACGGTGGAGAGAAGTGGCATCACAAGTAGAACCTCCTTTATCTGAAAGAGAAATGGTTGGTATGTTTATGGATACTCTCCAGTCGCCCTTTTATGATAAGATGATTGGGAGTATGTCATCAAACTTTTCCGACCTAGTCATGATAGGAGAAAGGATAGAAAGTGGGATGAGGAGTGGCAAGATCATCTGTGCAGCAAGTGGCGTGAAGAAACCCCAGATGGGATTCATAAAAAAGAAAGAAGCAGATGCTAACGCTATAATGGTAAACCCAAGAGCCTCCTATTTTCCATCCATAAATTCTTATCGACCCCCAAATTTTCAGCCACCGATACCCCAAACTCCTTACATTCCCTATCCATATGTGGCTGCAACTTCACAAACTTCATACCCTCAATATCACCCTTCAAGGCCACCTTTTTATCAACCACCTCTGGTCCAACCACCACCCATCGCATTTCCCCAACAAAACCAACTAAGCCAAAACCCAAATCCAAATCAATACAAACCACCAGTCAATCGAGAAAAGAAGATAACCCATTTTGACCCAATTCCCGTGACATACAGCCAATTGTTGCCTCACCTACTCCAGAATTCAATGGTAGCCTTGAGACCAATGAAACCTCTGGAACCGCCATTCCCAAAGTGGTATAACCCAAATGCCAAATGTGAATACCATGCTGGAGCTGTAGGACATTCCATTGAAGATTGTCAAGCCTTAAAATCTAAAGTGCAAGAATTGATTAATGCAAAGTGGCTTACCTTCAAGGAAGATAGTCCCAACGTAGGGAGTAATCCTTTACCGGGCCACGGGGATACTTTTGTCAATGTCATTGAATATGAGATAGACCAATGTGCGAATGATAATCATGTGTTAACCATAGAACCGTATATGGAAAATAGTAGATCTCTCCAAAGACCATTGGAAATCCTCTACAGGAAAGAAAATCTTAAGCCAACTCCTAACAGGCCAAATGCAATAATTGTCCAAACACCAACCCCTTTTCCTTATCTAAATACCAAGGCGGTGCCATGGAATTATGAAGCTACCTCACACTTGGCTAATCATCAATCAAGTAATAGCGATGAAACTAAAGGAACTGATGTCACCAACATTTCAGGGATTGGTGGGATGACTCGGAGTGGTCGAGTATATGCCTCTCGACAACCTAAGGAAAAAGAGGGCCATGGAGGAAAAGGGAAAGAAGTTACGAATCATACTGTAAAAGGGCCAGAGACTTGCAAAAAGACAATGCTCGAAGAAGAAGCTAATGAATTTTTGAAGTTTATCAAGCAAAGTGAATATAAGGTGGTAGATCAACCAAATCAAACCCGTTCCAAGATATTTGTTCTTGCTTTGTTATTAAATTTTGAAGCGCATAGAAGGGCACTGATGAAAGTTTTAAACGAGGCCCATGTTACTCATGATATCACTGTTGATCAGTTTGATGGAGTTGTCGGTAATATTACCGCCAGTAGTGGCTTGAGTTTTAGCGATGGTGAATTACCAGCTGAGGGGATAGAGCATAATAAAGCACTACACATCTCTGTGAGGTGTCATGGTCATATTCTTGCACGAGTGCTAGTTGATAATGGTTCATCGTTAAATGTCATGCCGAAATCAACACTATCAAAACTATTTGTTGATGGAGCCTGTTTGAAACCGAGTGCTTTGGTGGTGAAAGCGTTTGATGGATCCAGAAGACAAGTTGTGGGTGAGATTGACCTGCCGATTCAAATCGGATCCCATAACTTTGGAATAACCTTCCAGGTGATGGATATTAAACCAGCGTACAGTTGCCTTTTAGGGAGACCATGGATTCACGCTGCTGGAGCAGTGACATCCACTCTCCATCAAAAGCTAAAGTTTATAGTGGACAATAAGCTGGTGATAATATATGGGGAAGAAGATATGGTAGTGAGTCATCTATCTTCTACGGGCTACATTGAAGACACGGAGGAAGCCATAGAGACTTCTTTTCAAGCGTTAGAAATCGCCAATGCTGTCTTCATGGGTGAAGGATCTCTTTTAAAAGAACCAAAGTTGTTTACCGCCTCCTTAAAGTCTACCAAATCAATGTTGGAAGGAGGAGTTTTTGTTAAAATGGGAAAATTGTTAGATATACCTAAAAAGAACGATAGGTACGGTTTGGGGTATGTACCTACTAAAGCTGACAAAGAAAAGGCTGTGAATGAAAGAATGGAAAGCAGAATGGCTCGTTTGGAAAATCAGACACTGAATTCACAGAAGATTTCTATTTGTGACATTCGCCAAACCTTTCAGAGCGCTGGAATAGTATGTGCGGACCATGTGGCTGTTGTGGAAGAAGAGGATCACGTTGATGATGATACCCTCAAATTGGTGTACCCTTGTCCTCCAAACACTAGTCTCAACAATTGGAAGATCATCGAGTTTCCCATGTTTGTTCATTCATGCTCAAAGTATTTGTGTATTTTAACTCCTTTTGCTCTGCCCAAGGCTATAAGGATAACTAATTAGGGCACATGTATTTCAATTCCATACTTATTATCAATAAATGTATTTTTGAATTCTCCAACAGTTTTTGTTTTTCTCTTTTCTTTTTTGACAATCTTTATTCACATTTTTTTTCCTTTTTCCTCTTAATTTAATTAATGTAGAGTCGAAAACGAATATGTTGAAAATAGCAGCGCTAGAACCCATTCTTGTAATTTTGAACGCCCAATTAATCACGCTGATGAGGATTGTGAAGACGATTGTGAGCCTCCCCCAGAACTAGAAAAGTTAATTGAACAGGAAGCTAAGATAATCCAACCCTATCAAGAACCTGTTGAAGTGATCAATTTAGAGACTGAAGATGATAAGAAAGAAATTAAAATTGGTATGTCTATGAAAGAAACTGAACGAGAAAAGTTGGTTAAACTTTTATTTGATTATGTGGATGTCTTTGCATGGTCATACGAAGATATGCCTGGGCTAGATACTAACATAGTTGAACACAAGCTACCACTCAAGCCTGAATGTGCTCCAATTAAACAAAAATTGAGGAGGATGAGGTATGATATGTCACTTAAAATTAGAGAAGAGGTCAAGAAGCAATTTGATGCTGGTTTCTTAGTAGTAGCAAAATATCCTCAATGGGTTGCCAATATTGTCCCAGTTCCAAAAAAGGATGGAAAGGTCCGAATGTGCGTTGATTATCGGGATTTAAACAAAGCTAGTCCTAAAGATGATTTTCCTTTGCCTCACATTGATGTCCTAGTAGATAGCACTGCTCAATATTCTCTTTTCTCCTTCATGGATGGTTTTTCAGGGTATAATCAAATCAAAATGGCTCCCGAAGACATGGAGAAAACTACATTCATCACACAATGGGGGACTTTTTGTTATAAAGTGATGCCATTTGGATTGAAGAATGTCGGGGCAACCTTTCAAAGAGCGATGGTAACTTTGTTTCATGACATGATGCATAAGGAAATAGAAGTTTACGTGGACGATATGATTGCCAAATCTCGGACAGAAGAAGACCATGTTGTTAACCTTCAAAAGTTGTTTGTGCGACTAAGGAAGTTCAGACTCCGTTTAAACCCTGCTAAGTGCACTTTTGGTGTAAGATCAGGCAAGTTACTTGGGTTTATCGTTAGTCAAAAAGGGATAGAAGTGGACCCAGATAAAGTAAGAGCAATACAAGAAATGCCCGCTCCACGCACGAAAAAAGAAGTTCGTGGCTTTTTGGGTAGATTGAATTACATTGCCAGGTTCATATCACATCTCACCGCTACATGCGAGCCAATTTTCAAGCTGTTGCGCAAAGATCAAAAGGTTGAATGGAATGAGAATTGTCAAAATGCTTTCGAATAGATTAAACAGTACTTGTCAAAACCTCCAATCTTAGTGCCTCCTGTTCCTGGGAAACCGCTTATTAAGTACTTAACAATACTTGACGAGTCAATGGGTTGTGTACTTGGGCAACATGACGAATCCGGTAAGAAAGAACATGCTATTTATTATTTGAGCAAAAAGTGTTAGATCAGATGTGCACCTAAGAAGGGGGGTGAATTAGGTGTTTTAGAGTGTTTCTTGTTTTCAGCGAATTAGCAATTGATTTTTGCGCTTATTGACAGTAAAAGAACACAACAGATTTATCCTGGTTCCCCTTATACCCAAGGGTACATCCAGTCCTCTTGCACACCACAAGAGATTTCTCCACTATTGTTAGAAAATGTACAAATCCCACCCTAGGATCTCTGCTACAAACTTCTAACAAAACCTCCAAGATAGCACCCCACTATCTTAGATGATGTACAAGATAGCACCCCACTATCTTAGATAAAACTACTTAAAGAAAGTACTACTTTCTTTTTACAAATAATGTGATTTGATAAGGATATTGGAATATGAAAGAGAGGTATAATGATAACAATCCAATATTGTTTCAAGTACTTTGAGAACCTTTGTCAAGGATATGAAAATGAAATGCAGGTACTTGAATTATGAAAAATGACTTTGAGAAAAATAGAAAAGTTGTTCAAAGTCGTTCAAGGTTTGGCCGTGGGATGGATCTTTTTGAATCTGAAGTTATGACATATTTATAGTCCATAAACATCTCTTCAGATTCGTGGCCATTGATCCAAGAGGTTTGAGGAAGAATTGCAATATCTTAGATTGAATTCAGAACTGAAAAATTGCATTGCTTCCAGTTGTATTCGATTACAAGATATCTGTATTCGAATACAACTTGCTGCAACGTTAAAAATTATTCAAATTTTTCACTGTGTAGTCGAATACACTTTTGTGTAGTCGAATACAGATGAAGAGTTTTAGCTACTGACTTGGCAATTTTTCATCTGTAGTCGAATACAGATGAGATGGTCTAGCCTCTGACTTAGCAATTTTTCATCTGTAGTCGAATACAGATGAGATGGCCTAGCCTTTGACTTAGCAATTTTTCATCTGTATTCGAATACACCTTGGTTGTATTCGAATACAATATTGTTTTTAGTCAAAAATAAAGATTCTAACATTTTGAAAATATTATTTTGGACTTTTGAAAATATTGTTTATGCATATGCAAAGTATGTAAGGTTCTCATGTACTTGATCTTGTGATTGTATCATTTACCTTTATATTTAAACATTTAATATGTTTGAAGTCTAAAGTTAATCAATGAGATATGTTGGACTTCTTCTTTTTGAGCTTGTTGTCTTGATCATCATCGTCATCGTTGGTCTTTTGTCTTCATCAAAAACATGTATTTTACAAAAAGTTCACCAACTGTGAAACAAAGTATTCACTGCTTGAACGAACATGTTGTGCATTAGCATGGGCAGCTCGTCGGTTGAGGCAATACATGTTATGTCATACAACTTGGTTGGTGTCTAAAATGGACCCAATTAAATACATCTTTGAGAAACCTGCTCTTACTGGAAGGATTGCCCGTTGGCAGATACTGCTATCAGAATATGATTTGGTATACGTTACGCAAAAAGCTATCAAAGGAAGTGCCTTAGCAGAGTATCTGGCCCAACAACCTGTAGAAGATTATCAATCAATGCAGTGTGAATTCCCCGATGAAGGCATCATGACCTTATTTGAAGAGACTGAATCACCTGATAGAGAAAAATGGATGTTGGTGTTTGATGGTGCATCTAACGCGTTAGGGCATGGAATTGGGGCCATTTTGATTTCCCCAGAGAACCAGTTCACCCCATTTACTGCTAGGTTGTGTTTTGATTGCACAAACAATATTGCAGAATATGAGGCATGCGTTATGGGTATTAAAGCAGCTATTGAATCAAAGGTGAAAGTTCTTGAGGTATATGCAGACTCATTGTTAGTCATCCATCAGACAAAAGGAGAGTGGGAAACGCGAGATTCTAAATTGATTCCGTATCATACCCATATCAAAGAACTGACAGAACACTTTGAGAAGATTACTTTTCACCATATCCCTCGAGAAGGAAACCAATTGGCCTACGCCCTGGCCACATCGTCGTCAATGTTCAAAATAAGCGTCGGTCAGGATATGCCGGTCATAAAAATTCAACGAAAAGATAAGCCAGCATATTGCTTATCCATAGAAGAAGAGTCTGACGGCAAACCATGGTTTCATGATATCAAATCATATGTCAAGAACAAGGAATATCCAGTGGGTATTTCAGAGAACGACAAGAGGACTTTAAGAAGGTTGTCAATGAACTTCTTCTTAAATGATGATGTGCTTTACAAGAGAAATCATGATATGGTTCTCCTCAGATGTGTGGATCAAGCGGAAGTGGAGAAAATCATCCGAGAGGTTCACGAAGGTTCTTTCGGAACTCATGCAAACGGACACGCGATGGCAAGAAAAATCCTAAGGGCTGGCTACTATTGGTTGACCATGGAGTCCGATTGCTTTAGCTATGTAAAGAAATGTCATAAATGTCAAATTTATGTTGATAAAGTCCATGTACCACCCACCTCTTTGAATGTTTTAACATCTCCATGGCCATTTTCAATGTGGGGAATAGATGTTATTGGACTCATCGAGCCTAAGGCTTCAAATGGGCACCGGTTCATCCTAGTAGCTATTGATTATTTTACAAAATGGGTTGAGGCCGCTTCTTATGCCAATGTGACAAGAAATGTAGTTGTCAGATTCATCAAGAGGGAATTGATTTGTCGATATGGCTTGCCAAATAAGATAATCACTGACAATGCGACCAATCTGAATAATAAAATGATGAAGGAGTTGTGTGATAGTTTCAAAATTCAGCACCACAATTCTTCTCCATATCGTCCAAAAATGAATGGGGCTGTAGAAGCAGCAAATAAGAATATCAAGAAGATCATACAAAAGATGGTGGAGACATATAAAGATTGGCATGAAATGCTTCCCTTTGCGTTACATGGCTATAAAACCTCTATTCGTACCTCAACAGGGGCAACTCCTTTCTCATTGGTGTATGGAATGGAAGCGGTACTTCCCATTGAAGTTGAAATTCCCTCGATCAGAGTCTTGATGGAAACAAAACTGGAAGAGGCTGAGTGGGTTCAATCACGATTTGACCAATTAAATCTCATAGAAGAAAAAAGAATGATAGCTCTGTGCCACGGTCAACTATAACAAAAAAGACTCAAAAAAGCATACGATAAAAAAGTTCATCCTCGAGAGTTTCAAGAAGGGGACTTGGTGTTAAAGAAAATATTACCCATAAAAAAGGATTCTCGTGGAAAATGGACCCCGAATTACGAAGGACCATATGTTGTGAAAAAAGCTTTCTCTGGGGGAGCTCTAATACTCACAGAAATGGATGGAGGCGACCTTCCACTTCCAATAAATTCAGATGCAGTCAAAAAATATTATGCTTAAAAAAATCAAATAACAAATGGGCTCGCTAGGTTGAAAACCTGAAAAGGCGACCTAGGCAAAAATTAGAGCATCCAGATGGATTGAAAACTTGGAATAGTAGTCCATGCAAAAGTTAGGGATAAAAAAAATCAAGCGCTACAAACCGGGGCAATTATTATTCTTGGAAGCTGACCAACGGGAGTGCCTAAATTACAAGAATGAATAGCGTTTGTTATCCCTTCAACTTAACCTAAACACATTCATCCCTACATTGTAACCCTTAGCTCAATTGTATTATTCTCAATGTAATGAATGTACATGTTCCAATCTTGTCATTTGATGTTATACACTACCCTGTTTCTAAGCCAATTCAGTCTCATGGTTGTTGGTTCTAGTATTTTTTTTTTTTTAAAAAAAATGTGTTATTTTATGATAATAAATTTTGGAATTTGAAATATGTATAAATATAAAAAATATTTTAATTATTTTGACACTTGAAAAATATATACATGAGAACTCGATAGATCCTTAACATGTATAAGTGCATGAAGAGTCATCATTTTAAACAATGGATTTTTGCTTCGCCTCAAAAAGAAAAGCGTCACTCGATAGATATGGGGCGTAGAAGAGCATAAGGATCGGGGAATTAAAGAAATGAACAAGAGTTGATGTATAATGCATGACGCACAAAAATCATGCATACTCACATGATCCATGCATCTTCATTGACACTTTACCTATACTCAATGCATAATACATCCATGAATCATTCATACCTTATCGTTCGAATTGCAAGTATCATATACTTATTCTTCCTCTTTATCTACCTTCAAGATTAGACCAATTACGTTTTTCTTTCATTCCTGTTGATCTACGCATCGGTAACCAATCCGAAGGCGATCATCCTTTCATTCCTGTCGATCTACGCATCGGTAACCAATCCGAAGACGATCATTTTTTATCATTTTTTATTTATGTCGATCTACACATCGGTAACCAAACCGAATACGATCACTTTCATTCTTGTCGATCTACGCATCGGTAACCAATCCGAAGACGATCATCCTTTCATTTATGTCGATCTACGCATCGGTAATCAATCCGAAGACAATCATCCTTTCATTCTTGTCGATCTACGCATCGGTAACCAATCCGAAGACGATCACTTTCATTTTTGTCGATCTACATATCGGTAACCAATCCGAAGACGATCATCCTTTCATTTTTGTCGATCTACGCATCGGTAACCAATCCGAAGACAATCATTTTGCACATTTCAAAAGAATTGCATCATTCTCACTTTAACATTTCAAGGACACTTTAATTCATGCGTTTGTTATTGGACAAAATTTAGGTCCTTATATTTACTTATCTTTTACTTAACATGAAAATGAAAACCATTGATATTCATATTTTCATATCTTTTCAAGTAAAATATAATTAAATAGGGGCAGCTGTAGTACCTTAATTTTGCCCAACCTTTTTAAAAATAAATCAAAAAAGGAAGATATATATAAAAAAGGAAATAGAATAATTATAATAATATCTCATCAATTTACATAGCCAAATCAAATTACATTTAAATTTAAAACCAAATCAAATTACATTAAAATTTCAAACCAAATCAAAAAAACCAAATCAAATTACATTAAAATTTCAAACCAAATCAGATTACATTAAACTTTATTTTAAACCAAATCAATTCAAGTCAGCCTGTTTTGGCTTTGTTCTGTTGCTGCCCTCATTGCTACTACTCATTGCTGCTGATGCACTAGGCTTACATCAAGGTTTTTGTCCTGGACACAAAACAAGCACGAAAGATGATATGATAAAAAGTCAAACTCTCTTTGCCTCAGCCTCTGTACACAGGATATAGAACAAAAAGACAAACTGCTGAGTTTGAAGCAGAAAATGAGCTAAGACCCAAAGCTGCAAATATAAAAAAGTTTTTTACCCAGCAAACCAGCTCTATTTCCTTTACACACAAATAAAAGTCCAGCAAATAAGCAAATCAACAGATAAAAGCAAACATAAACCAAAATCGTGAATAAATCAGATATGCAGAAAAATTCAGATAATGAGCAAAACAGATCAAACATCAAACAGGAAATCATTGGAGAATGACAAAAGCAAAGCAAGAAAGCAACTAAACAGATAAAAAACACTATAAATACACCTTATCAAATTTCATAGAAAAAAAAAAGAGATTTTTAACAAAGAATACCTAAAACGAAGAAGTAGAAGAAAGCAAAGGCAGTAGCAAAGAAAGACAACCAGAAAAAGAAGAGTTAAGGTAAAAAAAATTCTCTCTTCATAATTTTTTTTTTTTTTATAAAAATGCAAAGTTTGGATTTTAAAAAAAGAAAACAAGATAACATTATGAACGAAAATATAAAAAAATATAAGACTTAAAAAAATTCGAACTTGTGTTGATGTTGTCGTTGCCATTGCCGCCGTGCTCTCCGTCTCAGTCTCCTCCCCTCTCTCGGTTTCTTCTTTCTCCCTCTTAATCTCTTTCTTTTCTTCTATTTTTATTCGCTGATTTCCTTGCTAGCAAACGACCGAGTTCTTCCGTCAAGTACCTGCACCGTAGAGAAAGTAGCTTCTCTTCCAAATGTGTTTCTTTCGTTTCCCTCTGATGCACAGCGGCCGCCCCCTCCTTAGTTGGTAAACTAGGGTTTCGCTTCTCTCTGATACACAGCGGCCGCCTCCTTTAGAATTGTGACTAAGGGTTCCTTGAATTTGTGACTTAGGGTTTCTGATATGTGTTTTAGCCTTTTTTTTTTGTGTTTTTAAGTCTGATAAAAACAACTGCTATATGTGTGTTTTAACTTTTTTTTGTTTTTCTGTTTTTAAGTTCAGTTGGGCCCGGGTATAATAAAAACAAACAAATTTTTTTTTCAAGTTCAGCCCTTTTTTTTAAAAAAAATGGCTACTTACTTTATTTTATTTTATTTTATTTTATTTTAAAAAGATTAATTTTCTTCATAAATAAAAATCAAATTTCATAAAAAATACAATAAAATATCATATCAAAGATTAATTAGATGTGACATCTTTTTAATCTTTGAGTTGTTAGAACACAAGTTTTACAACTTGATAGTTCTAAAACTCTCTTTATTTATTATTTATTTTTATTTTTAATAAATTAATCTAAAATCTATTTGTAAATTTGTGCAATTAGATGTTGTATTATTTTTTATATTTGAGTTGTTAAGATACATATTGTACAATTTAGTGGTTTTTTTTTAAATTTATATCTAAACCAAAAATAATACAAAATATTTTAAGATGATTAAATCAGATGTGACATCTTTTTTACATCCTTGAGTTTTTGAGACACGAGTTGTACAGCTTGATCGTCCCAAAACTCGCATTTTTTAAATAATTACTCAAATCAAACAAACTCTTTTTTGGTCAAAATATATATATATATATATAACCAAACAAATTTTCTTTAAAAACAATCAACATATCCGTATTTTCTAACCAAGAACTACGTAACTTTGATTTCTCCATCGCACCGGGAGATAAGTAGGAGCAAGATCACATTTTTGTCAAGCACATTAATAAAAATTTCTTTTTTTTTTACCTTTATTTCTTAAGCACACATTTATTCCAAAATCATATTAAAAAATTAATAATAATAGTTATTCATATTTATACTTAAGTTAATATTAATCTTGCACAATTAATTATAGGTAACTGTTTTTTAACGGATGTCGTAGGGTGCTAATACCTTCCCTACGCATAATCGACTCCCGAACTCAAAATTTGGTTTCGAAGACCATTTTTTTTTTATTTTCATTTATAAGGGTTTCCCAATATTTTCCCTATATTAAAATAAATTTTGGTGGGGACTCCATTAAATTCGAGAAACGCTCGAAATTTTAGGCCGCGACAGTATGCTGATGTTTTTTCAGGTTTAATTAAGAGAGGCGTAGAGGCAAGCTAAATCACGACATCAAAGTGGCTGGACAAGCACCACAAATATCTCACCCTTTTTTTTGTTGTTGCTGATAATAGCCTCCTTTTCTCAAGGGCAACAACAAGTGAGGCAAGAGCTATGTTGGATATCCTTGCAACTTCCCAACAAGCTTCAGGTCAAGTGGTTAACCTTGATTTTATGCTTCCAAGGTTCTGGTGGGCCTCAAGTGTTGAAGGTATAAAATCCATTAGATGAGTTGGGATAGATTATTTAGAGCCATGAATTCAGGAGGAATGTGATTTCGGGTTTTTTAGTGAATTTAACAATGGAAGCACTGTCGGAGGTTAATCTCTGGTGAAATCTCTGTTAGAGAAAATCCTCAAGAGGAGAACTACCCACGGGGATCATCTCTTCTTAATTGACCTTTATAACCAAGTTAGACATGAATAGTTGATCTAATCACGCAACTCTATTTCATTGATGAGTGACCTGCAAACATTCTAGGCAAATAGAATATATACATACTAAAATTTAAAAATTTGTTGAAGATTTTTCTCCAGTATGGTTTCATGTTAATCCTCAAACTTTCTGTCTTTTACAATCCTAGATGTTTAATTTCTGATGCAGCCGTGCACACCTGCTAAAACACCATCCTGGCGAAAGAATATGAAGGTTACCCAAAATACATCCAAACAAAGAATATGATGTTTCAGCTCATTCAAGATATCATCCTAATCCTACAACAAAATAATTCAGAAACCATATTTTTAATACATTGTACTAGCTGCATCTTTTAGCATTAAACTTTACTTTGAAAGGGTGCTCACATATCTAAAAAGTAGAAATCCACATGCACAAAAAGAAAGAAAGAATGTCTACTAACAAAATAGAGTATGCTGTAATGTATGCAAACAAATAATCCAATAGGAAGAGTATGTGTATGCAATGAAAGCCAAAATCAAATTCATTAAATTCTTTTCATGAGATAATAATCTGATATGTGCCCTTCACAAGCAATCTCAGGAGTGAAATTCAGCAAATTGCAATTAGGGGTGTCTGTGTACATAAATGGATTATTCATTGAACCAAACTAAATCCAAATTGAAACCTATAATAACTTAAGGAATAAGGATTGCATTTTAAAACTGGTATGGTTTTGTCAAACTAGTTATCATCCCAGATACAAAACCAGGTCTCTTCCATGATACTCCACCCGTTTCACAATGAGTATCACTTTAGTAAAAAAACAAAATTTCAAAATGAATATCATTTTTAATTTTCAATGAACTTTAACTATTTTTTTCTAATTGCACCCTCCAATTAATATTATGTACACTATTTCCAAAACATTAAAATTTCCACTTTATATTTATGATAGTGGAAAACACACCGATAGTTAATAAAAATAATTTGATAAAACGACAATTTTGTTTCTTCTATTTATTACATTTCTTAATAGGAGTGCAAAATATATTCATTTTGAAACGGAGAGAGAATTTTGGTCAAAAATTGTCCATGGACAAGCAAGCAGGAGACAGACATTGGAGTGTACCGTCAGTAATGTTCTGATGCACAGTCAGTCAGCTTGCCTTCAAGAAGAAAATAATATTTTCACCTTCTGACCAATCTAATCAATGAGTCTTATTCTGCAATCTAATCTTGCCACTACTGGAATGAAAATTGCATTGGTCAATTCAGCAGTAAGACCACAACATCTTGGTTCCAAATTCCATGTTAAACCTGTATGTATCTATTCTTCCATCAAATAGGTTTCATTGTTGGCTTGATTGACTTGAGGTATTTTAAATTTATTAAAACATGATATTTTTTATTTCACTGAAATTTTTTGCTAAATATATTGAAACATGATATGATATTGTTGAGCATGAAATGTTGAAACCGTTTTTTGTTCTAAACTTAGTTTTAAATCAAGCTTTAAAACCTGTATCAAAACCGGTTGAAACCCGGTTTTAAACTAAAAGTAAACCAATTTAGGGGAAAAATCTGGCTCAATTTTTGAATCTAGTCCTTGCTACGGTTTCAATTTGGATATGGTTTGGTGTGATGAGTATCCAAATTATGCACGGCTCTAGAAAAAGGATTAGGGTTACTTTGTTCAATGTTGGAAGAAGGAGGCAGCTGTGGAATGGAGAAAGAGACACACTGAGATATTGAACACTTTATTACTTTTAAATAACAATATTTTAGAGATTATAACAAGTTCAAGACTATGCATGTATCAAAAGTGATTCAGCCTCTCAAAGTTCACTTACCTGATATCTCAACAAGGTTCAAGCACATGCTTGAGAATCTCCGTCACCATTTTTATGATATCTTCTTCCTTGCACGAGGCTGCAAAATTAACTGAAAACAAAATCCCTTTGTTGGTTACTCAATATGTGAAGTTTGTTAATATGATTGCATGAATAGGTTTATAGAAAATTAAACATAAAAGCAGGATATTTGAACTTAGGTTCACTTTCTTACCCCATGCAAGAACTGGAAACTCCCATTTCTGTTTAGGGACTGTCATTACATATGACACAACCTGCAAAAGTATATCACAACTTTCCAAAAGCAAAATCTTATGTAAAATTATTTGTAACATGGAAATAGCTATATGGAATGTACTAATTACCAAGATTGATGCAGCAAGGGAATGAGGAGACCTATAAAGAAATGCTGTCTCTTCCTTCTCATACAGAAGATCCATAATTTCCATGCAAGCTTCAAAGTCAATCAATTCACCAACTTTTGCCACTCCCCTGAGCTCAACCATTCAAAAGATAGAATCATTGGTGTAGGACACAATACAAAAATCGACTTCAAATTCAAATGTCGGAATTAGAGACATTTCGATCTTAAGGATATGACTCAAACTCACTTGATTTGAATCCAAAGCTCATCAAGGAATGAAAAGGCAATATTTGCTGTGCCAATCTCAAAGTTCAACACCTGAGGAAATCCAAAAGGATATCAGAATTCGATGTTACCTCAGCTGAGGCCACAGCTTTTCAATTTCTACCTGCATGAAAAGCACCTCCTGCAGATCATGTACTTCAAATTTGAGAGAAATACGAAACAAAAAGCTTCATGCTATATCAAAATAATAAACAAAAAGAATAACAAAATATAGTTTTATACCGTGCAAATATTACATATTTTACAATGAATCCCTATTACGCCATTTAAATTTTATTTAGTTTTAGTTCCAAAAAATATAAAAGAAAAGTGTTATTTATACCCTAGAGAGCAAAGAGGGATCAAAAACACATTATTTTCCTTACAAGTACTAGATTAAAAAATTTAATGACTATACCCTGACGAGTTAAAACAATTTAACACATGTATTCAACTACATCGCATCATAATATCACTTTTAGATATTACTACTCTGGAATGAAATATAAACAAAAAGAGTAACTAAAAAGTTCATATATCTGGTATCAATTTTTAACATACATCAACTTTTCAACTACTTCCTCTGTCTCATAATGAGTGACGTTTAAAGTTTGTGCACACATATTAAGAAATACAATAATTAAAAAAAAAAGATGTCGTTTTACCATACTACCTAGTTTAACTATCGATAGATTTTTCACTATTATCAATCTAAATTATAATAATGTTTTGGAAGTTTTGTATATAGTCCTCAAAGTATAGGAAACAAATAATTAAAGTTGAATTGAAAATTGAGAATGACATTCATTTTAAGACAATTTTTTAGTTATATTTCATTTCCTATGGAGAATTTCTTAAAACATGTTCATATGTATATATGGTAAAATATGATTTGACGCATGTGTAAAACTTTTATTGGCTTCCAGCCGAAAGTCACTAAACTCAAATTAAAACGAATTAAAATTTAAATATGTACTAAAACAACAATATATTTCCTGAAATAAAAACATAATTAACCCAACGAACTTGTTTGCTTACAGCTTCCAGGAAATTCCTATTTGTGAAGTGTTGTTCATTGATGGAATAATCCGCCAAAGACTTTAAACTTGCAACAGAGAGTGGTTTAGAATCATGTATCTGCAAACAAATTTCAATAACACAGTCACAAATAACAGTGAATTAAAAAATGAAATCAGAGAGTGAAAATTGAAACCCTCACTTTGCTTGAAATCCATATAGAAATAAGAACAAACAGCTGCAAGGTGCTTTCAGTGACAGGTTGCAACAGCCAGTTCAACGAACTCGCACCTTTTATAAAACTAAATGTTGGAAACAGTTAATTAATCAAATTTCCCAATTACACATTAAAAATCCCTACAACTACTATATTTGATTTTAACTCAAAATTTAAATTTAAGTAATGTTTAAATTAAGAATGTGACATATGCGAATGCAATAGTATCTTGCTAGTAAAATAAATGATTGAATAGAGTGAGAGATTAGTTACGGTGGTAATGAAGGTAAGAAGCGATCGGCGAAGAAGGAGAAAGCGGAGTACTTAACAATGGGGGAAACTTGGAGGTGCTACATGGAAGAGGATTATGAGAAGAGAAAAAAGGTGATAAGAAAATATGAAGAGAAATGAGAAAAGAGAAATGGGTACTACTTGAGATGATTTGATAAGAAACTCGATCGTATTGAGGCGTGAACACGAAGATATCATTGCTTCGCCACTATGCTGTACAAATTTTCATTGTCTAAATAGATACACCATTTTCTTAATTCCATTTCAAGGAGACTTTATTTTTCAAGATTCTTTTATGTTTAGAGGAGTTTTTCTTAAAGGCAATTTTCAAAATTTAATTGTTTTCAATATAAATAATTATTATAAATAATCAAAATACTCTATCTCTGACATCAAACCTACACACAACTTTTTCATAGAGTGTATTCTCAAAAATCTGTGCATTAATGGCCCTGCACGTCTATCTCAGTATAGTGAACCCTCTAGAAGTTCTGCCTCAAAATTCTATAGAAAGCGGTCCCACTTCGATATTCACATAGGTGAGTCTATCAAGAGTACTTTTGTAGCTAGGTACTCTACTCTACATGGAGTATAGATCTCATTAAGAGTTTCTATTATCTCATCTTATCATCGCTCCAGGAATCATGATTCACTGATTTATAATAGCATGTTCATCTCGTATCACTTACGACTTGTTATTAACCATTGATCCTAATTCTTGAGATATCTAGTCTTTTAGGTCGGGTTACCATCATGAATGACTATATAGACATTAGTCCCATCCTATTGGATGTATTTAGGACTTTCTCTCTAGCTAAACCTTTCGTCAAAGATCTACTATATTCTCATCAGTGCGTACATGATCCACTATAATAGTTCCTTTAGAAAGTAATTCTCTAATTATGATGTGTTTACGACGTATTTGTCGTCTTTTACCATTGTAATAACGATTCTCAATCTTCGCAATAGCTGCAGTACTATGGCAGTGGATCAACACATATGTCATAGGTTTTTCCCATAAAGGGATCTCAACAAGTAAGTATCTCAACCAGCTCGCTTCTTTACTAGTAGTAGCTAGTGCTATCATTTCAGACTCCATAATGGACTGAGCCAATATCGTCTGTTCTTCGATTTCCAAGATACAACACCACTAGCTATACTAAAATATAGCCATTGGTTGCTTTGGAGTCATCTGATAAAATTTTCCAATCAACATCATTGTATCCTTCAAGGACGACAGGAAATCTTTGATAATGTAATCCGAGACTCATGGTCCTTATTAGGCATCTCATGACTCTTTCGATAGCGTGTCAATGCTCCACACTATGTCTACTAGTAAACCTACACAACAGTCCTACGACGTAAGCAATGTCGGGTCTAATACAATCAGTGACATACCTGAGGCTGCCAATGATGCCCGCGTATTCAATTTGTCTAACACCTTCACCAATGTTCTTGAAAAGTTTCACACTTGGATCATATGGTGTGCAAGCATGTTTACAGTCAAATTATTTGTATTTCTTTAGGATCTTTTCAATATAGTGAGACTGATCCAAAGAAATTCCTTTTTCTGACCTAGTAATCTTGATTCCAAGGATTACACTCGCTTCTCCGAGGTCTTTCATATCAAAGTTGTTGCACAACAATGATTTCACAGTATTTATAGCATGAATGTTTGATCCAAATATGAGTAAGTCATCTACATAAAGACATATGATAGTGCAAATTCCATTTTTAGATTTGTAATAAATACATTTGTCACTTTCATTTACTTTAAACTCATTCGATATAATCAAGTTATCAAACTTTTCATGTCATTGCTTAGGAGCTTGTTTAAGACCATACAGAGATTTATCTAACTTACAGACCTTGTTTTCTTGTCCATGAATTACAAAATCTCTATGTATTATATCTTGAAGAATTGCCTGATGAATCTTGCTTCATATCTATTGATAAAGATAAATGGATCTGGCATAAAAGGGCAGGGCATGTCAACATGAAAACCATTTCGAAAATTTCAAAATTAGAACTTGTCAGAGGTTTACCAAAACTAAATTTTGAAAAAGACAGAATATGTGAAGCTTGTGGAAAAGGAAAACAAGTTAAAAGCAGCTTTCATTCAAAAGATTTTATTTCCACAAACAGAATTCTTGAATTACTTCACATAGACTTATTTGGTCCTGTCAAAACAACCAGTTTAGGAGGAATGAAATATGGTTTTGTTATTGTTGATGATTTTTCTCGATACACTTGGGTACTATTTTTAAAACAGAAAGATGATGCTTTTGAAGCTTTTAAAATCTTTTGTAAAAAGGTACAAAATGAAAAAGAATCCAGCATCATCTCTATAAGAAGTGATCATGGAGGAGAATTCATAAATGCCCCCTTCAAAAACTTTCTAGATGAATTTGGCATTTCTCATAATTTGTCTTGTGCAAGAACTCCACAACAAAATGGAGTTGTTGAAAGAAAAAATAGAACCTTACAAGAAATGGCAAGAACAATCCTGGAAGATTCAAACGTTGAAAAATATTTTTGGGCTGAAGCCGTCAATACATCATGCTATATTCTAAATCGTGTATCCATTAGAAAAATCATGAACAAAACTCCATATG
Source organism: Cicer chorassanicum (assembly GCA_037974735.1). Lineage (NCBI taxonomy): Eukaryota > Viridiplantae > Streptophyta > Magnoliopsida > Fabales > Fabaceae > Cicer > Cicer chorassanicum. Next base: position 55,902,448 of record JBBPBP010000001.1, on the reverse strand, counting down.
AAATATGGAAAAACAGAAAACCAAACATTTCATACTTCCATATTTTTGGATGTTACTGCTATATTCTAAACAACAAAGAAGTTCTTGGAAAATTTGATTCTAAATCAGATAAAACTATCTTTTTGGGTTATTCAACCGATTCTAAAGGATATAGAGTTTTTAATCTAAGAACTAAAATTGTTGAAATCAGCATGCATATTTTATTTGATGATTTAATACTTGAAAAGTCAAATGAGGATGAAGAACTGCCAGACACACAACAGAAAACTGATATACAGGAAACGGAGATCGATAAACAATCTCCGTATCATTCTCCACCTAAAAGCTGGAGAACAATAGGAGATCATCCTCAAACCCAAATCATTGGGGATACAGCAGATGGAATTCGAACTAGGAAATCATTCAAGAATGATGAAAACAACATGGCAATGATTTCTCAAGTTGAACCAAAATCAATTAAAGAAGCCATAGTTGATCAATCTTGGATTGAAGCCATGAAGGAAGAACTGCAACAGTTCGATAAAAATGAAGTCTGGACTTTGGTACCAAATCCTCAAGATCAAACAATTATTGGTACACGCTGGGTTTTCAGAAACAAATTAGATGAAAAAGGTAAGGTTGTAAGAAACAAAGCAAGATTGGTTGCTCAAGGTTACAATCAACAAGAAGGTATAGACTATGATGAAACTTTTGCTCCAGTTGCAAGGTTAGAAGCTATTCGTATACTTCTTGCATATGCATCTCACAGACTTATTAAATTATTTCAAATGGATGTTAAAAGTGCATTTTTAAACGGTTTTCTGAATGAACAAGTTTATGTGAAACAACCTCCTGGCTTTGAAGATGAATCAAAACCAAATCATGTTTTCAAACTCACAAAAGCTTTGTATGGCTTAAAACAAGCACCAATAGCTTGGTATGATAGGTTAAGTTCATTCTTAATCAATAATGGTTTTTCAAGAGGAAAAATTGACACTACACTCTTTAAGAAAATTGATAAAAATGATCTACTCATCGTACAAGTGTATGTTGATGATATTATCTTTGGATCAACAAATGAAAAAATGTGTAATGGTTTCTCAATGCTTATGCAAAGTGAATTCGAAATGAGCATGATGGGAGAATTGAGATATTTTCTTGGTTTACAAATCAAACAACATGAAAATGGTATTTTTATTTGTCAAGAAAAATACATTAAAGATTTGTTAGCCAAGTACAAAATGAATGAAGCAAAAATTATGTCTACTCCTATGCATCCATCCTCTTCATTAGACAAAGATGAACATGGAAAATCTGTTTCTGAGAAAGAATATAGAGGGATGATTGGTTCCTTGCTATATTTAACTGCTAGCAGGCCAGATATTGTATTTGCAGTAGGATTATGCGCTAGATTTCAATCTGCACCAAAAGAATCTCATTTAACTGCTGTAAAACGAATTTTTAGATATCTTGTTGGAACTACTGATCTTGGCCTTTGGTATAGAAAAGGTTCTCATTTTGATCTTGTAGCATATTGTGATGCTGATTATGCTGGAGATAAAACTGAAAGAAAAAGCACCAGTGGAGCATGTCAATTTCTGGGAGATGCATTGATAAGTTGGTCTTGCAGAAAACAAAATACTATAGCCTTATCAACCACTGAAGCTGAATACGTATCAGCTGCAAATTGTTGCTCACAAGTCCTTTGGATTAAAAATCAACTTGAAGACTTCTCTGTAAGTTACTCTAGTATTCCAATTTACTGTGATAATACTAGTTCAATCAATTTGTCAAAAAATCCAATTCAGCATTCTCGATCAAAACATATTGAAATAAAACATCATTTTATTCGCGATCACGTTAATAAAAAGGAAATTGAATTAATTTTTGTTGATACTCAAAATCAGCTTGCTGATATTTTTACAAAGCCCTTAGTCGAGGAAAGTTTTAATTCAATCAAAGAAAAACTGAGAATTTTGAAAAATCCTGAAAAATCTAGTTAAAACTGCTTCTGCAGAAAACGGAGAACGTTTATCAATCTCCGTTTTTCAAACATCTTTCTCCGTTTTTCAAATCATTTCCCAGACGTCATCTCCCTCATGCGCAGGCAAGACATGTCTCAGCATTAAATGCGCATGCATCAAGTCCTTCAAAAGGCACTGCTCAGCCGTCAAAGTCATCCCTTTCCCCAAACACTTGTCACTTCCCTAGGTTTATCATCATTACTCTCTCTCTCTCTCTTGAAACTGCAAAGGCAAGTTGCAGTTATTACAACTGTTCAATTTTTTTTTGAAACAGTTTTTCATTATTCTCAACTATCATCTTCCTCCAAAGCTTATCTTCAATCTCTCTCTCAGCATAAAAAATGGCTCGAACCAAGCAAGCTGCTCGCAAAAATGCCAGCACTGAAACTCCATCACCATCATCATCCTTCTCACCAGTCTACGATCGTTCACCTTCACCTCCACCCAGGCCAACCCCTCCAAAACACTCATCAGATTCCTCATTTTCTGACTATTTGTCTTCATCTCCTGAATCCAACCCCAACACTTCCATTCCTGAACCTGTCTCCTCTGTTCTTCCTCCTCTACATTCCTGTCAAACCCCAAATTTTACTCAAGTCCCGCCTCATTTAAGAACATCCTTTTCCAAACCCACCCCACCACCACATAAATTTGTTAATCCTCCAGCACCTAAGAGGCGCTCAATGAGAATTCTGGCAGGAATTGGGACTTCAAGAACATCAAACACTAAACCTACCTACTTCATCATCTCAGACACTGACTCAGATGAATCATCTGATACTCCTGCACCTTCAACAAAACCTATTCCTACATCAAAAACCTCTATACCAACCTCTTCTAAATCTTCATTTTCTGAAACCTCTCAATCCTTTCCTTCAACCCAGAAACAAAGACCAATGACTGATTTTTTCTCCTCCCCCAAATCTTCTCAACCTAAAACCCGTACTCTAAAAACCAAAACCACCATTTCAACCTCAAAATTTCTGGCAAGAAAAAACTTACCCATTTGCCAGAGATTCAAAACCACTGTACCTAGAAACAAATTTCGTCTTTCCCCTTCCTCATCTCAAGAACGTTCCCCAACCCCAAAACCTTCTCCCACCCAAATGCACGAACGTTCTCCCACTCCTTCCGCTACCACTGCTCACAAAACTCATACCCCTACTCTTGAACGTTCTCCAATTCCAGAACGTTCTCCTAGCCCTCCCCATTTTACTTCCCCTCCTCAAGAACGTTCTCCTCACGACGAACGTTCTCCCACTACTTCTCCTTCCCACACTCAAACACGCTCTCCCATTCCAGAATGTTCCCCTGAACATCAACATTTTCCCTCTCCAACTCAAGAACGTTCACCTCCCGACGAACGTTCTCCGTCTTACAATCCTTCAACAACCACCAAACGACCACTTTCACCTCAAACTCCTTCCTCTCCTTCATCAGAACCTTCATCTGACCCTGATTCTCCTATACCACCATCTCCTCCCTCCAAAAAGACCAAGCCAAATACCACTCCTCTAATTCCTCCCACTGCCACCAAACTGTTCAAAGACAAATGGGCTCAAAGACCCATTGGTGTTGGTAGAGTTTTCATTTTCGACAAACTCATAGTGGATGGCAATTCTGTCAAACACTTTACTGATGCCCTAGGCTGGACTGCATTTATGCAAATTTCTGAACCACACTATCCAGACGCTGTTCGAGCCTTCTACTGTCAAGCCAAAACATTTCCTGAAAAATCTCTATTCATTTCCACAATCAAGGGAATTGAGATCAGGTTAACCCCTGACATTTTGGCCTCAATCTTGGATCTCCCTACTGAAGGTCCTGCTGTCTTTGGAAAATCCTGGTATGCAGCTCTCAATCTTAAAGAGACTACAGTTCTCTCAGAATTATTTCAAGAGAATTCCACCAGGTATCTGTCAACATTTCTGCGCCCTCTCCCTAAGATCTTCAACAACATGAGTCAACATACTCTTCTTCCTCACTGTGGAAGTCATGAGTATGTCTCTGAAAACGACGCACTGGTCATATATCATCTACTCAACTGCAAGCGTCTCAATCTGCCTCATCTGATCCTTCACCACATGATTGCTGCTGCCAATAAAGACTACAAGAAGAATACTGTTCCTTATGGTATGATTCTTACAAAAGTCTTTAATCATTTTCATATCCCCCTGTCCAATGAAAAATCTCTTATCAAAATCTCCAAATTTTCCACCAAAAACATGTCCCATATGAAAATAAAAGTCACTAGACAACCTTCTCCCCCATCTGAATCACAGCCACGATTTCCACAAACCACCAGACCCAGAACAAGACAGTCTGCCCCACTTATTCATTCATTTCCTTCCACCCTAAAAAGAAAACGTTCTGCCAGACGAGAAGCTCCTGTCACAAATCCCACATCATCATCTCCTTCACCAGATAGAGCTAAAGATAAAACCCCAGAACGTTCTCCTCATACCCCAGAACGTTCTTCCCAAAATCCAGAACTTTCTCCACAACACCCAGACCAAACACCACCAAACCCAGAAAATCCTAATCCTGCTCAAGAAAGTTCCCCTCCAAACAGAGAACGTTCTCTTACCCCTCCTCCTATCAACCCAACATTCTCTGTTTTTCCCCAACAATCCACCATTTCATCCACAGATTTCATTTCTGTCTCTCAGCTTCTTCGTTCTCCACTTGACCCCATGACAACAATGATTTCTCACCAAAATGTCTCTGCCATGTCACCAGCGTACATTTCTCCTCAAACCACCACGTCATCTATTTTTGGTATTAGTCAATTTTTGGCTTCCTCCGATCCTTCTAACAACGCTACTTCATCCAATCAATCCAACCCTCAGCCTCTTCCTGCCTCTCTCCCAGCTGTCTCTACTCCTTCAACCAGCACTACTCCTATTCCTCCACCAATCATGAATCCTCCAAGGGAACCAAGCAACTTTGAAATAATGGCCACTCTACAGGTCCTCTTGGCACAACAGACTCAGCTGCAGTCCTGGCTCACGGATACACTTGCACCCAAGCTCGGTGTACCTCCTCCTCCTCTTTTTCACGCTGCTCCAGCTCCCGAGCCTGTTCCTGTGCCATCCAAGTCTCAATCATCAGAAGGCTCTTCTCCTTCTTTAGCCAAATAGGGATCTTTTTCTCCTTCCTTTTTGTATGACAAAGGGGGAGAATTAAGTTTAGTTTTTTATTCTGTTTATGATCTGATTAAAATTCAGGATCTTACTTTTTGTAATTCAACAAAACGCTTTATTAATGAAATATCTTTTATTGCTGAAATTAAACTGATTGCATTAGTTATATCAATAAAAACATCTGTTGCATCAATTGAGGGGGAGTTTTTACCCTCTTCAAAATTAAAATTAGAATCAGAATTAAAATCTAAATTAACATGTTTGTCATCATCAAAAATGGGGAGATTGTTAAGACAAACTCTCAAATTAAGTTTTGATGAAAATAAACAAGAGATTAATTAAAGAAATTAATTATGATTCTAAATATTATGTTAATTTAATCTGTGCTCTTGAGTGTTTTTATTAAAGATAGGAACCAAGCAAAGCAAAAGAAATAAGTCATGATCATAAACTATGCAAAACAGAGAAAGATTAGCAGAATCAAGAAAGATCATTACAGCCACTTCATCAATCTTTCTCCAACACTTCCACATTAAATATGCCTGAAATCCTTATACCAATTTCATCAGTACATGGCAAGGAACAGATAGGAATCGTTTTTACTCAAAACGATTCACGGATCATTAAGAAAAATCATCACCAATCTAAGCATATCAAAAAACGGACTGCAACTTTCTCCAGTCTGGAAACTGTCAAGAAAGTTGAACAAAGCTGAAACTCAAGATTGAATATAAGTCCTCAGATTATTCAAAAGTCTATCAGACAAGATTGATTATCTTTCTCCACTTATAATCAACGTTCTCCGTTTTTAAGAAGAACAAATTCTGTTTCTGCAGAAGAAGACTTCTCATTTCTGCAGAAAAATATTCACTCCTTTCCAAACAGTTTTGGATCAAATTAAACATTCAAATTGAAGCCCAATCACTATCAAATATTATCAAAGCTTAATGGGTCAGTAAAGCTCGCAACAAGTCTGTTTTAGATCAAGCAAAAGGCCCAAAACAGAAAGCCCAAAGCTGTCAAATACATGGTGCTCTGTTTGTCAACAGATTCCTTGCTTCTGTCAGAAGGAAAACAGAGCACTCCCAACAGCTCTTTCTGACCAGAATTAATTGCTCAAAACATCTATAAAAGGAAGGCAAATTCGCAAGCATCAACCAGATCTTTAAGTGTCAAGTATTCTCATAAAATCATATTCACTTGCATCCTTAAAGTCATCTCATTCAAGAAATCAAGCTGAACCAAATACATACTTCCAGTTTTATTCTATTGGTTTCTTTCACTGTTCTGAATCCTTTTCTCAAACAAGAGTTGAGCAAAACTAGATTCAAACAAACCTTTTAAAATCATTATTGTATAAACTCATAACTATAAGGATTGTTTATAGTTTGAGCGTAATTAAAAGAGTAGATTTCGAAATCCTAACAGATTAGTTAGGTAACTTGATTAATCCTTTCTGGGTGGAAAGGAAGTGTAGTTACAGATCAAGGCTGATCTCTAACTGTGATTGTTCTCCTTTTGTCTTTGAACACTTAGTGAAAATCTCACAGTTGTGAGGACTGGACGTAGCCCACGTTGGGTGAACCAGGATATATTCTTGTGTGGTATTTCTTCCTTATCTCTATTTACATTCAGTTATTGTTATTATCATAATTAAATAGAGAAACTAAAAACTGTGATTTTAACTAATCAAGAACGTTCTGCGTTTTCTGTTTTAAAACCAAGAACGTTCTCCGTTTCTGTTTTTATAACCAAGATCATTCTTGAGTTGTTTTCTTAAGTTTTTAACAGGAAATTTTAAAAAGGGCAAGATTACAATTCAAACCCCCTTCCTTGTAACTTGACATTGCTACTTCAGCCTTTTCTTCATTATCTCATAAGGAGATGTTTTGTTTTTAGATTTATAAACTCTATTCTAAACATAGCAAACAGTCAAAATAATTTTCCCTGCCAATGAGATACAGCTCAAGAGTTTAACATAATAGCAACAACTAGTTGAGTAAGAGTTATATTCTTTCTTTCAGCTTTACCATTCATTTCAGGTGAATAAGGTGTAGATGGTTCATGTATAATTCCATACAATTTATAAAATTCATTAAACGAACTAGAATCATACTCGGTACATCTTAATCTTTCTACTACATTGATTTTCAATTTCAATTACAAAGATCTTAAACATGTCAAACATTTCACTTTTATTGTTCATTAGATATACTAAAGTATAGTCGAAACAATCATCAATAAAAATAACGTTTTCCATTTCTTGTTAATGACCCAACAAGTTCACATATATATTAAATCTAAAGACTCAAAATTATTTTATTACTGATTTATGTGAACTCTTTGTTATTTTAGCTTGACTATTAAAATCACATTTTTCAAAATTAAAGATAACTTTGTAATTAAGCCTAAGTTACTTAAGTTTGAAATTCTTGTTCACATGACAGAGTCTAGCATGTCAAATATTAAAATCACACAACATATAAACAGAAGGAGACATTTTTATTAATTTCAACATAATTGAAACATGCCATCAGTGGCGTACCTTAATAGATGATCTCATGAGTTATCTTCTGAATTTCACGAGAGTGATCCTCCACTGATCTGTCATCGGTCATCTGATACTCTAATACTTGAGGTAGCAGCTCACAACATACTTTTTATCCTCAGCTTTCTCAGTATCATATTTTTTCTTCGGAGCATTCCAAACATCTCTAGCAGTATTATTGGAACTGTAATAGTCATACAGATCATCAGCAAGTCCATTAAAAATATAATTCTTATCATTATTCTCCCATGAGTTAATTCTCCAGCTTTTTTATCTTTTTTGTTTGTTTGTCTCAAACTGAAATAGTTTATTGAAATTAGAGGCAACATAACCAAATCCAGTAATCTTTTTGGTTGATATGGCAGAAAGAAACGTCTTAAAATTGTTATTTTTGAGTTTCGAAAACTGTTTCAAAATCAATTTATGCCACCAAAAATATTACAAGGTTGAGTCGCGAACTAGGTCGTTCTCTTTAATACGTTTTGTGGCACTGCCTAAATTGTGCAAGACAGACTATCAACCACGAAGTCCCTAGGATAAAACAACCCATATTCCCTGTATCGGAATTCTAATGCACCGTAGAAATCCGTTCTAGAATTAGCCCCTCAATATGGCAATCTAATGGCTACCACTCGTAATATGGTATTATGACCACTCATAAATCAAAAGGACTATGACACAAAAAACTCCACTCAAATCCACGGAACTACGACATAACAACTGCTCTAAAAATCGAAAGGACTACGACATAACAACCACTCTAAAAATCGAAGGGACAACATTACAAAACCGCTCATAAATATTGAAGGGACAAAAAGGAGAGAAGTGACTCGGAAATAAGTTGAGCATAATAGAAAAGGGAAAAAAGAGAAAGTTGAGAAATGCATCCAACTTTGGTGTACTTATCACAAGATTTGAAACTCATTATATAGTGATGGAAGCAAACCCACATATGTTTTCTATCAATGTGAGACTTTAGTATTTATAGAATTAAAAACTACTCAAAATACGAGTGTTTTTCAATGTGAGATTTCAACAATTTTTAAATTTGTACATTAACATACTCTATGTTCTAACATTAATCAAATTTGCACAATATAAAACTAATTACTTTTACCTATAATTAAAATTGGAGTTATATAAAAATCAAATCGTTAAACTATAATGGTTAATGAGGCAAAAAACCTAAATTCAAATTTTGACTTCAATAATTTTTTATAAAATTTTATTTATCTTTTGGTCGATTTCTGAAATACTTAACACTCTTTTTGTTGTATTCAAAGGCTAAAATTTAGCTGGAAGAGGAAATTGTTTTATTAATTTCAGCAAAATGGCTACTTATAGCCTTTACAAAACAGAAAGGAAATAACAGACCACGTATTTTAAGCCAACGTGGGATTACAATTTGAAACTAAACAAACTCTAACAAATTCTCCTAGATATTAGGACTTATTAAGTCAAACAAAGACTAATTCAAACAAATAATATCTAACAATCCCTCCCTTAAGCTAATGCATCTGCACTTAGCTTAATTTAGTAACACCAGTCACTCCAAGCATGCCACAAAGCTTCTCAAATTGCTCCAGCTTTAACGGTTTTGTCATAATATCTGCAATTTGATCTTCAGATTTGCAGTAACTCAGCTCAACAACTCCATCATTCACTAAGTCCCTTAGAAAATGGAATCTTACATCAATGTGCTTGCTTTTGCCATGAAACACAGGATTCTTAGACAGCTGAATAGTGGAGCTGTTATCACACATAATTTCAGTACCCTTCTTCTCTTCAACTCCAAGTTTCTCCAACACCCTTTTGAGCCAAACACACTGACAAGCACATAATGCTGCTGCTATATATTCCGCTTCCGTGGTAGAAAGAGCAACCACTGATTGCTTCTTTGAGGACCAAGAAACAGCTCCAGACCCCAACATAAATACAAACCCAGAAGTACTTCTCCGATCATCTAAGTCGCCGGCATAATCACTGTCGGTAAAGGCTATGAGTTGCAAGCTGCTTTCTCCTTTCTTGTAAAAAATTCCAAGATCAATTGTGCCTTTTAAGTACCGTAAAATTCTTTTTGCTGCAGCCCAATGTGACATAGTGGGATTGGACATGAACCTGCTTATCAAACTATCAAACTAACACTGTACATTAAGTCAGGCCTAGTTACGGTCAAATACATGAGGCTTCCAACCACTTGCTTGAATAGAGTTTCATCGATTCTAACTCCACTCTCGTCTTTGGACAGCTTTGTACCTGGCACTATTGGATTTTTCACGGCATTACTATCCTCCATGCCAAACCTCACTAACACGTCTCGTGCATACCTTCTTTGGCAAATGAAAATTCCATCTGAACGTTGTCTAACCTCTACTCCGAGAAAATGTTTCATCCTCCCCAAGTCAGACATATTAAACTCCAACATCACTGAATTTTTAAAATCATTACACATGCCTGTATCATTCCCAGTAAAGATCAAGTCATCGACATAAAGACTTACTATTAAGATTTTACCTCCCTTCGACTTTGTGAATAGTGTGTGCTCACTAGGACACCTCTCAAAACCTTCACGCATAAAATAAGCTTCAATTCTGCTGTACCAAGCTCGCGGCGCCTGTTTAAGGCCATATAATGCTTTCTTCAGTCTGTAGACTTTCTCTTCTTCTCCTTTCTTTATAAAACCCTCAGGTTGCTGCACAAATACTTCCTCCTTGAGCTCTCCATGAAGAAAAGCACTCTTCACATCAAGTTGGAAAACCTCCCAAGTGAATTGAGCAGCCATTGCAAGTATCACACGAATGGTGTCAAGTCTTGCCACTGGAGCAAATACTTCAGTGTAATCTACTCCGTAGCGTTGTGCGTATCCTTTTGCCACCAGCCTCGCTTTGAACTTCTCCACATCCCCATCTTCGTTAAGCTTAGTTTTGAAAACCCATTTGACTCCAATGGGTTTGAAACCTTTAGGCAGCACGGTGAGTTCCCAAGTTTGATTCCTCTCTATGGCTTCAATTTCTGAAGTCATTGCTTCCCTCCATTTCTTGCTTTTTACTGCTTCTCCAAATGTAACTGGATCATTCTCAGTCACCATCATCATTGCATTCAAGTTTTCTTCTTCAGATAATCCTTCGCCTGTTTCATAATCTGTCATCCAACTCGGTGCTCGTCTTTCTCGTACACTCCTCCCTTCAGCCAATTCTTCATGTGTATTAGAGTTTAGCTCATTTGAGGGTGAATCTGTCAGGTTGCTATTTGAACGGCTGCCCGAATTATTTGAATCTGCTCCACCATTTTCTTCTTCACTCTGGTCATCCTCTCCATCGCTTTCATCTTCACATTCTAATATATCTTGCTTGATTTCTTCCTCTGTTCTGCCCCAATCCCAACATTCTTCTTCTTCAAATACAACATCCTTGCTGACGATGATCCTTTTTAAGACAGGATCATATAACCTCCACGCCTTGGACTCATTGCTGACTCCAAGGAAAACACATTTTCTGCTCTTATTATCCAACTTACTCCTCATTTGATCTGGTACATGTACATGTGCAACACATCCAAAAATTCGAAAATATTCCACCACTGGTTTCTCACCACTCCATGCCTCTTCTGGAGTCTTGTTTTCAACTGCCACTGTTGGACTTCGATTCTGAATATGTACACACCATCTTACAGCCTCAGGCCAGAAAGCTTTAGGAACTTTCTTCTCAATTAACATGGATCGAACAGCATTCATGATCGTCCTATTCTTCCTCTCGGCAACTCCGTTTTGTTGAGGAGCATAAGCTGCCGTCAATTGTCTATTTATTCCCTGTGATTGACAAAACTCGCCAAACTCGTTTGAGGTGAACTCACCACCCCTATCTGTCCTCAAACAAGTTATGTATGCACCTATCTCTTTTTCAACACAAGCTTTATAATTTTTGAATGTAGCAAAAGCTTCTGATTTCTCATGTAAGAAATAAACCCAAGTTTTACGAGTAAAATCATCAATAAAGGTTAAGATGTACCTTTTGCCACTGTTTGAAGATGGCTTGAGTGGACCACAAATATCTGAATGCACTAGTTGAAGTTGCTTTGACGCTCTCCACAAGCTTCTTCTTGGTATAGACTCTCTGTGTTGCTTGCCAGTTAAACATGCAGTGCATATTTTCTTTGGAGACTTCAAATAGGGTAAACCAACCACCATCTTCTTGGAAGAAAGCGTTTGTAGTCCCTTGTGGTTCAAGTGCCCAAAACGACAATGCCACATGTGAGCTTCTGTTTCTGATACAGCTTCAGTTTGTAAACACATAGAATTTTTTTGTGCCATAGAAGCTAACAAATAAAACATTCTGTTCCCACTCATATGAATTTGCATAATTAACCCCCTTCTAGGATGGAATACTTTGCAAGTTCCATCCCGAATCAAAATGGCTAACCCTTTCTCTTGAAGTTGTCCTATGCTTAACAAATTGTTTTTACGCTCAGGAATATAATAAACATCAGATATTACATGGGTTATACCATTCAATTGTACCTTAATACTTCCTTTTGCTACCATTGCCATTCTCGCATCATTCCCAAGCTTTACTGTTCGACTGAAATCTTCCAAATTTGAGAACCAATTTTTGTTCCCTGTCATATGATTACTACAGCCCGAGTCAAGGAACCATACCTCTTCTCTCTTTGTTTGATGAAGCTCTACATAGGACATCAGTAAGAGCTCCTCTTCTTCCTCTAATTCAGTGTAATTGGCTTTCTTTTCCAAATCAGGACATTCATATTGAAAGTGTCCCAATTTATGGCATTTGAAACACTCAATGATTGATTTGTTTAGAGGTTGTCTCGCTCTCCCTCTACCATGTCCTCCTCTAAACACACCTCGACCTCTTCCTCTGCCAGATCTGTCTTCCTGAGCCACTTTCAGCACCTGTTCCTCTTGTTGGGGTCCATGCATCCTTTGTTCATGGACAAGCAGGCTTCCATGCAATTCATCAATGCTCAAAGTACTTAGATCATTTGATTCTTCAATTGAACAGACAACATAATTGAACTTGGCTGTCAATGATCTAAGTATTTTACTAACCACAATACTTTCCACCATTGTCTCACCATTTAACTTCATCTTGTTCACCACAGTCAAGGTTCGTCCCATGAAGGTGTCTACTTTCTCTCCTTCTTTCATGGCAAGCAACTCAAACTCCCTTCTCAATGCTTGAAGTTGTGCCCTTTTCACCTTCGTAGACCCTTGATACTTTTGTTTCATAGAGTCCCAGATTGCCTTCGACGTCCCCTTGTCAAGAATTGTTTCCAGGATTTCTCTATCAATTGCCTGAAACAAGAAGTTCTTGACCTTCAAATCTTTGAGCTTGGCCTCTTCTACGGTCTTCCTCTGCGCTTCACTCGCTGCTGACCCTCCAATTGCAGGTGCAGGGATCCCTTCATCTATCAGGCTCCACATCTCCTTACTCCTCAAAAAGTTCTCCATTGTCATTGACCAAAAATCATAATGGCCATCGAACCTCGGAATGGATGGTTGCACAAATTTTTCTGAAGTTGACATTTTGATCTTTTCTGTGTTTAACTCACACAAACTCTCGTGGTTATTTTAAATTCTTTTACACACACCCTCACACACTTAATCAGGCCCCTTATGGAGCTCTGATACCAAATTGTTGTATTCAAAGGCTAAAATTTAGCTGGAAGAGGAAATTGTTTTATTAATTTCAGCAAAATGGCTACTTATAGCCTTTACAAAACAGAAAGGAAATAACAGACCACGTATTTTAAGCCAACGTGGGATTACAATTTTAAACTAAACAAACTCTAACAAATTCTCCTAGATATTAGGACTTATTAAGTCAAACAAAGACTAATTCAAACAAATAATATCTAACACTTTTATCCGAAAATCGGCGGAATTAAATAAAACAAAGGCTAACTATAGTGCCCTAGTTATTGGTAAGCGTAGGCAATGGAATGTATGAAGTGGCATGAGCACCTTTACATGATTTCAGAAAGGGAGATACGAAAGATAATAGGTATTTTAGTTTTAGGGGGCAACCACAATTTGTATGTTACAGATCCAATGTACTCAAGCACAAGAAAAGATCTTAAACAATGCATTCCAGGCTTCTGATTTTGATGCAAAGTCACAAAATGTTGGTTATAGAGCAGGAGTTTAACTAGAGTCAAGACCATGTCCTCAATATTGAATTTATTAAGGATTTTTTTTTTCTATACTAGACAAATATATGTGAATTTTTAACTAGTCAAAAGAGCATTAAGTGAAAAGATGAGAATTGTTTAAGAAGTACGAGTTAAATTTATCATAAAAGAAAGTAAAGTAAATATAAATTATAAGTAAAATAGATTTTGATTGATTGAGTTGTGTCTAAAATGATATTTATAATGGATAATTATAGAATGAAAATTAAGCCTAAATCCTTCAACTATGGTTGTGGTCAACTAAGGATTGTGTCTTAAATGTCGTATTCAACTAAACTCGTGTGTGGTCATATCTAAGATTGTGACACGCCTACCTTTCGATGTTTTGCAACCTATTTTGTTTTTGACGTGCGCTATTATCTATTTCCTCATTGTTGCTCCTGAAAAATAATCACCTCATGTTTAACTATTGTTTCTTGCTCAGTGATTTAGTCCAAAATAATAGAGAAAATAGTTTTCAAGGGTCAAATTATGTATTCATAATGCTCTTGAACTCCTTTTTACTTAGAAAATTAAGTAAAGACCTAATATGACTAAGCAAAACTCAACTTCCTCACTCTCTAGATTGTTGTTCTTTGGTGATGGCCTTGAATGCCTTAACTCGACTCATAGTAAGTCAGTTCTCAATTAACAACTTAACATAGTTTTAAGTGTAAACAAATGTCTCTTGTGTCACATTAATCAATTCATGCACATGAGATAGTGTGATAATGTGCCCCAAGCCAATTAATAATACATCATAACCTAAATTGCACAATAAAGACAAAAAAGTTATTGTTGCAGTGTTTCCCTTTTCTGACCTACAACTAATCTAATAACTTAAACAACAAAGTGATTTACCCAACAATAAATCCTTTTCAGCCGATTTTTCTACCTTATTAACTTCCTTCTTCAGAATATTCCAATTTCATGGCTGCCAACACCAAAACTGAAAGGTCGGTTAATGATGTTAAACGTCAGATCTTCCTATTGTATTGGTTCAGCAAATTCTTTGTTTGCACTGATCGACAATCCTAGTTCAAGAATTCCAACTATATGTTGGCCACCTCTTTTCTAATCAATTAATGTCTTGGAAAACTCTATTCCTTTCTTTTCTCTACCGATATTTATTTACTCTCTTGGATTGACTAAAAAGTAAAGGTAATGTAAAGACCGTTCAAGGTCCTCTTTGATTCTTCCAACTCTAGATTATGCTTTATTTCCCATAGTTAACTACTATAAATTTTGACCGCATTTTTCAGAGGATTTTGGGATTTACGAGAAGTTTTATCCCTGAATAATGATCTTGTAGTAATATTTTATACTCTTATCTTTATCTATTAACTGTATCACAACAAAGGTAAAATAAAATATATCATACTTTTTTATCAATGAATAAAATATGTCAGAAGTGAAAAATAATTTTATTCATATTTTTTAAGGCTATTTAATAAAATTCTTACAAAAACATTAAACAACTACCATTTGAAACAGAGTAATGTATTACATATATTGATTGAGTCAACTACAAGCACTAAACCACCATTAAGTACTGCTTCTGTTACTCTTAAACCACCGATTTTTTTAAGGAATTTTTTTAATACAAATATTACTGTTTGTGTGCTAATTATACCACTGTTTTATATATATTAAAAGTTTAATTTTTATGCATTAACAATATAAATAGTTTTACACATACGTCAATTCATGTGAGTAATTTTATAAATAGTTATGATTAAAGTTAAATATTATTAATAATTTAACGATCGTGATTAATATATATTACTATTGATATATATAAATTAAATTTATATATTAATTATTATTACTACATCCATGTCCAAATATACTTTTGAAGTTTATCTCTTAAGAGTGATAATTAGTATATCTTATTATAAAAAAAAAATTAATCATATTATTTATCGCTAGTTATAAGAAGAGAAATACGATAATTATGATTATTTTGGTTAAAAAAAAATATCATTAATTCTGATGGAAATTCAAAAGGATAAGTGAAAAAGTTAAAAACATATTTAAAATTTTCTTATCAAACAAGATTATTTCTTAGTTCCTCAAAAAAGATGATTTCTTAGTCTGTAAAACAAAAAAATTACTACTTTTATTTTTTTATAAAAAATTAATAATATAAAAAAATAAATTTATTTATATTATAAGACGTGGTAGAATTAAACACTCCATTAATAAGCAAGTTGCAACTAGTGACAGCAGTAGGATTGGTGTTGGAGATATTAGGGAATTGATATTTGAATATATGAATCTAGATCCGTATTAGATGGGGTTGGAACACCTTATATTTATGCAAAATTTAATACAGATGAATCTTTAATTTATTTATAGTTTTTGCATTGAAAGACTGCACGCCACAACTATACTATCGGTCATGAAATACACACACACATAAACTTATTTATTCTCACAAGTTGCATTTATAAAATCATATCTCTACGTAAAATTTAACACTTGCTTCATATATCATTGAATGAAAACAAACAATACACACACAAATACTTATTGTCACAAGTTGCATTTATAAAATCATATCTCTTAAATTTAATTCGTAACATTGAAAAACAATAAATGTATGTGTGGGTAACAATTTTTTGGAATTATTGGAGTAACCAACTTGCTCAATAATTGGCATATAATTCGTCGACTTTCATTTTTAATGCATATTTTTTGTTTTGTTATCTTTTAATATCATACAATTGGAGTCCTTCAAGATATTTGATTTTCAGGTCACTAACATATATAGAAAAGTTTTTTTGTTATTAAATTGGAAAGCTTAATTTAGACATATATTTCCTCCGATATTTTATATGAATTTGGATCTGCTTTGAACCAAATTTGCTTATATACAAAACCAAAGTAGTATTTGATTTTCATGCCACTAACATATTTTGACGAGTCAATTATAGCTTCAAGCACAATACACTACTTTTATTTTATCTATGTACAATAATAGTTAGGTGTGTCTCCAACTTCACTTTGCAATTAGCGTCAAAATGTTAGTTGTCCTACGACTGAGGGGTGCGTGGACAAATTCCTTAATGGTACAGTTGAAAGGTAATATTGTAATCTAGATCATATTATATAAATACAAATTGTAGAATGTAAACTCGAATCATATATAAAATTACTACAACAATTATCTAGTTTGAGATATAGATACAATTGGTCAAATTCGATACATTATTTTTTTTGCATTTTTGTATTTTTATTCTTTTGAATAACCATGGTTGTTGTTCTAATAGTGACAAGGTTGTTGTTCTATAGTTACATGTTTCCATCATCAATGAGATATCTTAACTAGGTTTAAAACCAACAAACAATTTATATGACATGATTTCAAAAAATGTTTATAAGAGAGATATATCCCTTATCTTACGGGTTATTTTGTAAAGGTGAGTTAAGTTCAACGTAACTTTAAAGACGACATTAAAGTTTATCATTTTTTTTGTGCTACCCGTTATCGAACCTAAGACATGATCTATATATATAGTTTTAGGCATGATGCGAATTCTCCATCAAATCTGATAAGATATGAAAAAATGTTTATAAAGAAAAAATATTTATCAAGTTACCAATTAATTTTATTTTTTTTTTAGAGTTTCACAAATTCGTTTTAATTTGATTTTTTTTTTTTGAATATTTATATTTATAACTGTCCCATATAAAAGTAAACATGTTATGTATGATGTATAATATGTATAAAACCATATAAAATATTTACTACCGAAAACTTGATTGTTTTTTACATACAAACTCATCAACAGGGGAAATTTCAAACACACTTTTAATTTGTTCAAATCTCTCTGACAGAAACAAGCTTGGAAAGCTTTCCAATTCCTTGACTTCTGCTGTAAACAATGCCTTGACAGGCCTGTGGTCTGATAATTTTGATTCACTTCTAGCATACTCAATTTGATTTAAACCCTTGCCATTCCATATAACTCTGTCACACCTAAAATATTGAAGAAAAAAAAAATACAAAAATATAAGAAACTTAGTCATTTTTAAAATTCATGTCATCCTTAGTTATAAATATATTAGTGTGATATGTCTCACTATTAAATAAGACTAAAATTAACGAGAAAAATTTAGTGAGAAAAAATATAAATCCGTCACTAAATTTAATGACGAATTAATTAAAGAGGATTTTATTTTTTTATAACTAATTTTTGTTGCTAATTTAAAAAAAAATTGTCTCTTATACCATGCTGGTGATCTTCTCTTTGCTGCCTTGTTCTTTCCATGATAACAACAACCATAGTACAGATCTGAATTTGGAAAATACTTGTATGTTGGGGCAAATTTGATTGCTCCTTCATGCCAACCTCTTAACATGTGTCCACTCTCTAGCTCCATCTTTAGCTTCAATTTCATTCCCACAATGTTAGAGAATAAACAAATAAATATCCCAAATCTTCATTTTATCTTATTAATATTTAAGAGGAATGCTAGAAGTGTGGATATATATATATATATATATATATATTTTAAATT
Organism: Cicer chorassanicum; assembly: GCA_037974735.1. Lineage (NCBI taxonomy): Eukaryota > Viridiplantae > Streptophyta > Magnoliopsida > Fabales > Fabaceae > Cicer > Cicer chorassanicum. Next base: position 55,884,044 of record JBBPBP010000001.1, on the reverse strand, counting down.
ATAGATATCAGAAACACTCGATAGTGCTATCGGATAGGGTCACAATAACGTACTAAGATTAGTAGAGATTCAATTCATTTGTGTGATTTTTACACTAGTATAAATTTATATCATAAATAGTATCACCTAGTTGCGGTCCTCACTGTGGATCTTTAAGAGATCTCTCAAGATTTTAACAAAGTCTTCAATTGTGATCGGCCGTAACATAAAAGTTTTTCTTATGTCTCTACAACAATAACGCAATTGTGATTGAGGTCACATCAGTTACATTTAGTTTTCTACGATATCAAAAACTGCAACACAATCACGACAGTAATCGAAATTATGCGATTTAAAACCTTCTTGGCAATGAGTTAATTATTAAAATTTAACAAATTTTTTAATAAATTGTTCATGTTTTAATAAGTGTATTGACTATTAAGAAAATGAACCTATCAATATCAAATAGTATGTGTCCAATAGTATATTAAAAAAATAATACATTAAAAAAGTGTATTACTAACCTTCCTCTCTACATAATTTATACACACATATACATAGATACATATAGTGTACACACATACCTGATCATTTTGTAATAGACAATCCCAATCTCTTTTTTCAACAAGTAAGCGTGTGGTTTCTTCTGGTAAAGAAATTCTGTAATTTAAATCTCCAAGCAATATTACATGGCTGCACAAAAAACATGTCAACATTATTTAAATATTTTAAAATAATTCAACATGTATGTCAAACTTTTTTAATGCAACATGGTTAAAATATTATGTCGACGTTAATTTTTTACTCAAATAAAAAAGTTAATTTTAAGTAAAAGTCGGCAGAAAGTTCACTTTAATTATTCAGTAATTAAAACAGGTCAAATGGGTTTTAACTTTTTAATTATATATCTTTGTATCTTTTCAATCGGTTACAACTTGATTTGTATATATTTAAGGTGTTTTATTCTTTTTTATATATACTTTAATTTGTTTTATTCTTTTTGGTTGTTTATGCAACTTTTTGTTGGTTAGTTAATTATCACTCTGTTCCACTCTAGAAGAACAATTTTATTATTACTATAAAGTTGATTAATTAAATAATTGTATAATTTAGTTTAAACAATAAAACCAATCAATTAAGACAATATTTAAGTGTTTTGGCGGCCTTCAATCAAGCAAGACAAATTCAAAGCTGGAAACTACCAATAATATTGCTTCAATTGAGCAAATAATTTATTTTAAATGCAATAAAAATACAAGAAAAAACAAAATACTTGTTCAATATTAATTAGCACCTTGTTTTAGTGATTTGTTGAGAAAGGAACATAATTGTTAGAGGGTAACCAAATACTTCAAATTATTGAGGGTGATTGGTTGGACGGTTTCAAACAATTGTAATAAATTATTCTACTCTTTTAAGTTCAAATGGTTAATTAGTTGAATAAGGAAGAGATATCGAGTTCAAGTTCTTACTACAATAATTATCAATTAGATTTTACTTATCTTCTAATCAAAATTCATATTACAAAGGTGTTTTCTATTAATACTCTATTCGAAATGAAATATATATAAAAAAAAAAAAAGTAGTTAAAAAATTGATGTATCTGACTAAAAATTAAAATTAGATATATGAATTTTTCAATTATCCTTTTTGTTTATATTTTATTACAGAGTAGTACAATATTAATCTAACAAATTAATTAGTTTAACTATCATCTAATTAGTGTGACTAATATTGTATCTAATATTTTCTCTTAGAAATTGAAGAGATAAGACAAAACAAAATATCAGTTGTAATTGATTATTACTTACTCATGATCAAGAATCTTTCTTGGTAAATCCAAAAGATGGCCTCTAGGAAAACTTGTCCTAGAAAATATTTCAGCAACATTAGAATTCCTATGCTTCTCATCACCCTCTTTTCCTCCAGAAGCTAGATGACTGCATACAAAGCAGAAGCTTGTTTCATGTAACAGAAATCTCACAGATACAGAACCCTGCAAATTAGTTAGAAATGTAAAAAAAAGATAAAAGTTAAAAAATCAAATACAAAAAGTATCTTCATAGATACTCTCCCTGAGTCGGTTCAATTAAATATCAATTCGATAAATTTAAGGTTGCATCTCAATTCAACGTTTGAGATTCAATTGGACCAATGATAAAGTATCTATGTGAAAAAAAATTCTTAAATATGTCAAAGATAAAATCATTTTATCTTAATCCAACGGTCATCAACCAATGAAATGACTATAGATGAAAGTGTGGATTTTGTGATTGTAGACAATCCAAATTTATATAGCAATTCATTTGTCGTTGGATTAATTTAATAGTCGAAATATAATACTCACATTAAATATTAAATTAATCTAACAACCATTGAATTAACAAGACTATTACACACTAATTAAGAAGTTGATATTGATAGTGACGAAATTAATGAAGGACAAATGCATACAAATATATATTAAAGTAATAAACTAAGATGAATTAAAAGTGGGGTTAGATTAGTTGACCTTGTTGCCTAAGAAGCCCATGATGCCACATCCTACACATGAAACACTTGGATGTCTAATGAATGGAGTAAGGTCACTCCTAACCCACACAGATATCAATATACCAACCATTTGCTTGCTAATGATACAATGAAAATCTTGTGGGCCTTTATTACACTGCTGAGCTGGATTTCCATGACAAATATTATTCATATTTTGCTTTATATTATCATCACTTTGGATATCCTTGCAACATTGATGATGTGTCCTTTTGTTCAAAGCTTCTCTAATCAAAGTATTCCATTTTGTAGAAATTTTGTTATCTTCAGATCCTAATACATTTGATGCTTTTAATGGCACAATTTCTTGAAACCTAGATTGTAAAAAAATTAGCATAAGGAACTAAACCATATATATAATATTAATAATCATCATAAAAAGAATTTTAGTTGAAACAAATAAATTTGATTGAAGTGATTAATAAACTTTAACAAAAGACGAATATTTCGGAAGAATCACAGCTCCAACTTTAGTTGAAAATATTTTTGATTAGATTTTACCTATCACCCGACTAAATTTCAAATTATCATAACTCTTCTCTGCTAAGAGTCAAGATGGTGAAGAGAAAAAAAAAATCCCAAGAAAATGATGAAGGGAGAGTTGACAATACCCAAATACATAGATGTCAAAGGACTTGCTGCATGTCTCCAACAAATCATCAATATTCAACCCTTCATATGGTGCAATTCCACCTATGTTCCATGTACTCACAAAAACTCTTAAATAAATAAACAAAAAAAAATGTCAAAAACATAAAAAGAATAATCAAAATCCAATCAAAACATATGCAGCTTTTTTCTGCATATGCTCTGCACATGATATCAAATAATACATAGTAATAAAAAAGATTATAACATAATGATAATGTTTTTGTTCTTACTTGTACTTTTGTGTATGACTATGATCATTAAGAATGGTTTTGGTGCTTAAAGATAATTGATCATCATTTGTGATAGCCAATAAAGGATCTGTATAACTTGGATAATCTGCTACAAAATTACTACTTCCAAGTCTCTTGTTGAGTATCTTATTAGCTACTAATGCAGGCCACATAACCTAAACAAATTAAATATACAAAAAAAAATTAACCCTTTGGTGAGAAATTTCAATAAAAATGAAAGAAAATATGAAAAGTCAAATGAAACTTACTTCAGCTAGTTTTGCAGGCATGGTTAAAACAAATACTTGTTTCTAATATCTAATGATTATATAAACTATTGAAGAATTTAATAAAGTGAAATTAATGAAGATATCATGTTGAGGAAGAGGGAAGAAGGAAGAAGTGTTTTTGATGTGATATAAAAGAAGGTGTACATTTTCACATTGTTGGTTAAATGTTTCAATATATAGGGAAACATTTGACATTGTCCAAGAAAACATGGGTCTTTCTATAGCATGATTTTGAAATTTTGTGTTTGTTGAGGAGTTAGAATTTTAAGGGTATCTTATTGTTTTTCATATTTAAATTGTTGAAAATGGGTGCAAGTGGAGTGCATGTGGTCCATGAAGAAAAATAAAATGCCAAATAGGAGAATTGATGACAAGTTATAATTAGTTATTACAATCAATAGTTGACAAGGATTTTGCTGACATTACGGCTATATTCGTTTTAAGAGATATAATTGGGAGGGAAATCAAAAGAAACATCCATTGGTTACTCTTTCTTTTTTTCGGATTTTATAAAATAATTTAATTTATATACACTGTCAGCGTAAACAGTTTTTATACCGATAATAAATGTTTAAAAATATTTGACTTGTATGGTAACTACTTTTAAAGTAATGGACATAAGTGACTATGATGTACTAATAGTGTAAATTAAACCCTTTATAAAATTAAAATGGAAAAACATTAATTTTATTCCATTTGATTCTAATAAGCCACCAATTTTTTATCTCTAAATTTATACGTTATTTATTTATTTATTTATTTTGTCTCTCAAGTAAACAAATGTAACAAGTAGTTTTTAATGTTTCAATATATGTGTCTTATTAGTCCCATTTTGTCAAATTCAAGTTGGTGCTTGAATCTTGTAGATGGTTCCAGCATGAACCACCTTGTCTGGTTTTGTTCATGAGTTTCACTCCAATATGGTGCTCCCTAAAGGAGTTATAAAATCAAATCATCCACTTATTAGATGTCTATATAAAGTCATTGAAAAATTACTCACTTCCTCATTGAAGTTGGTCTTAGGTAAATTAATCTCTAATTGTCAAAAAAACTAACATTCCTAGTAGACAAATTTTGATGAGATTATAAATCATGCTAAAAGAAGGAAGGGTCAAATTTGATTTTGAAATCACGTATGATTGTGTGGGTGGGATTTCTTGGAAGCTTTACGGATTTGTTGGTGGAGAGATATTATGTGCTCTGGTAGTAGGGTAGCTAACAATGGTTGCTGGTTTGCTAATAATTTTTATCTTGTTATTGAAATTGGTGAATTTGTAAAATTTTGGCTATTGAGCTTGATGATGAATCATTGGCTATTGAGTGAGAACTATTTGCAAAGATGTATCTCTCAATATCAACATGCAAAATTTTATTTTGTTGGAACAAAGAGGGTATGTTAAGTGTGAGAATTTAAAAATAGTTGAAGTCTTACATTTGAAAGTTTTCATACATTGAATAATTTTCAATTTTATAAATACTAAAGTCTCATGTTGGATAATTTACGTATGTGGAATTGTTTCTATCACTATATAAAGAGTGTTAAACTTTTGTGAAAAGTACGTCAAACTTGAATGCAATTCTCAAGTTTCCCTTCGATTTTTTTTTAGTGGTTCTAATACCATTATCTGAATGTGTGAACACGAGAAGGGGGATTGAATTATGTTTGCACAAAGTTGATAACTTTATGATAATTTATAAATAATTAAAAATTAGTTTGGTTTTGGTGACTTACTTGGAGTAAAAGCAATCGGATTCAGAAGCAGCAAACAACGAAAGCATAAATGATTTGACACATAGCTTTTTCATGGTTCATCATTAACTTGGCTACATCTAGTCCCTTCATTCAGAAGGCTTTAATCCACTAACAAAGCTGATAATAATAATAACTCTCACACTATAAGAAAAGAACACTCAAAAAATATTTCTAACATGAACAAATGTTTCTCTCTTTGAACTCTAAGATGAATTGAGAACTTTGAGCTTGAGTTACTCTTTTCTGCTTTTCGATGTTTTTCTCCTTCAGCCTTGAGTGTCTATTTATAGTGAAAATTTGGGCTTCAATTTAGTCCTTATTTAATTCTGAATTGTATCTTGTTTAGATTGAGTTTGTAAATTCTTCAAATTTATTTTGTTCCTATTTTGTGCAGATTGACTTTGTAAATTCTTTAGAATGATTCTGTCCATATTTTGTGTAGATTGACTTTGTAAATTCTTCAAATCAAATATTCTTCAAATCTTCATTAAATGTTGATCAAATATTCTTCAAATCTTCATTAAAATGTTGATCAAATATTCTTCAAATCTTCATTAAATGTAGATCAAATATTCCTCAAATCTTCATTAAATGTTGATCAAATATTCTTCAAATCTTCAATTAAATGATGATCAAATATTCTTCAAATCTTCTTCAAATATAAATTTGAATCAAATCTTATTTTAGATTTTCATCAATTATAATTTTGAATCAAATCTTATTTAAGATTTTCTTCAATTATAAATTTGAACCAAATCTTATTTTAGATTTTCTTCAAAAACATGAATCTTCTTTCATACTCTTTGAAGTCAAATATATTGTTTTCATAAAATACTTTTGTTAACATCAAAACTCTAAATGTAAAACCAAATTGGTTCCAACACTATCCTCACTATCCTTTTGGTGTTAGAGCGATTTTGCGGCACTGTCTAAAACCGCTAGCGGGAATGGAATGAGGCGGTACTTATCCCCCAGGTACCGAGCTTGAATCCCACGGAAGACAAAAATTCGCTATTTTCCAACGGTGGAAAAAGGGGGGGCAAGAATGTTGTGATTAACATCGCCGATAATATTAAGAACAACAATTTTAAGATGTTTCTTTCTGCCATGTCAATCGAAGAGATTATTAAATCTAGTTTTGCTGTTTCTAATTTCGATAAACCGTTTCGGTTTGAAGGATGTCATTTCAAACGATAACAACAAAAGATGTTATTTTTCTTAACTATGAAAAAGGTTGCCAACGTTCTAAAAGATGAAATTCCAATTGTTCCAGAAACATCTGAACAAACAGAAAATGATAAGAAAACTGTTGAATAAACTCAATGGGAACATAATGATTATCTTTGTAAGAATTATATTCCTAATGGACTTGTTGATGATTTGTATGATTACTACAATTTCAACAATACTGCTGGAGATGTTTGACATGCTCTGAAGAAGAAATATGATATTGAGGAAGCTAAGGCTAAAAAGTATGCTATAAGCCGCTACCTCAAGTATCAGATGATATCATCGCTCAAGGTATAACTTTAGATAAATAATTTCAAATTGCTATTATCATTAACAAACTGTCCCTGCATGGAAGGATTTTAAAAATTCTCTCAGACATAACAAAATAATTTTCTCTAGAGAGTCTGATAACCTGCATCCAGAGATAAGAAATAATATTGTTTCTGATTTTCTTCTAAATTAGATGGGGTTTGCTCAGCCTTTAGAGACAAATTAGTACACCATTTCTAAAAATTGTATTTTTGATGGAAAATGGTACACCACTAATGGCATGTTTAAATTAAATGTTGAAATTAATAAAATGCATCATTCTGCTTACATGTTGTGTGATTTTAATATTTGGTATGCTAGACTCTGTCATGTGAACAAACATATGGTTTCAAACTTAGGTAACTTAAGTTTAATTCCAAAGTTATCTTTAAATGATTTTAAAAATGATATTTTTGTAATCAAGCTAAAATAACAAAGAGTTCATATATATATATCAGTAATTAGAGAATTTGAACTTTTAGATTTAATGCACTCTGATATATGTAAATTTACGAGACTTTAATAAGAAATGGAAAACGTTACTTCATCATTTTTATTGACGATTGTTTTTGACTATACTTTTGTATATCTAATGAAAAATAAAAGTGAAGCGTTTGACATGTTTATTATCTTTGTAACTGAAATTGAAAATCAATTTAGTAGAAAAATTAAGGGGTTTCGCAATGATAGAGAAACCAAATATGATTCTAGTCTGTTTAACGATGTTTATAAACTGCATGGAATTTTACCTGAAATAGTTGCACCATAATTGCTTGAAAATAATGGTAAAGCTAAAAGAAAGAATATAACTTTTATTGAATTAGTTGTTGCTATCATGATTAACTTTGGGGTTGCATCTCATTGGTGGGGGGAAATTTTATTGAATGTTTGCTATGTTTTGAATATAGTTCCTAAATCTAAAAACAAATCATCTCTTTATGAGATTTTGAAGAAAAGACAATCAAACTAGGCTTATTTTCAAACTTGGGGTTGTCTGACTTCTGTTGGAATCTCCGATCCCAAGCGAGTTAAAGTCGCTAGTAAAGCCTATGGACTTTTATTCATTGGGTATGCAGTAAACAACAAAGCGTATAGGTTGAAAAGATCTTCCAAGTGATTTCTTCACATAAAGTAACAAATGAAAATTGAAAATGAACAAAAGATGGATTAGGTTGAGAAGATGAAGAAGGCACCACAATCAATGATGATCCTGCAAATCTTCAAAAAGCTTTGTCGCCTTTCGATGCAGATCTATGACAAGAAGCTATAAATGATGAGATGAATTCTCTAGAGTCTAACAAGATTTGAAATTTAGTAGACTTGCCTCCTGATTACAAAATCGATAGGTTGTAAATGGATTTTGAAAAAGAAACTAAAACTCGATGAAACTGTTGATGAATACAAGGCTCACCTTGTAGCCAAAACTTTTAGACAAAGAGAAAATATAGATTTCTTTGACACTTTTCACCATTCACTAAAATTACAGCCATTAGGGTACTAATTTCACTTGCTGCTATTCATAACTTGGTGGTACATCAAATAGATGTCAAGACTGCTTCTTTAAATGGTGACTTAGAATAATAAATCTATATGGAAAAATCTGAAGGTTTTATGATTCATGGACAAAAAAACAAGGTCTATAAGTTAGATAAGTCTTTGTATGGTCTTAAACAAGCTCCTAAGCAATGACATGAAAAATTTGATAACTTGATTATATCGAATGAGTTTAAAGTGAATGAAAGTGACAAATGTATTTATTACAAATCTAAAAATGACATTTGCACGATCATATGTGTCTATATAGACGACTTACTCATATTTGATTCAAACATTAATATTGTAAATATTGTAAAATCATTGTTGTGTAACAACTTTGATATGAAAGACTCGAAGAAGCAACTGTAATAATTAGAATCAAGATTACTAGGTCAGAAAAAAGAATTTCTCTAGAACAGTCTCACTAGAGAGTATGTTAGTGTGTGAATTTAAAAAATATTGATGTCCCACATTAGAAATCTTTCATACATTGAGTAGTTTTCAACTCTATAAATACTAAAGTTCCACGTTGGATAATATACATATGTGGGATTACTTTCGTCACTATATAAAGAATGCAAACTTTTGTGAAAAATACACCAAAGTTGAATGCAATTATCAAATTTCTCTCTTCTCTCTGCTCGATGCACTTCCGAGCTACTTCTCTCATTTCTTTCTGTCCCTTCGATTTTTTTGAGTGGTCTTAATACTATTGTCCTTTCGATTTTAGAGCGGTTTTTGTGTCGTAGTCACTCCAATTTTTTTGAGTAGCCTTAATCCCACTTTCCTTTTGGTTTTATAGCGATTTTTGTGTTGTTGTCCCTTCGATTTATTATGAGTGATCTTAAGTATCATATTTTTAAAGTGGTCATTATAGCCATATTGAGGGTGTAATTCTAGAAAAGTTTTCTACCGTGCAGTAGAATACTGATACAATTTTAACTGAGTTGTTTTATCCTGAGGATATCGTGATTGATAGTCTGTCTTGTACAATTTTGAACAGTGTCGGAAAACGTCTCAAAGAGAGCGACCGCAATTCAACTCAGTAATATATTTGATAACTAAAAATTATTTTAAAAACAGTTTTTCGAAACTCAAAAATAACATATTTTAGATAAAATAAATAGATTCACTGTCAAATCAGACTTTTTGTTGGAAATTGTTACTTTGCATGAGTTGATCTTATTGTTAGTCATTGTGTTTGAGCATAATAATGTCGGATGTGTGTTATGTTCAGCCCCTGAGTCATGTCAACACCTCTTATTCCAACGTCCATTTGCATGACAATTGTGGAATCATGTTTTAGCCAACTTATAGTATTTCGGCTGTTTGGCCTGAAGGTGTTTTTTTTTTTAACCATATTTTGTTATTTGGTTACATTTTCAAAGGCAAAATGATTAATTTGGCTTCCTCCCACTTGGTGTACGAGAAATGCCATTATTTTCAAATAAGAAGCTAGACATATTTAGAAGGTTTTGAATTGCATCAAAATTATTTTATGGTATTGGTATATATGTAATTGGTGGAACAGTGGTTTGATGTGTATCTTAAAAAGAAAAATAAAATATTTCTCAACCATACTTTTCTTTCATGAGTACTTACTTTTACTCCTTAATTTTATTCATTATCATTTGTCCTTAAAATGATGGATGCACTCGTATACAATTGTGTGTAACATAGTACTGGAGCAGTGTAAAATTTTATTGACTAACGTTCATTTGCAAGTTAATGTAGCAAATAAGTGGTTGTAGAATAATAAACAAGGAGGATTGTATTCGGTAAGGGAGACGTATTTTGTGCTTTGGGAGGAGTTTGTCGTTAGTGTCATTGCACCTCCATTTCAAGACCTAGTGTGACATCCTTTTGTCCAATCAAAAGTATCATTATTCGTGTGGAGGTTGTTTCAAAATAAGTTGTCTACAAAGGATAATTTGTTCCACTGAGGAATCATTGCTTTGGAAGATCAACAATGTGTAGCATATTGCGAGAAAGTTGAAACAGCCCGTCATTTGTTCTTTGTGTGTCCTCTTTTTGGATATGTGTGGTATGGTGTTTTGATTTGATTTGGACTATCGAGTGTGTTTCATATGGATACAATCAATCACTTTAACCAATTTGATGGCATTTTTTCATGTGGTTGTGTAATTCGTTAAATAATCAATTTAGTTTGGTTTGTAGCGGGTGATTTGGAAATCAAGAAATGAGGCGACTTTTTGTATGCATGTTTTGAATGCAAATCTTATTATTGATCATGTTAAACTTTTAGCATGGAGGTGGATCAAATTGCAAGTAAAAAGATTTTGTTATGGTTATAATCAATATGGTGCTCTTAACCCTTGGAGTGCATTGACATCACTTAATTGTTTTGTTTTTTATTGAATAATTTAGTTTTGTGATTCTAATTTATTTTAGTCATACGGTAAAAATATTACAAAATATATTTTGTTCTTGTTCTAAGTACTTTTGTATTTAATCTTTCTTTAATATATTTACTTTTGACTTGTTAAAAAAAAAAATATCTGTGAACCATATAGCACGATTCATCAACAAATTGTCTACATGCTTATAGGCATTTTATCATTTAATTGGTCTATGTACCAAAAGCAGCTCGACCTCACGTGGTATAAATTAAAAATTTGATGAGTGGTTTACTTTATAGGCATTTTGTCATTTCATCGCAATCTGATTCCTTGGTTATTGTGGCTGTTTTTAATTAATGATTTTGTTTTCTTTGATATGGAATAATTAGAATTTAATTTATATATATAGACGCTACAAAAAATTTATTGTTAACGTATGATTAATTTTATCTAATTATATAAAAGTTATTCACAAATTTATCATGATTTATCGATTGAATAATATATTTTACGATATCAGTGCGTGAAACTTAAACTCGAATTAATTATCTTTGCATATGATATTGTGTGGTAGAGTTAATCCCGTTTATTCTATAATAGAACAATTTTATAAAAAATAAAAGTAACAAGTTGACGAGTACCAAAGCACCACTAGGATGTAGTTTATAGTTATTTCATATTTGGATTCTTGAATATTAGACGAATACTCATGCGAATGGATACGATTTAATATATTACAATTTTTTAGTCAATTTAATATTATTATCTTCAAAATATCTCTAATTTAATTTAATTTTTATTTTCAATGAATTGATATATTTATTACTATCTTGAAAGATAATTTAAGTAATATAATTAATTTTTTAAACAAAATTATATGATTAATTATCATTCTTAATATGTATGATTTAATCTATTTTTATTTATAAATCATTTTAGAAATGAGTACTTACTCATGGTCGACTTAATATTTATTAAGACATAAAATAAATTTTAAAGTAAGATCAATGACCATTATAAAAAATGAGGTCTTTTTAATATTAACAACAATATTTTATAATAATTTTATTTAAATTATATCTTCTTTGTGTTTTTGAGATACAAATTATTTTTATTAAATATAGTAATCGTTGTATCTTTTTATAATTGCCATTTTATTTACTATACTATTTAAGTTTTTATTTTATTTTGTTTAGGCTTAAATGTGTACAAAAAATGGGATTTGGGTCGACCTTGTACTTTTCTTGAAATTAATTTCAAGAAGAAAATCGATTAATAATTTGGCATTATGTGACTCGGCATAGGTGTAATAATAATAACTAATTATGCACAGATGATATTAAAAAGAAAATTATCCGAACATCTAACTATATTTCACTATGGTGCAACCTCATATTATTACACCCTAGATATATGATCGGTGGTTTGTGTAAAATTATTTTAATAAAATGGATTTATTTTCTAGAATGGTCGTATCATTTTTCTAAAAGCTAAAAGATATGCAAAAGTATCACTATAGAGATACTGCAACTATATGGAATCATAATTATTGTTACTTAATGTGTGTACTGGATTTTATTAAAATAAGATTTTGGCATTTTGTTATTAATTAGTTCGAGCTTGTATAGCCCTTATTGTTTTAAGATTGGGTGCCTCAATGCTTAATTGAAATGGTGTTAGTTGTATCTGACTGTGAATTAAAATATATATGTATACACTATCCATTCCAAAATAACTTGGTTGTTTAAGAATTTCTGATTTGTTTCAAAACTTTAAGTGTTTTAAAAGTTGGAAGATATTTTTGACATTTTTCTTTCAAATATACCCCTAAATATAATTAACATTATCTGTTTTTAATTACAATATTATTTGCAAGATATTTATAGGTATTTGTAAAGTATTTAATAATTAGCATAGAGATATTTTGGTATTTATTTATTTTTGTCTGCGACGTAGCAAATATTATCGGTAAATACATACATAATTTGTAAGGTTTAGTTTAATTGACAATGTCGATATTGTTATATTGAATATCATGTCTTGAGTTGGAACTTAAGACCTCACAATTATCTATAACGATATTGTTAAATTGAATATCATGTTTCGAGTTAGAACTCAAAACCTCGCAGTTATATGTGAATTTCTTTACCATTTCATTTATATTATCCAAAAATAAACACACACACAAAGTAAAATTCTAGAGTTTAAACTCAGACCATCACAAAAAATGTATAACAACGTCGGTATGGACAGATGAGCGTGGTCTTATGAACACCACTAAAGTGATTACATAATCCATGTGAAAATACTTTAAAAAAATCAAAATTCAGACTTTGGTATTCAGCGTAAGACTTTTTTTTTTTTCAATTATATCATCAAATAATATTATATACATTATCCCCACATCATTATATCTCATTTTACATTTATAACTTAGAGAAATATATCAACTATTAATAAGGATAATTTGATAATGAATAAAAATGAGGCTGATTTTGATACGAAGATAGTATAAGTTTTGCTTATAAAATGTAAAAGTTGATTTAACATTTTGACGAACTCTTATATAATTTTTACTGTAGAGTTGTACAAGCAGGTTCATGTTTTGATATTTGTTTTAGTACTAAATTTGCAACTAAAATATAAATTTCTAACTAAGTTGATAAAAGTCTTGCATTAAATAAGATTTAGTCTATGAATTCATAATTAAGTACATTTATAAATTTATAAATAGATTTTATAAGAGTTAAATTTTATCAAACTCAAATTTTTATATAGTATTAGAATCTATTCAAAATTCACTGTAGTATCACTAATTTGAAAAATCTAACTCTCGTAACCCACAACAACTTCATGCTTAGAATACGCTTAATCCCATCAAATTGAAATTACTATAATAATTAATTCTAACTCTAGTTACACTTCCAACTCTTAGAAGGGCAAGAAAGGTAAATTAATATTTATTTTTTGGAGTGGTAGTTAGATTGATATTGCATGTAGTTATTTTGTCACAATTTCGTAAAGTTATATATTTGTTTTCAAGCTAATCTGAAACTATGATCCGGCATAGGACCGACATATATATTTGTGTATTATTTATGAAATATGAAATTTCAGTCAGCATCATTAAGAAACCACTTGATATATCAAACTAAGGAATACATAAGTATCTTAGCTTCTTTTATAAAAAAAAAAGTATCTTTTAAGTTTAATATTGCTAAAGTAAAAGTTTAAACTATGAGTCTTTTTTGTTAACATATTACCCATTGTCCATTCTCCTCCACCACCTCCTCTTATTCAATTTTACGGTACATTTTTTGTAAAAAAATGTTATATTTTGCAAATATCTAAAGAGTTTTATGGTATTTTCTTATACTCAATTTTTTTTATTTTACAGTATGGTAGATTTTTTTTGTATAAAAAATTGTATATTCTGTACATATCTCAAATTTGAAAATTTATTTTGTGAAATTGGAAAATTAATATGTAACGTCTAATTCAAGAAATTGCAAAAACTATTTCCTAAAATTCACCAACTAATTTTGCAGAATGCAATGTATACTTAAAATACAGATGACTTGTTTCAGTTATATAAAATTAGAGAAAACACAATGGAGGAGTTGAGAGATTTGTAAAATACAGGATGAAAAGTAAAAAAGAGAGATAAGTATAAATAAAAAATATATAAAATTGGTCTGGAGTTAAGAAGTAGAGTGATAAGCTGATAGTAGGTTAATCTCCACGTTGACTATTAAAAAAATAAATGAAAAAAGGAATTACTAAAAATGTGAATATGCAGGAAAAAATGGACTCAGTTAGGATACATTGCAGGCAAGTGGGTCAGCCAAGTTGGGCCACATTTTAGTCTCAGTTAGGATGTAAAATGGTAGTCCAAAAGTAGATGTGGCCAAACCCATTTAGACTGACTTACAAATACAGTTGGGTTATCTCAATGGGCTTTGGGCTGACCCTTTTAATAAAATAATTGCCAATAACCCTTTTTTTCTTATGGCAATGTGTGAGTTTATGATTTAGCCCACTAACTAAAAAAAGCAATTGAGTCTGTAGAACCCACTATCAAAACTAAGATCCGACAAAAAATCAGAAAAATGAATAAACATGGAACCGAATGCACAATCACCTATTGGAAATATCACCTTAAACACGTGGAATGTTGTTATTGGGCGCCAGGAATTTGTCAACACTACAAATGTTTAGAACTGCATGGGAAGTTGTTGAGACTCCACATTGACTAATGTACTAGTTATTGGAACTTATATATCACTTCAAAAATTAACCAAATCTTCAATTAACATGGTAGACAATCATTTAAGAAAAACTAAATACGAATAAGGCTCATGAACTCCTAATTTAGGCAAACAACTTGCTGCTACAGTATTCTTAGTTGCAATTCAATTTAACGGCCAAATTACATGCTTATGTCTTGCTTCCTGGAATAGCTGTCAGGCCAACGATACAGAACATGGAATTCATAATCAGGAAATATACAATCTACAGTAAAAACTCATCGGTGCGTCAAAATTTGAAAGGAAAAATTCTGCTTTCTGACCAATAAACCATCCATAGACTTACTATAATTGGTACATACAAGACACTAAATCCTCCACCTCACTTGTTAATTAGAACATCCAAAACTTCATTTTCTATTTCTACACTTGTCAATTTAGTATTAATTTATCTGGACGTAGAAACCCGCACAACTTATGGTACATAACTCCAGAAATAAATGACTACTTAGCCGAGTGCTCATTCGCATACCTTATGGCACCTCTAACACCTGTGTCCTTGTTTGAAGGGGTTCTATGGAGTTGGGTTCCCGTTTGCCACACCATCACTACTGTCAACTACAGTAACATCTTCCATGCTTTTTTCAGGTGGAATATTGCTAGCAACATGGTTATCAACAGTTGGAGCTTCAACATTTTCATGCGACTTATCATCTTGCTCAGGCATATCAGTGTCCGCAATCTGCTGACTGTTTTGCACCTTATTGGGATTTACCGATGGTTCTATATGACTATCACCGTCAACTTTAGTAGCATCTTCCATGCTCCTTTCAGGAGGCATATCTCCAGGAACATGGTTATCAACAGTTGTAGCTTCACTTCTTTCATTCGGCATATCATCTTTTTGTTCGAGCATATCAGTGTCTGCGGTCTGCTGAATGTTTTGCACCTCATCTGTACTTAATGATGGCTCTAGGTGACCAAAATAAGACCCATTTTGCTCAAATTGATATCTCATTTTTTCCTGGAAACAAAAAAGAAAATCATTGATTATTATGTGGCACATAACCCAGAAAATATGTATTGTTTTTCATGGTAGATTTTATTAGTAGGGAAGATTGCCAACACAGGAAAGAAATCCGGATAGGACAGCAAAGAACAATAGACAAAGATCAAATCAACAAAACCCACTAGCTCAAAATAAAATTTTCCTGAAAAAAAGGTTCAAGCAGACGTATTAAATCAAACTACATAAACAAAACTATCCCAAATAAGATGCAGTAATAAATGTCTGAGGATTAGTTCTGGCATATACAAATGTAAAACAGACTAGCAAATAAAACTCGTGTAGACATAGCATTTACAGTTTTATACTTCTCCTCCCTATACCCATCCAACCATCGAAAAACCCAAAGTTCTCTAATAACTTCCTGCCCTAACGTCTGATCATTTACCCTCCATGAATTTAGTACAAGAGGCAACACCTAATTGGCAATGGAAAACCTGCACTACACTATGGTGCAGCTGGTAGGTAACTCGTTGAAGCATGACTTGTATTTTTATGGATATTGCCATGGCACAAAACTTGGAAGCACAGGATCTACCCATCTCTAACTTAAAATAACTTGAAACATATTGTATATCAATACGATGTCTAATATCACGCGACATGAGACATACCTGATACAGCCGTTCTATGATATTTCCCATCTCCTCAATGCCACTGACAAGATGCACATGGTGCCGAGGTCCAGGATCTTCAGTATTTCGTTCAGTATATGATGTAATCTCATTCATATTAAGGGCAAGACAGTCTGGTCTCTTGAGAAGAAGCTGAAATGTAGGCTGCAGCTCATAGCACTGCTCAAAAAGGGAACGGCGGCAAAAGACATATAAACCAAGTCGAGCACGTGACATAGCAACCACCAACCTTCTTACATCACGTAGGTGACCAACAAATCGAGTTCGCACAAGAGACAGCAATATAAAATCATTTTGCTGACCTTGAAACTTATCCACTGTAGCAACCTGAGAGCAGTCATGAACAGAAACATTATACAGGGGAAGATAATAGTAGAAGAAATAATTAAAAGTATAGAACTCAAAATTGACACCACCTTCATATTTGAAATCATTAAGAAATTTAAACAAAAACATAATTTAGAAGTAAAGAATTTGTAGCATACCTTGCTTGGTGCACCAATGAAGTTATATGGAACACATCTCCTATTTATAACATCGCGGATGAGAAGTTTCTGGCCATTGTAAGTGGTCAAAATTGATATCTTATTGGCAGGATACCCTAATAGACGCATGTATATATAGACGCTGACGATATATTCCGCTTCTCCTTCATTTTGGTAAAACCATGGAGATGGAGTTGTCTCCCCCTTACCTAGGTGATCTGGAACATCCACTAACTGATAGTCATAAGCAAATCCAGCATTTGCCCTTTTAAATACAGCTTCCTCCTTTACAGAAGGAAGGTCTCCCAAGTCTCTGTATCTCCAATTGTAAAGTTTAGCTATACTTGGCCTGGCTCTTCCCTGAGCATTTAGCTCAATGTAAGGAATGCCCAATCGGACAAACCTGGTAAATAAACTCTGATCCATGTGGCTGTACTTTTGGAAAGCCATATTCTTCACAACAGGAGGCAATTGGTGATGATCACCAATTAGAATGCAGCGTTTAAGCCGTGCGTGACCATCCTCCTGCCTCTGGAGCAACATTGGAATGAAAGTCTCAATTTCTAAAATTTGGGCACTTTCTTCCATCAACAAGTTGTCATACTTGAAACCTAGCTGAAGAAAATCTTTCCTCTTTAGAGCTGCATGGGTACAAGTCATTGCCACAATCTTAGCCTGCTTGGTCATTAAGTAGTTAGCTCTATCTGCTGTTGACTTGAGTAATTCAAAAGCCCGGCACTCTTCAAGTTCTTGAAACATAGTCTTCAGATGACGAAAGCACCCCAAAGCAGCCCGCATGTCTTTCTCAAAAGACTCGCCTGTAAATACAGGATGTGGTGTGTCAGAGAAGAACTCTTTGAAGGGAAAACGATCTCGAACAAATGTTGGCTTTTCTTTATTCTCTGCACAAGCAGCAAGAAATTGCTCCCAGCGTGAATAAACGTGAAGCAACCAGAAATATCCTGCAGTTTCACAAGTGTAACCCACATCCTCTGGCAATTGAAGAGATCTAGCTAGCATCTCTACTTCACTCAGCAGTTCTATACGTCTAACAAGCATTGCATTAACGCGACCTTGCCGACTGAAATCAAGATCAGTAGCAAGCTCTTGTTCTCCTTGTCCAAGTCGGAGAAGATAACGGGCAGGTACATCTCTCTAAAACAAAACAAAAAGGAGTAAAATGAAAATCTTAAAAAGCAAAACACCAGCATATTCCCTCTCCTCAGCAGAAGTACTCAGTAAATATCACACACCATGCACTACCACATTAAAAGCTAAACAAAATTTGAATTAAAAAATCAAAAAGGAAAAGAAAAGTTTAACATATATTAGAGGAGAAGAAATAAAATATCATACCTGCATTATCTTCTCAAACAGGTCATTCAAAGCTTGATTTGAATGAGTAATTATTAAGGTTCTCTGAGAAGGACAGTTATGATACAGAACATTTAGAATTTGTACAGCTGTATCGGTCTTTCCCGTACCAGGTGGCCCCACAACCATAGTTAGGCCAGGCTGAATGCCTGATATAATTGCTTCAATCTGAATATTCCACGTTGTTTAGTATCAGTTTAGCTATTATAATGGAAATATAATGTTAAGAAGATAAAGGATAAAGTACATGTGGCCAAAGTACAAGGAATTTAGATCACCAGCAAGTGAACTGCAGCTGCAGTTAGAGAGAGAGAGAGAGAGAGAGAGAGAGGAATAACAAGTTGCAATTGGTAAGAAAGTTGAACCTCCACGCTCTCTACCTTTCTCTCTCTAACTGCACCTGCAGTTGAACAGCAACTGATCCAAATCAAATGATAAGGAATTAGCTAACGGAAAGCATAAGAAAACTGTCCAATTCCATTGGATATTAGTAGTGGAAGTTGCTTTGAAACAGCCGTCAGCAGAACATCAACAAGAAGTGATAAACATAATCCCATCCTATAACAAATGTACGTCAAATAGGAACTCTTAAAAATACGGGTATTCCTCCATAACCAAATACATGATAAACCCACATAGAGTGCACACTGTCATAAAACCATTGTCTCCTTATTCTTGCCAAAAACCTGAGTCATGAAAAACTGGCCCCCATTTCACACCACTGATGTATTCAACGGAAATAGGATGTGAGTTGTGATTAATACTAAACCGTATACTTTAATATAAAATATTTAATAGATTAAGAAACACCAGCATTGTGCTTGTGCTTTGCAGAGGCATCAATTTATCCATCTCAATCACTTGGGTTCAATCAAATTTCAGTATTCTATGACGAGATGGGGGGCATAATTACTAATTACCAGAAAATGCTATTGTAAATGAGAAGTGACAAAATATGATTGAGTTGAAGAGCTGAGTGCACCTGTGTGGGTGTAAATCGAACTGAATTTTGTTTTGGCTGATCTTGAGGATATGGGCCAGGGTCAGGAGGAGTATATGTCTCGATTATCAGTCTTTCTTTCTGATGATTAGCATCAACCATGCTGACATCATTTGTTACACCAGAAGTAGACACTGCACGCCCAGGAAGGGCACCATTACTTCCTTTGAGTGTCCGGGGAAGCTTGATTTTAAAAGGTGGGCTTGGATTCAAGTTTTCTGTGCCATCAGTATTAATGAAAGAAACCTGAAGAATACCGAAAAGAAGTAAGCACCAAGCAACATCAATATCTTCATTACATACTATAATTTCCAATAGAAGGCATCAATCATATCCATGCAAAAATAATTATTATAAATCTGAAAATGACATGCCAACCTCATAATCCACAAAACTTCCTTTCAAGTGATCAGCATCTAAAAAGGTGTCTTTGAAATCAACTGTTTCTAATAGATCAGGCATGTTAGTCCACTGAGCTGCCGAAGGATCCCCATAACCAAGAAAAATATTCTCCAACCATTTAGGGACAATACAGTATTCATTCATTAAATCCCTTATTGATTCTAAGATTGCTTTAAAATTGTTTTCTTTTGGCTTCCTCCTCATTAACACATTAAATGTACCATACACATCTTCTGTCCCTTTCTCAGCAATGTTATTGACATCCATATGGTATTGCGCTGTATCCAAAGCCACAGTTACTGTTCTCAGATCCCCCTTTGGTGGCTTCCACTCCTCGCGTTTAATCTTACCAGAAAAATCATTCATAAGGGTCCCTTCTTCATCACGAATCTCAATAATTTCACACCCTCGTACATACTGTAGGCCAAGCTTCTGCGGCACACTAGCTTTGGTTTCTTCTTCTGAACTAAGAGGCTCAAATGAGGGGCGAATAGTTAGTAAAAACAAAACATCGTGTTCTTTTAGTGCATCCCATTCAGATCTAATATGTGATCTATAGCTGGAAACGCTGTAGGTAACTTCTGCGGTCACGGATGCTGGCTTGACTTCTCCTATGTTGGGTTGCTTCACTTCAGCGATCTTGAATTCTTTGATTGGTACACCCATTCTTGACCAACCACGAAAAGCAGTTTCTCCATCAATATTAATATATGCAAGAAGATGTGGAACAGCTTCCTGAATGTCCTCGCGAATCTCGTATGTTGATTCAAGTCGAAAGAGATTAAAATTTCGAAGAAGATAGTCATGTAATGTTAAGAACTGTAAGTTTAGCTTTGGTAATGCTAAACAACCTTCTCCAGAGTAATTTATGCTTGGGACAACACTTTCATCCCACATAATCTGCTCGTTTGGGTAAAGAGGAAGAGCATTGATAGCTTCTTTTTGAGATTGTTGCTTTTCGAAAAAAGACACCATTATTTCAATAAGAAAATCCACCCTCTCTGACCAGGGATCTTCCTTGGAGACCAGTTTGAGCTGCATAAAGACACAATGTCAGAAAAAGAAATTCGTGGCATTGAAATTCATCAATTGCTCCCACTTGCAAGCATTATAATACTATTCTAGAACTACTAAACAGAACCAGTATAAAATACTGAGTCCCTTTGATAACACTCACAATAGCTAGCCCACTTACAGTTTAAATATAACAAAAGATCAACTCCTCCTTCTAGTATCAAAACTTTGCAATCAAAAAAGTAACAGAGGAGGTATGCATTTAGAAAGGAGGACTCAACAAACTCTTAAGTTGAGAAAGAACTGAATTATCTCTGGATAAGGATGGTAATGATAACTGAATTGAAAAATATGAAGGGTCTAGCTAACGAGTGTCCTAAGGACATTGTTTAAGGATTCCACACAATGTAACTATTCATTGCAAAGTTAAATATATCTCTTCCAATGTATTAAATACAGAACTTTCCATAAAAACTTACTATTTTGACTTGTGAAACAATGCCCTTAAGGCACTTATTAGCATTTGCCATAAACTAAAATGATATTATTTGCCTTCAGAACTTGATGTATTCTCATTTCACACAATTCTAACCAAAGATATGGACAAAATGAGAAAGAAAAAAAATCAAAAAGAGATAAAGATATAGACTCATAGAGCAAGACAGGAGAAGAATAAGTGAACTCTAAATGAAGCCGATATAATTGCAATGGCAATCAAAAAATTGTAACAATCAATTTTAATTCTAATTCTCAACATTCATATGCAGTATAGGAAACAACAGAAGATCCAAAATCAAGATTACAAAAATAGAGGAGCGAAAAGTTACATCTATTAATCACATACCTTACAGCAAATCAAATCCCTTAATTCCCCAGGAGAAAGAACAGACAATTTCTTGGATAGATTTGCACGTGTGTGAATAGAACCAATGTTAGTTAAAGCAAGCTCCCGCAGCTACAACCAGAACAGGCAAAAATAAACTATTATAATCTGATCATAATAACAAACATGAAATCAGGGGGAAATAGATTAAGAATTCCATGATACACAAATATGACACACTAGAGGATTATTATATTTTATTTATTCATTATTAAATTCAAACATACCTTGTCTATCTTTTTAAATGCAAGTAGCTGGAATGACTGCAGTCGGCTGTAATGGGATTCAAGAACCTCATGATCTGTTAACTGTATACCAGTATGATCGTTAATCTCAAACCCTTCATAGAATTGTAATAAATCAACCAACTGAGCAAAAAGTTTCCCCTTTTCATGCCTATAGAGTGCACTCAGATGGCATTTGGCAACTACAGCTACATCAGCCACTAGGGGCCTCAAATACCTATAAACACATGAAAAACAATATAAGACATATTAGGAAAACAGAAAATGTTTACTCTCTAAGCACAAGAAAAATGAGGGCCGTCTAAATGTATCCTTTCTTCCTGAATGTCTTGTAAAAATCGAGTCCATTTTCACTTCAAAAATAATTGCCAGGAAAGAAAAAGATCATATCTAATTCAAATGGTGCAGATGCTAGTGATTTAATCAACCATTTATATCACTTGCAAACTGCAAAAATATACGTGAATTCAGAACTTAAAAATATATTAAATTAAACACAACAATTCAACCCTTAAATGAGTGAGACTGCGATAATCATTGGCATTTCCACATACCTTCTTGTTGGCAATTGACTCAAGAGGTCAATAAGAAATTCCATAAACCTCTCACAATAGAGGACACAAGCATCATTAATTACCCACAAACTAGTTTCATCAATTACTTCATCATCCGCACCAGACAACTGTCTCTGAGAAAATACCTGTGAATCCAGTATCTAAAAAGAAATGGAAAAAAAATAACATCAAGAAATTCAGACTACTACTTCCAAGTAAAAATATATGTTATCCTGAAAAACGATACAGATTATTCTCTATAGATACAAAGTGCTTAACAAATTACAACCTCCAGAAATTCTTCTATGAGATTTCTCAAGAACGTCACTTCAATTGTAGTTGAAAGATCTAAAAGCTGCCCTCCTTTCACAGGTTCCTTCTTTAACATCCTTTTCCACTTCTTAATCAAGCCTGGATTAAGACAAAGCTCCATCTGTGTCGAAGAAGAACAATGACCCAAAATGCATTTAGCACACAAACAATAATAATTAACATTCATCACAAAAAATTCAAAAAGAATAAGAGGGACAATGGTAATAAATAATAATTTATCTTCAAAAACAGTGATCTTACCTGAAAACGACCATAAGACAAACTGTACCAGGACTTCAAACTTGCTAGTCTCAACGCTGTCTTGCTAACAACCTCATCTTCTAAACTCTGCGATGCAAGGTTGGATCAGCTATAGTAAAACAATGATGAATGATCTAAGGGCCTATTTGGTTCCCTGGAAATTATTTTGATGAGAATGTGAAAGGAAATGGAATACAATAAAATGACCATTCCAAAAGAATTGTTGGGTAATTGAATGTCAAATTTTCAAGCAATTTTTCAAGCAGGACCATTGACAATCATTAAACCATAAGTTAAATTCCATTTTCCAAATGCACTTGCTTGGGGTGGGACAGTGGGCCGGTATAGGACATATTCAAAGATAAGAATGTGACTTTCAAAATACAAATTCTCTTTTAACCTTTTGGTCTTTTTCCCATTGACCATAAATGCTAACACTGACTATTTGAACAAAGACAGTAACCTTCTTCAAGTTCAATGATGTTGTTTTTGCCAAAAAATATATGAAAAACAAACATCACTATTTGTATCAAACTTCTAGGAACTCTAGCAAGATAATGGAAAATTAGCTGAAAGCATAATGATTATGAAAAATTGTAGCAATTCTACAATAATGTAAGCCTGCTGTTCACAAAATTTGCTAAAATAATAAACCAGTACACAAACTGCTTAAACATGCACGTTTATTGATTAAAGCCAACAACAACATGACTTAAGCTGTAAAGGAAGAAGTACAGTTCCAGAATACCTGAAACACATTTATCATGAAAACAAGGTAGTTTGTCTTCTCTGCAATATTCAGTTCTCTTCCCTACATTAAGATTTGAACATAAGATTCAGCAAAATGTCACAACACATTTAGTACTCCACCATCAAAACCAGCCTCTCACTTCACCAGAAAGGAAATGAGAAAGGAAAACGAACACTTGAAAGTCTAACTCAATAATCAAAAGACAAGTACACTAAACAAAATACTGAAATCTCGCAATCGATAATAAAGGAAATCACGACATCGCGAGATATGCTATGTAATCACAAAACCTCCATTATTGTCAAAATAAGTGAAATATCCAACTCAAACTCAAATAAATAGAAACAAACATATTATAGAAACAAAAGGAAATAAAAATATATATATATATATATATATATATATATATATATATATATAGAGAGAGAGAGAGAGAGAGAGAGAGAGAGAGAGACCTCCTTTAGTCGAATAACCCTCTCAAGAAATTCTTTGAAAGCATCTTTCCTATCATGGAAGCAAACCCAAGCAGCAACATTCTCTCTGAACTGCAATCCACACACAAATTAGATTGATAAATTAATAATTTAATAAGTGCATGTTTGGAATGGCAACAAATCCTCATGAGGCACCGTGATTTTGTTGAACCTCTAAAGAGTAGATTTTATCAAAATCACGACAGCTCAATGTGATTCTACAAAACTCACCACCAATCCAAACATGAATGGCGATGAGTTTAACAAACCTACACTAAATGTAACACAAATAATTAAAGAAGAGGAAAAAAACCTTCTCATTAACCATGATGATTATGGACATAACATGCTCAAACGAAGCACTAACAGGATCAAAATTCGGCCAAAGATAATTCTCCAAATACTGACTAACTTCCAAAATCATAACTCTCTGAAGAGGAACAGGCTTATTATTACCTTGTCCCTCTTTAACCAACAATTCCGTTTCATAAATTTTCAAAACGAGTTCCGGGTCAAAATCTTTCTTCTTCTCACCGCTTTTCAACCAATTCGCCTCAGCAATCTTCGTGAGACGATCTCGCTGAATCTCCGACACAGTAATTGTGCTCGGTATACCGCCACCTCCTTTTTGACTCCATTCTACTGCTTTTGGTTCTGCCACCGGGTACTCCGCCACTCTGTGACGGCGGAAATCGTATGTTCCTGTTCCGTAAACCTTCGTCATGGTTACTGAGTAGGGTTTATGCAGAGAAATTGAAGATTTGGGGATTTAGGGTTTTGTTTGAGAGAAAGATAAACCCTAAGATTAAGTAGTAGTGTAACTTAACTGGAATATGGTGATAAAGAAAGAGTTAAAGAACAAGTGTTTGTTGGCATTGGCTAAGCTTAGTGAGTACTATGAGCTGAATAACCGCCTATTCTTTCACGTTTGATTCTTCTGTAGAATTTATGAACCATTTGTAGTATGCCGGTAAGATTTGTAAGAACGTTGAATCGGATTGAACTGAACCATACAGATCATCTGGTTGAACCGAACCGGAAAATCGGTTCAATATTTTTATTTATTTTAAAAGAGATATTAATTCATATAATTGTGAGGTTATGTTTGAACATACGATAAGACGCTGAATTGAACAATATTGACATGTGTCGGTTAGAATTTAAGAATAAAATCGATTCAATCTATTAACGAGTTAAACTATTTCATCTCACTTTATTTATAATCCAAAATTTGATCAAATACATTGACTTTTTTTAATCAAATTTTACTTATATTTAAGGTCAAATCGAGTACTATTAATTCATTGTTTTAAGAATCAAGTCAAAAATTTTATAAAAAAAATAAAATAATTGAGTCAAATTGGATTGAGTTGATTTCAACTAATTTAAATTGTGGTTAAATTGTGATTGATTCAACCAGTCTTTTGTTTTTATAAAAAAAATTATTTAAAATGTACTTTTATTTCCTTATTTTTACTAATTTTTTCCCACCACTCATTATTAGATTAATTATGGTGACGTGTCTGAAGTAACTGAAATATCACTAGAAGGGGAGTTGAATAGAGATATTGTAGTTTTAAAGTTTTATAATGAGCTGTTTAAACTGTATCCTCTACGAAAGGATGAAATGCAAGTTTTATGAGGATGAACGAATGAAACAGAAAAAACTAAAGCATATAAAAAGGACACACGCAATTTTATATTGGTTCACCCAAAATGGGTTACGTCTGGTTCTACACAAACTTGTGAGTTTTACTATAGTTCAAAATGACTTGTCCTCTAACGGAATCTTTTTTCTCTGTGTTTGTTTTCCAACCTCACCAGGTTTACACTATATTTCTTCTTGATTTACACCTATTACCAAGTTTATATGAACTTGGAATATACAGATTTAGTGAATAGTGATAAGAGTATGATTCTTTCTCTTTTCAAAACTTTCTAAGAGGATACTATCAAAGATATAGTTAAAGACTGTAGAAAGTGCAAAGAGATGATGAGATTGCTCTTCTTAGCTTTGAGTGTTTCTCTTTTGTATGAGTAGTTTGTGTAGAATGATGAAGAGTTCTCTTCCTTTTATAGAGAGGATGAAGCTTCATTCATCAGGAAAAGTATCAAGTGACCATTGGAAACTTGATTAAATGTCCATGGTCATTAATTTGATTTACAAAAATATCATTCAGTTGTCCTTGTAATACATAAGCTTAGGAGGATGAGTTTGCAGTCCGTCCTCGAATAAGAGGTTTGATCTTTCCATAAATTAGGACATGACTTGTACTTTTGACTTTTGTCCTTTTCCAAGAATTGTAGTGTCTTGCTTTTCTTGTCAAGGACAACACTTTTTCGTACTATGGTACTTTTGGATATTTCCTATGTATGAGGATGAATGGAACCAGAAGTTCATCATTTCATTGTTTATCTTCTGGCGTGGATTCTCTTCTCATGAATTGTTTATCCTTTTACTTTAGTAATGTTTGTCTTCAGATATAGATTCATCTTCTTTGTATTTGTCGTAGATTCATCTTTTCTGTAGTATTGTATATTCTCTACTCGTTTATCCTCTAGCTTAGAGGACATGTCCGATTGTGTCAAATATACTTCTTTTGATGAAGGTGATAAGGAACCTGTTTTCTAACTTAAACACACTCAAGAGCACAAATTAGACAATAGGTATAATCATAATCTTTGAAATAATTTTGATATAATTGAAACATTTGAAAGAGATTTTGTCTCAACAGTGTCAACTTTATTACTTTATTAATGAGGTGTAAGACCTAGACTTTTCCGCATTTGAATACTTAAATAGGACTTGTAAAACAAATTAGACAATGAATGAATATAAATAAATATTTATATATGACGTGTAATGAAATTGAAATTGGTTCGGTGGTTAGCAGAGTTATTTTTCAAGAAGAAGAAAAAAATATGGTTTGAATCATTGATTTTGTATTTTAGGATTTTAATATTATATTTTGTACAAGAAAATATAAATAAGTTGTAAGAGTATAATATTTAAGTGTCGAATTCGCCACATGATTGTTGTTCAAAATCTCAGTTGATTTTTATTAATTGTCAATAAAAAATAAATTTATACTTATAGTGCATACTCCTTTAACTCAAAATGGAAATTATTTTTTTATAGAAAAAAATAAAATTCTTCTTCAAAAATCTTTCTATCTTGTGTCATTTCAATCTCCCCAATATCACACAAATATGTAAGGTACTAACTGTTTTCCGCTCTCTGATAGAGGATCCGAGTTTTGGTATCAAAGTTGAAGTCAAATACATCTTAAAATTAAGCTAAAATTACATAACCTGATTTTTTAAGTTGGATTCATTTTTAAGATTGATCTTTTAAGTTTTTTTTCTCTTGAATCGATCATTTAAGTTACATTGTGTTACATCTTTAGTCATGTGTCTCGTTTTCAACAATGACTAATGCAATTGAAAACATCTGATCATTAAAAATTCTACCAAATAGTGCAACAATATGTCATTTATATTAATTGTTTAAAAGATATTCATCAAACCTCATAAACGGTATGTATTTTTTATTTTCTTTATAAATAGTTAGAAAAATATATAGCCTCTAAAAACTTGGTAATAAAGATATATTACATAATTAGTGTCATTAATTTCCTTGACGTGCAAAGTAGTTTGAAGAGCTTTTTAGATCAGATCTTAATATTTCATTATAATAATCCGAGAAAATCATTAAACTTAAAGGAGTGCATATGTAATTTAATTTAACTTGGAGTTTGATGGTGCAAACGGAATATAACATCAAAGAAGTAGTTTGAAAGAAGAAAAAAAAACTTAAAAACCAATAAAAAAAAACGGTCCTAAAGTTACTATACTATATAGAAAATGCTTAATGCTTGTACCGATATCAATATATGTGTATTTTTTGTCTTATATACGGTGCCCAAAGTAAACTAACACAATAGACTACACGTACCATCTAATATGATTCATATATGAGAGAAAATTAAATAATAATTTTTTTTGACGTCAAAGATAATTTTATTAAAGAAAGTCTGGAAACAAATCCAAAATTAAGACATCATAAATATAAGGTGGAGTCTCTTCAATCGACAAATAATCTAGATTATAAAGTAACATATTTAACTAAATAATGGAGAGTTTGGTTGACATAACGCCTAACATATGAAAAAATTAGAATATAAAAACAAACATTTAAATTAATACAATCCCCAACAATAGAACCAATATAGGTGAAAGATTGTTCATGAGCGTTCAATGTTGCGACCATATTTGAAGCATATGATTATGTTATAAGATTTAAGAAAGACATATCTTTTGCAAATTCTAAACCTTTATTATGCATGGCTAAAGCTTCAGCTACCTTTGAAAATGGTAATGAGATGAATTGCCAATAGCTAGCAGTAAAAATTACACCATCAATATTTCTCACTATAGCACCAATACCCCCACTTACCCTTCTCTATTGAACCCATTGCATCAACATTAAGCTTATAACAACCACTAAATAGGGTGTCAAACGAACACCATATATAGACAAAATGGGACCTACACTTAGCGTCTCCAACATCATCGCACCAACACTCTTAAAATTAACAATAGATATGTGTACCTTTTGAACAATGGTAACTACATCAACATCAGCCCCCTAAAAAAAAATCTACACCATATTTTATAACAGAATGCTAGCACATGTACAATCACATTATTATTTGCATCAATAATATTTCATTTCAACCACTCCTGAATTGGTACGTACCTGGAATCATGCGAATTAAATATCAGACCTAGAGGAGAAGCAAACCAGACCTGCTTTTCTGATTACCGTTTTGCTTGCTTTTGGTTTTAATGATACTTTTTGTGATTGGAATCTCACCATTTTGAATTCTACCAAGCTAATTATCTATGTGAATGGAAAAGTTATGGGGTTTTTTAACTGTAAAAGAGGAGTTCGTCACGGAGATCCTTTTTCTCCTATTCTATTTTTTTATTGCTGAAGAGGTTCTTAGTAGAGGTATATCTCATGTTGTCATGGAAGAAAAGTTACGGCTAATGTTTGGTCCTAGAGGCTTTAGGATGCCTAACCATATTTTATATGCTGATGATGTTATCATTGAAGTAGCAATGTCAATCACAAGAAAGGGGAGGTTGAATTGTGATCCTTTTAAAATTTTGATTCTTGTGTTTAATTTAAACTAACTCAAGAATGATCTTGGTTTGATAAACAATAAAAGTAGAACGTTCTTCGTTAATAATATAACAATAAAAACTTCACGATGCGATCAGTGTTAAGTGAGTGATAAATAAATGGAGATAAGGGAAAGAGAATTCACACAGCAATATATCCTGGTTCACCCAAAGTGGGTTACTTCCAGTCCTCACAACCGTGAGATTTTCACTATGTGCTTCAGAACCAAGAATGTTCTCCTTAACACATTTTCTCTTGATCACACCTTGATCAATTACAACTTCACCTTTCAACCTAGAAAGGATTTTTACAATCACCTTTCAGCATTGAAATGATTTTTACAAACACACTCAATGTAACATAAAAGATATACTTGAGTTACAAATGATATGTATGATAAAAGTGTTTGGGATCTTGAAACTTCTCAACACTTTTTTGAGATAAATGAAAGATGTAAGACCCTTAATTTTAAATTCTAATTTATGCAATTTTAATATATTTTTTTGTGTTGAATTATGAGGCTTTTTAGCCAATTTTAATGGTATGTTGTGTGTTAATTGCCAATGATATTTTTATGAGACCCGTTTAAAATTATTTGGCGAGATATAATTTAATTACGTTACGGAAACTTTATTACCAAACTATTTTGTTAAAAATATCTTTAATTGCTAAAAAATTTACCTGTCAATTGAGTTGCAATGAGAATAGATATTTTTAGCAAAATAGTTGAGGTGTGTGTAAGAATATTTAAATATTTATTGATTTGGTTTAATTATAATATATATATATATATATATATATTATTACTATTATTATTAAATTAGTAAGTAATATATATATATATATATTATTATTAAATTAATAATATATGTATACATATATATATATATAGTAGTTAGTAGTATTAGTATATATATATATATATATACTAACTTATGTTTTTCCCAAAACCTGCGACGTATTGAAAGCTTGCCTTTTAATTCCAGCCTTTGCAAGAACTAATAATTAATATATATATATATATATATATATATATATATATATATATATATATATATATATTATTAAACTAGTATATATATGACTAGTATATATATATGGCAAACAGAGAAAGAAAGAATACACAGAACCGCGTTGCCTTCCTTTTCTATTTCTTCTTTCTCTCTGTTACCAAAACAAACAGATTTTTGTTTTTTTTTCAATTCAAAACCTCCATTTTCACTTAGATCTAAGCTCCATCTCGCGAAGTGACAGAAGGGAAAGTTGTTCACTTCCACGCTGCGGTGCTAGTGAGCTAACTTTGGAAGTGCCGTGCGAACAAAATATTTTACCGGAATTTATCGCGGTACCGTAATCGGTTGTTTAAGCTATCGTTAAGGTAAGGGCTCCTTCCAAACTTTTAGTTTGCATTTAGGACATTATATGTGATTTTATGGAAAAGAAAATTGGTGTATTTGATGTGTAAAATGGTGAAAATGAATTTAATTCGTTTATTCGGGAATTAGCGGAATTTAAAATTGACGCGATTGAGACGTAGTTTGATATGAATTGTGTGCGATTTGCTGAGATTGAATTAATGTGATTAATGTGGTCGATTTTGTTAGTAATGGTTGACAAAAAAAAAAGAAATTGATTTTGACGTGTTTGAGTTACGAAATGAGTTATTTTCAAATAAATGAGTTTGAACTTTAGTTGTGAACAAATTGTTATAAATATTCATGTTTATGTAGTTAGCTCCTTGAGTCTCGAAAAGGAATCGAGACTGTTGGCACCGAGTTAGCGGTGGGGAGAACTCTGAGATATTAATGTTGTTTTGGAAATTAAATTTGGTGTGGTTTATGTGTTCATAATTAATATTATGAATTTTTGAGATGTGATTTATGTGTGGATTATGGTTGAAAATTTTGGAGATTAAATTTGGTGTGAAATTTTAGAATTCGAATTGATTGAATTTGTCGTGTTTGATGTGTGGATTTGCAGAAAATGAATTTAAGGTGTTTTATGTGAAATTGTTTTGATGTGTTTGAGGAGTGATTTGAGGAAATAAATTTGGTGTAAATGCATGTTTGCAATTATGGAAATTAATGGGTGTATTGTGGTTGAAATATGACGAGTTTTGAAAATGAGTAGTTTGTGGTGATTTGGTGTGGATTTGTGGAATTTGGATTGTTGTATTTAATGTGGTTTGTAGATTGAATTTGATGTGGAATTGTTGGATTATGAATTAATATGTCTGAGTATGCTATGTGAAAAGTTTTGAAAAATCATTAGTGTTAAATGAGTATTAAAAAGGGGGAATCTTTTAATAGCTGCATTTACTTAATGGTTGTGGTGAAAAGAGTTAGAGTATGCTCATGCATTTCATAGTACATGGTGACCGCGATGGGCCATAGTGATAGTGGTAACCGCGATGGGCCACGAGATGATGCCATGTGAATAGTTGGTTCATCTTATCTTTGCGGGAATTTTCGCATCGTGCTGATCTGTGAGAGATTGCACTCTTGTAAGTCGTGCTGATCTGTGAGAGATAGCACTCTTGTAAGTCGTGTTGATCTGTGAGCGATTGCACGCATAGAAAATTAGTACTGGTCTGTGAGAGGCTGTACGATAGTAAATTGTGTTGATCCGTGAGAGATTGCACCTTGATAATTAGTACTGGTCTGTGAGTGACTGTACAATTGTGATTTACGCCCTTTCGAGGAGGGTGTTGGTTTGGAATTCTGGAATCATGTGCATTGGCATATACGCATTTCATTAGGGTGCTTGGCACGCGAGTCATGTTTGATATACTGTGATGGTCGTATATACATACTCGGTTGTGGTTTGTAATTGTGCCGTATTTGATGAGTGTTATTGATTGACTTTATGTGGTAAGCGTTGAATGATATCGAAATATTTTCAAAACTGGAAATTATGCCATTTTCACAATTGTATTCGGATACAAGGAGGTGGTATTCGAATACGACAGTGCAATTTGTTAAAAACTTCATTTTTCAACTTGGATTATGCATGTGTGGCATATGAAAACACTTTCTAGATATATGCTAAGTTGAAAGGTTATTTTGTGCATTTAAAATTTAAATGCTATGTGATGTTTGTTAATTTCGGTTGGTGACCTTTACAATTATTGTGGAAATATGGGCTTTGCCCTCAGATGAGAATCAGGATCGTCCTACCAGTTAGTACTCTAGAGATGGGAACGGAGTTAGACTTACCTGACCACTGCTGTGTTAGAAGGATTTCTGCGGGGCGCGTGGAGATCACTTGGGTTATAGTTTTTTTTTGTAGCATGATCAGATTAGATGGCTGTATAGGGGCTAGATGTCTATTTGTTGTGGTTGTATTTATTTCATTCTGGAAGACTGTACCTATACCATATATTGTCAACCTAACTTTGATTTTGATGGGTCCTTGTACCACTTTTTGACGTGACGTGGGGAAGTTAAAATTCTTGGGGCAGTGCTTTTGTACAGGTGTCTGCCGAGAATACCCCAGGGGTATGAGCTACGTTGGATAGGTCTCATAGCCCCGGTGTATTTTTCTATTTTAAATACTTTGGATTTTCATTTCAAAACCGTTTCCGCTGTGTTTGTAATTATTGTTGACTTTTGTCGTTGTGATACGACTTAAATATTTTATACAAAGGTATTTATCTCTTTATTATGAATTTGAATTTGTTTCAAAAAAAAAAATCGGGTTGTTACAAAAGACAAACTCAGTAAATAATGATCCACAAGTATAGTGAAGAGAACTAGAGTTTGCTTGAAGAGTTTTTGACTTGTTCTTACGCGAACAAGTTTTGGTAGATTTGTAAGTTAAACTCTTTCCTTCATCTTCCAATTGATCTTCAATTTATAGATGATAAAAGGCTTTGAATATTCAATTTAAAATGAATATAGCCGTTGGACACACTTCCCAAGTGTCAAATATATTTTAAAGCAATTAAACATGTGTTTATATTGCTATCCAAAATGTTCTTGACAAACGAAGAACGTTCTTGCTTTTGGGTCTCATGCAAAACGTGAATGAGCGAGTGAATGAGTTATCACATGTCAGTTTGGTATTGTTTCCAATCAGAATTGTGCAAAGCTTTTTGCAGAATATTGTAAGTACAATGTATTTGTGTCCTTGCTCACAACTCATCAATTTGGAGATCAATCTTGAGATTGTTTTCCTCCTTTGGGCATTCAACTCGAGTTATGGGCTTCACCATTGATTTAAGTAGTCTTGATACTCTTTAATATGTGGTTTGGACTGTGGAAAACTATATGTTTAAATTCTGTCTTTAAAAGAGAATAACTAGAATGTTCTTTTGCAAAACCAGAACGTTCTTGGTTTTGTGTTGTATGGAAAACATGGATGAGTGATTTAGTAGCTGTCTAGTGTTAGTCCTTTGTCTCAGAAACATGATATGTTTTCTTCAAAAAGGTGCAACAGCAGTGTCCTTGCTATCATGGTTGTCCTTGCTCATAGCTCATCAATTTGGAGATTGATCTTGATGTTGTTCTTGATGTTTTGCTTTTCCTTTGTTGATCCTCTTTGATCGAATTTATCCAAAATGATCTTGTGTAGATTATTAAATTCCTCTGTAATGAATAATGATGATTTGTAGTGTAGATAGATGTACTTTTGTATCCCAGATCGATCTTAAATTACAACATATTTTGTTCTTTGTAAACCAGAACGTTCTTGAATTAAAGTTGTGAAAACCAGAACGATCTTTGTTTCTGCTTTGAGGTGTGTTGAGGTTTAAGCTTCACTTGACATCGTTTGAAATGATTTCCTACTTTGTATCACGTGTGCAAGCTGCTAAAAAGTATAACTGAGGTGTCTAGTCCAATTTGTCAGTTTAGTACTTGATGTTTGCTCAACTTGGAGAATGATCTTGCTTGATAAATTATGAAGCATAACTTTTGCCTTTGTTCTTTGGAGTGATTCTTATACTGAAATGATTCTTGTATATTTCTGGTGAAATTTTGGAACAGATTGTAAATAACAGAATCAGTTTTTTTTCTTTAAGAATTTGATCATTCTTGTTAATTTGGAACTGTGGAGAACGTTCTTCGTTTTACAAAATTCTGTCAATAACGTTCTTCGTTTCTCTAAATGAACTTGTCTTCAATTTTTATGCACTTTGATGAAGTGAATGTCTTCTTGCTTGTTCACTTATGCAATTCATGTTTCTTAAATAAAACTCAAGTGCAATTATTAGTAGATCACCATTTAGAAAACTTAATCATTTATTTCATAAGGTTTGTTGTCATTAAAATATACATCAAAAAGGTTTTTACCTCAACAATGATTTTTTTGTCGTGCAAGCGAGAATAGCTTAACTGCTTTGATGAGTCCAAGTTCTACATCGGTTCTATATCTAGAGCTAGAGTTTCTACCTTTATGGCTCTTCTTGGTTTTTGCCTTGGTCAGCTTCCATTTATCTATTTAGGTGTCCCTATTTTTAGGTAAACCTCGAAAGGTGCATCTTTTGCCTATTGATGATCGTATTAAAACCAAGTTATCACCATGGAAATTAGTGATTCTCTATATAATGGGAAGGGTACAATTGGTGAACATTGCTATCCATGGAATGCTTTATACAATTTTCATGTGTGTACTTGGCATGTTGCTCTTATTAAATCTTTTGACGGGTGGATTTGTAATTTTATTTGGTCTGGAAACATCTCTTCAATAAAGGTTGTTATTGTTGCTTGGAGAAAGGTTTGTCAACCAATTGAAGAGGAAGACCTTCATTTGCGTTCTATAAAAGCCATCAAAAGTGCTGGTTTGCTGAAACTTTCGTAGGATTTTTTCTTTGAGTACTCAATGGTTTAATCTAATGAGTAATAGAACTCTA
The DNA here is from genome assembly GCA_037974735.1 of Cicer chorassanicum. Classification (NCBI taxonomy): domain Eukaryota; kingdom Viridiplantae; phylum Streptophyta; class Magnoliopsida; order Fabales; family Fabaceae; genus Cicer; species Cicer chorassanicum. The sequence continues at coordinate 55,848,415 of JBBPBP010000001.1, read as the reverse complement.
TTTGGTTGGGTATTTGTGCTCATTTCTCTATAGTTAATTATAATGTTTCATGACAACTTGGTGATGGCCACAATATTAATTTTTGGAATGGTTCTTGGTTATCCCACCTAATTTTTATTTGCTTGACATTTCTATTGAAGTTCACCATATTCTTCATAGTTAATGGTGCTTAGGCTATCCGTAGTATTTTATACTATATTGTTGTGTGCGGTGGGATTGATAATACTATTATTCATAAGCTTTACACTCATGATCGCCAAGTGTAGTCTCTTTCAACTTCTGGTGATTTGAGCTTCAAATATGCGTACACGTTTCTTCGGTCTTCTGGCATTTCTACTCCTTGGGCTAAGCTTATATGGAATCGTTGTATTCCTTTGTCTTGTTCCTTTCTTCTTTGGAGAACTTATCATGGAGGGATCCCCACTAATGAGAATCTTTGGAAAAAGGTTGTACAATTGTGTCTGTTTGTTCTCTTTGTGGGCACCATGTTGAAACTACTCAACATCTTTTCTTTGATTGCCCCTTTGCCCAATGCATTTGGTTGTGGCTTGGGGGAATCCTAATGAATAACTTGTCTACTTCTGGCCTTTGTCTGTTTTGTAGGTTTGCAGGTCTAATTGGAGTCCTCATATGAGAGATGTGGTAATAATATTTGTGGTGGTTAATGTATTTTAGTGCATTTGGTTCTGTCGGAATTAGTATAGATTCTTTAACAAGGACATTTCTCTTCTTAGGACAACTTCTCTAATTGTTTTCAGCATGTCTTTGTATGAAAACTGTAGCTTTCAACATACATTTTCTTCGTCTTTGTTGCGTTACTTCTTTGTCACATGCCACTTACATAAAGCTCTGAGAACTATTCAGGTCATCTGGTAGTCCCCTCCTTGCTACATGATTAAGTGTAATACATATGGAGCCTGTAAGACCCTTAATTTTAAATTCTAATTTATGCAATTTTAGTATATTTTTGTGTTGAATTGTTGTGGCATTTAACTCAATTTTATTTTATTTTGTGAATTAAGTACCAAAAGCTTATTTTGTTAGAGTTTGTAATATATTTAATAAATGTGTGTGTGTATATATATATATATATATATATATATATATATATATATATATATATATTTTGAGACACGGTTAAAATTATTTGTCGAAGAATAATTTATTTACGTTACGAAGAATTTAATACCGGACAGTTATGTTAAAAATATTACTGGTCGCCGAAAATTTTATCTGTCAATTTAGTTGCGACGAGAGTAGATATTTTTATCAAAATAATTTGAGATGTGAGTGAAGTGATGTGTGTAAGGTTATTTAGATATTTGTTGGTTTGAGTTATTTATAATATATATATAGTTTTGTAAGTTATATATATATATATATATATATATATATGTGTGTGTGTGTGTGTGTGTGTGTGTGTAAGTATGTATGTATATGTATAAGTCAGAAGAAAGCAAGGATCAGAAAGAAAGCAAAAACAATTCCCTGCCTCGCGATACCTTCTTCTTTCCTCAGTTTTCGAAAAAAAAGAAAATCGTGTGGGTGGTTTTCAAAACCACCAAAAGTAAACCACCACTTCTCGTCTAGATCTAAACTACCTTTCGAGAAGTGTTAGAAGGGAAAGTTACTCCTCTTCACTATATGATGCTGGTGAGCTAGCTTTTGAAGTGACGACGCAAGCGAAAGTTTTCGCCGTTTTTTATCGCGGTAGCGAAAACGGTTGAAAAGGCGATAATGAAGGTAAGGACTCCTTCAAATTTTTAGCTTGCATATAAGATTTTATATGTGTATTTGTGGAGTTTGAAATGGATGAAACTAATGTGTGAATTTCTGGAAAATGAATTTAATGCGATTATGTGTGAATTAGTGGAATTTGAAAGTGATGTGGTGGAGGTGTAGTTTGGTGTGATTTATGTGCGATTTGATGTTATTGAATTAATGTGATTTATGTGTGATTTTGTGGAAAATGAATTGATGAAATTTGGTATGCATTGTGAATTGAATTTAATGTGAATTGTGGATTAAATTTGATGTGTGTTTGAGGAAAATCTGTTTTGAGTGTACTTTGTGAAATGTTTGAAAAATCATTATTGTTAAATGAGTATTAAAAAAAGGGAATCTTTTAATAGCTGCATTTACGTAATGTTTGTGGTGAAAAGAGTCAGATTATACTCATGCATTTCATAGCTTGTGGTGACCGCGATGGGCCACAATGGCAGTGGTGACCGTGATGTGCCACGAAGTTAAGTGGTGACCGTGATGGGCCACAGGATGATTCCATGCGATAGTTGGTCCATCTTATCCTTACAAGGATTTAACTGTAAGTGTAAGCCCTGTGATAGGCTACACTTTAGTAAATTGTGCGGGCCTGTGAAAGGTGGCACCTCGGTAATTTGTACTAGGCCTGCGATAGGCAGTGCAATTACGATTTACGTCGGTTTTAAATGTTTTGTAAGGCCTGTGATAGGCTACACTTGAGTAAATTGTGCGGGCCTATGATAGGTGGCACCTCAGTAATTTGTACTAGGCCTGTGATATACAGTGCAATTACGATTTACATCGGTTTTAAATGTTGTGTAAGGCCTGTGATAGGCTACACTTGAGTAAATTGTGCGGGTCTGTGATAGGTGGCAGCTCGGTAATTTGTATTAGGCCTATGATAGGCAGTGCAATTACGGTTTACGCCCCTCGCGGAGGGTTTTTGTTTGGAATTGATGTGTAAGACATGTGATAAGCTACACTTTAGTAAATTGTGCGGGCCTGTGATAGGTGGCACCTTGGTAAGTTGTACTAGGCCTGTAATAGGCAGTACAATTACGATTTACGCCTCTCGAGGAGAGTTTTTGGTTTGGAATTTCAGAATCATGCGCATTGGCATTTACGCATTGCATTAAGGTGCTTGGCAAGCGAGTCATGTTTGTTATACTCGGTTATTGTTGTGATTATGCTGTAATTGATAAGTGTGATTGATTGACTTTGTGTTGAAAGTGTTGAATCATTTCGAAACGTTTTCAAAACTGAAAATCTGCATTTTTCACAGTTGTATTCGAATACGACAGAACTGTATTCGAATATGACAACACAAAGTTTGCTACTGATTATGATTTCGCACTTGTATTCGAATACGATAGGACTGTATTCGAATACGACAGTGCAGTTTTGTTAATAACTTCATTTTTCAACTTTGTTTATGCATTTTTGACATATGAAAATCATTTCAAGGTGTATGCTAAGATGAAAGGTTATTTTGTGCATTTAAAATTTAAGTGCTAAATGCTATTTGTTAATTTTGGTTGGTGACCCATTATTGTGGATCGGGCTTATGCCCCAGGTTTTGGGAGTTTTGAGTCGTGTTGGAATTGCAACGACGTCGAAGGTGTGGCATAGCGATGAGTTTGGATTTGTGATCGAAAGTAGTGGGGCTTGATGCCACTCGTGGATTCTCAGTACTCAGTCACCCTTAGTTAGATTAATGATCAGCTTAGGGTTTTATTTAAGAATTTTATTTATTTTCCCTTTCTTATTTCAAGGTTGTTGTCACAATAGGAACTTATGTATTTGAAACAAACTATTTTAACCGGTGTATTTTATATTTGGATATTTTGGATTATCGTCTCAAAAACCTTTTTAATTTGTTATAATTATGATGTAATTAATTATGACTTTTGTCATTTGTGTTACGACCTGATATTTTTATCAATTTATTTTTGAAAAAAAATACATCCGCGCTGTTAAAAATCGGGGTGTTACAGAGCCACTAAAGGTAGTTTTGGTCCTTTAGTGGTGGTCTTTTCAAATATCATAGCACCACTTCTCTTAGATATTATGATATGCCTCTTGATATTCACAACACTCTTTTTGCGGAGGTAATGGGTGTCATACTGATGATTGAGATAGCTTTTGAGAAAGGATGGTATAACCTTTGGTTAGAATGTGATTCAAGTTTAGTGGTTGTTGTTTTCCAAAACTCACAACTTATCCATTGGAGAAAGGATGGTATAACCATTGATGTTTGTTCTCATATTTTTAGGGTGGAAAACTCTTGCGTTGATTTGTTGGTTAATTTTGGTATTTTCAGCTAGGGATTTTTTTGGTGGACTGTTGTTCCTTCTTTTATTTCGAAGGCGTTTTTTAGGAATAACATTGAACTTCCTAGTTTTAGATTCTCTTAATGTGCTTGAATTTGGCTATTGCATGAAGGTGCAAACACGAGAATTGGGGGTTGAATTGTGTTTGACAAAGTTGATAACTTTTTGCTAATTTGATAAAGGTTGGTTGGTTTTTACGAATTACTTAGATAAGAAGCAATAGGGTTCATATTTTGTTGTAGATAAATCTTGATCATATCTTCTTTTCAACTTGGTCAAAGATTTTCTTCAATTATAAATTTGAATCAAGTCTTATTTTAGATTTTCTTCAATTATAAATCTGAAACAAATCTTATTTTATATTTTCTTCAATTATAAATATGAATCAAATCTTATTTTAGATTTTCTTCAATTATAAATGTGAATCAAATGTTATTTTAGATTTTCTTCAATTATAAATCTGAATCAAATCTGATTTTAGATTTTCTTCAAAAACACGAATCTTTTTTTATACTCTGTGAAGTCAAATATATTATTCTCATAAAATACTTTTGTTATCATCAAAACTCTAAGTATAAAACCAACTTGGTTCCAACATTGCACCCTTGCTTCTTTTGTATTTTTATCTTTACTTCTATAATAATATTTGGTGTTGCATAGGATTGTTAGAGCTGACAGTTTCCAATCTAGTTGGCATAACTAACACTAGTGATATCTCTACACCCTTTCTTTGGCAAAAAAGAAAATCAAGTGTCATTATTTGATACTAGTAGTATAGCCTGCAAAGATTCTACTAAATACTAACTTACTTAGTGACTATGCATAATTGAACTAACTACTTATGACAACCTGTCTGATGCTTATCATGTTTGCTGTAAAGAGTTGGAAATTTGGTTAATGATAGGTTACTTTATGAACTATTTTAAGCATGTGAATTTAATCTTTTTTGTTGACTTAGTTAAATATCAATTACAATGACACCTAAAAAAGATGTGAAAAGTTTTGAGAGCGATGGAAGAGTTGTTGTAAAATGGAATGGCAATAAAACCGAACCATTTCTAAAAATTTGCATTGAAGAGATAGAGGTTGGTAATATGTCAGACATCCACTTCAATAAAGAAGGGTGGAAATATATTACTCAAAAGTTTCAAAAGAGAACTAATTATGCATATGACTACACCCAACTGAAAAATAGATGGGATACATTGAAAAAATAGTTTTTATTTTTATTTTTTATCATTTGCAAAGTTAGTGCAAAATCATACTAGAGTAGGAAGGAATCATGATAAGTTGCATATTAAAGAGTATTTTATAACTTGCATATTTTTTTGATAATTTATTTATATGTTTATTTTTCAAGAGGATCCAATGATTATGAAATGGAAGTAAGGAGGACCTAAATTCATTGATTTGCTTGAGAAATATTTAAATGGTGCATAGAAGAAACAAAAAACACTAATATTGACCAATTGCTAAGACAAGTATGACAACGACACTAATATTATTTTTATATGTGTTTGCTATATATATGACTAGCACAAACATCAAAAAATTCTTTTGATGGCTTTTATACGAATATTTCAAACCTTTGTTATTAGTACGTGTTACTTTTTTAATTCAATTTATGGTTATTTTTTCTATTGCATAAATATTTTTTATTATTTTGGATACTTTATATAAAATATTTTGTAGTAGCAACACGCTATAGGTATTTAAATTGGTAAACATAATAGTAGAGTTGTGTGTCTTTTATGAGATTCGATTTTGTTTTTGATAATTAGTTTTGAGTTTTTGTAACACATCATCAAATAAATCTATAAAGTATTGTGTATTAATTTAAAACTTTATTAATAAGAAGGAGGGGAGAGAGTAGATAGATAAGAGTTGGAGGGAGGGAAGAAGAGAAAGAGGTTAGAGTAGAGTAGGGAGAGATAATAGAGACAAAAACATGAGTGTATTTAAAAAAATCATGTATTTAAAAAATGTTTTTTTAAACAAATATGTTTTCCTGAAAATCATATTTTCTTTCTTTTATGGTGATGTTATAGTTAAAAAAATCACTTTTATAAAATTGTATACAAACATGTTAAAATTAATTTTTAAAAAACAATCATTTTAATAATATTAAACAAACGGAAGTTAAATTCGAATCCTTGTAGATTCTATTGTTCCTCAAAATTCGGATCCTCGTAGATTCTTCTCTTCCCTCACTTTCTCCCAAAATCTCTAATTTTTAAACCCTACCAACAATCTCAAAAGCGTGTGCAGATTTGAAATGTTAAGCTAATCTATGTTATTTCTCTCTCGTCTCACAAAAATAGTCTGAGCAATAAGTAGTCTATGAGAAATGAAATGAAAGGGATATAATCGAAATATGTACTAATTTGCATAATCAATAAATATGTACTCATTTATTTGCATAATGTGAGTACATGTTGATTGGTTTCTATCAAATTTTGTAGATTGGTTTGATGAAACAAACTAGGTTAGCAATGATTAAATGATCTTTTTAAATGAGACTCACACCTCTATTTTCAAAATATATTTATCTCCGATGTATTCATTAAAAAAATTGTGCATAACATTTTTTTTTTCGTCATATTTACAATTCTATATGTCATTTATCAAAAAGACACTAGAATATACATTTCAATTGTACCACTAAAAACATAATAATACATTTTAAAATTACAAATACTAAATGTATGATCGTAACTCTACAAATTAAAACGAAAACTCTAATCATTCCATATAATAAATAATTGAAACAAATTTAAGTGTGGCAAAAAAAAAAAAAGTTTGTTCTATCGTAATATCACAACTTTGTAATTGTAGTGTAGACTTTATTAGAAGAAGAAAGA
>JBBPBP010000001.1:55811668-55830334 GCA_037974735.1 Cicer chorassanicum | reverse complement strand
TAGCATTAGTGTCTCGTGTGTCTACTTAACCTATTTACAATGTTTACCATAAAATATATATTATTAAGATCTAATTCAATGTTTCTCAAGCATTCTTATAAATAATATATATTACTATTTCGATATTCAATATAAAAAAGGCAATATTTCGAAAATTTAATAAAAAAAGAATTAAATGAACAATTAAATGAGAATAGACTTACGTTGCTAGAAGCTAAATAAAAATAGAGAAAAAAATATTATGTACTATTAGTATAAATCAATTTCACACTAACAGTTAATAAAAACATTGTTTTTATTATATTACTACATGGTTGTAGCTTTCATCATAAAATAAATAGACAATCAATAGCTTGTATCGACGATTAGAGCAAACATGCCCATGAACCAATAAAAATATATGCAATCAATTAAATCAAACAATTGATATTCCTTCCGATCACATATATAAAAAAACATATGGAGATACTTTTTGTCGATATTATAAAAAAAATTTAAATGTATTAATGGTTTATTTTACTATTACACCCATATTTAATTTTCGATAAAAAATGAACATAATTCACTGTCCCCGACCCTTAAGTAAGTTGCAATTCATCACTATCATTTTAAGTAACATCAAATAATAAAATTCAAATCCCGTATAAGACAATTGTCAAATGATCTTTAATAACAATAATAATTTCCCTTTTCTCCATTATTTTTTTAACAAAAAAAATTAACATTATTTAATTTATTTAAGAATCAATATTTAGTGAGTTAAAAACAGAATAAATTTGTCCAAAAAAAGTAGCGAGATGCAAAACAGAATTTTTGAAGTTGTAGTTGTAATTGATAAATGCTAATGGTACTATATATAAGAATTCTTATAGGCATACAAATATATATAAGAATTCTTATTTGTTTGTTTGATTTGAAAAGTCAAATGTAGTCATTAATTGTAGGTGATTGAATAAGACATGCAACTAAGAGAAATACTTGATTGCAGGTGATTAAAGGAGAATGAAGACAATTATAAATTGTAGGTGATTGAATGTTATCTTGAAGACCGCAAAATCATCTTTTATAGTTATAAATGTATAGAAAATAACATGCTCATACACCAATTTAAATCCCTACCTCAAATCTACACTATAAATAAATATCTTGCAAAATGACATACACGTAGGCATGACAACGGGGCGGGTCGGGGACGGATTTTGCCTCCTCCACCCGCACCCGACTAATCGAGGAAAACCCGCACTTCATAGCGGGTGTGAAATTTATTCCCCATCCCCGCCCACAACGGGGTTCGGGTTTCCCCGCTCACACCCGCACCCATTTATATATATAAAATTATAAATTTAAAAATCATATTTATTATAATTAATATAATAAAATAATTATTATTAGATAATAATAAAATAAAAAATTATTTTCTTTAGAGATAAGATTATAAAATTTAATATTTAAAAAAAATATTAAGTATATTTAATATGTATATGTATAAAAAATTCAAAATTACTATAATATTACTTGCGGAGCGGGTTCGGGTGCGGGTGCGGGGTGGATATCATCACTCCCAAACCCGTCCCCGCCCCCAAAATTTAATTTCGGGAAAAATTCGCACCCGCACCCAATCAAAACGGGTTTTTCCCGCCCAAATCAAACGGATTTAGGTGGGTATCCGCGGGTGCGGATTATATTGCCAACCCTATGTACACGTGACATGAAAATATGTCATCTAACAATTTCCCATTTTTTTTAAATCAATCCTTTTTTACGACATTTAGTGAAAAATCGTCTATCTTTAATTCATTTAATTGTCACAAACAACAAGTTATATTCTACTCTCAGCAAATCATAAACAACAAATTAGAAAATCTATTCATTTTTTATCTTTTCATTCATTCAATTCATTTTTAAATGTATTTGTGTTTAAAAAAATATAATTTGTTTTTGAAAATTATACCCTATAATCAACATTTATGCTCCCACATTCTATGCAAACTACCTATTTCACCCTTTTCATTGTTTTTAAATTGTACGTCACTAAATTTAACTTGAGTTCCGGAAAACTAAAAAAAAGTTTTCTAGAACTCAAATGTGTTTAAAAAGTTTTGAATTTTATGTACCGAAAAACTTTTTTCAACTTTTTTGGAACATATTTATCTTTCGGAAAACTTTTTATGTTTTCTAGAATATAAATGTGTTTCGAAAAATTCGAACTTTTTATACTGAAAAACCTAAGTTTTCTAGAACACAAAATATAAAGTTTGACTTTTTTTTTTATATATAAAAAATTGTAAAATTGAATTGTTATTAAAATATGGGGTATATGATAAAATTTTCTGTATCCCGTGCTTACGAAAAAAACTGAGATATCTAAATTATTGTATAAAGCATTTAAGTATTCAACATTATATTTTAACTCGGTAAAAAAAAACTATATTAGAACAACAATATAGTTGTCTTATACTTAATGAAAGAGAGTCTCATCATACTCTATTCCAATGATTATCTATATTATTATTCCATCAAATGAATAGCGCTCAATTTACATAATTAATTTTAATAAATATTGTATATTCTATGAATATGTAGTAAAGTGTGAAAACTTTTTATTATCACTACATGTAAACTAATCATATATAAGACTTTATCTATAGTTTTGATAAAAGTAAGTTAAATTTATTTATTAAGATTTTTTACACCATTAATATATTAATTAAAAACTTATTTAAATATATGAAATAAATACAAAAAATATAAAATTAATTTTATAATAAGGAATTAATTATCCGTGCTTGGCACGGACTCCATACTAATTACTATTAATTTACATAAATATGTTAATCAGAGATTAATTGTTCATATTTCGTTTCCCTAATTACGACTAGCAAAATCAGACAATACAATTTTTGTAATTATGAGCAGTAAATATTAATAATTACTCGTGTACTGTTTTATAGTGGAGAAAGAATGAAAAAAAGACATCAAACCAAAATTCTTGATATGGTATCAACTATGAATTATGAGCTCTTCTAAAATGGTGAAGTGCATCTGCCAAGTACTTATTCGGTACAGTACTCGTACCCTACTCTTCGGCGCTATGTTTTTTCTTATTATTTTATTGTGAGTGAAATTATTTTATAGATTAATATAAATTATTTATGTTTAAGTTTATTTATTTTTTTAACTAACAATAAATTGTTAGGTTTTATTGTATTTTTTTATTGTGAACTAAAATGTTATTGTTAAACTAAAAATATTATTCAACAAATCAACAAAAATGAAATAAAAGGGGTGACAAATTATTGATACATACACAAATTACAAAGCAAGTGTAGAAAAGAAAAGTAGACGCGATAATATCAAAATACGATTTGTTTGTTCCTTAATTACGTGGAATGATGGATTGATCCAAATTCCCTCTCATCATGGTCATCTTTAATATACGAATCATCATCTATAGTTAGACTAGTTTTAAGTGATTGTGATGTTGCTAAAAAAGGATCATCCTCAACATCAATATTATCTTCATCTTTATTATCATTGACATAAAACACTTGTTTAACTTGAGACGCTAAAATAAAAGGCTCGTATTTGTACCTCACCCTATTAAGATCCACTTGCAAAAAACCTGACTCATCAGTTCAAACACCATTTTTATTTTTAACCCACTTGCATCAAAAGACAGACACTTGAAACATTGTATAATCTAAGTCCCAAATTTTTTCAATGACCCCAAAATATGATAGATTTGCATATGTGGGTTTTCTATCCTTGGAACTTGAGACGTGTAATGCTTCAGCTATTAGGGTGACACCGCTATTTTGCATAGTACTTTTATCATCTTGTTCTTTTATATAAAATGTGTAGCCGTTAACTGCATATCCAATGTAAGAATATATATGTAAACTTAGACCATATGCTAACAATTTCAATCTTTTAGAAATTGAAGCAACATCTACAAACAACTTTGAATAAATATCATTTTTGAACCATGTTATAAAACTTCGATTATGTTCTTGTGCTATTCAATTTTCATTTTTATTCAGGTTCAAACTCCTTAGATACTCCTAGGGTATTTCAACATACTGTTCAACTTTATCGGTATTGTGCAAAACATATAACCGTGTTTGCTCCCATTCTGTCATGGATATGGTCACTATTTTATTTCCAATTATCTCTTTCCCTGTTTTTATTTCCAAATTATGAAACTTCGAAAGTCAAATGGGTTTAGCATTAGATAGATATTCAGTACAAAATTCACCCATCAATGCCATATGAGCTCTTTCTTCTTCTGATTTTCCATTGAATGCTTTTCTCCACCAACGGTAGTGATGATTAGCGTGTAAAAATATGCAACGTTCGAGAAAGACATTCTTTTTACAATGTTCCAACCATATCCAATGTGTATTCTCTTCACATATATGAAATGCACAATGACCTTTAATTCAATATCCTGAAAGATTATCGTATGCTGGGAAATCATTAATTGTGTCGAACAACATTGCCTTCAAATTAAAATGTTATTTCCTATATCTATGATATACATCCACACATGTCTCCCATATATCAAATCATCAATTGAACGTACCAAATATACGTCTATATCATTTCCTGGTTGTTTGGGCCCATAAATTAACATAAACAACATCATGAACTTGCGCTTCATACATAGCCATGGAGGTAGGTTATAAATCACCAAAATCACAGGTCATGTGTTGTGCGAGATACTTTGAAGGCCATGTGAGTTCATTTCATCAATAGACAGTATCAAGCGTAGATTTCTTGCTTCTTTTCCAAAATCAGGGTAATCGTGATCAATTTTCATCAATTGTGGAGAATCTATAGGGTGCCAAAACTTTCCATCTTTAATTCTTTTACTTGCATGCCATGTGAAGTGTTTTGCATCACATTTACTACGATATATGCACCTAAATCTAGGTATTATAGGAAAGTACTATATGACTTTCGTAGGAATCAATTGTTTCTTATATCGAGAGATGTTAAATTTATGACACTCCTTTAACGATGCATATTCATTTCGAAACAAAATGCAATCGTTAGGACAAACATGAATCCTATCATAACTCATGCCAATATAGCACAACATTCATTTGGCATTGTACGTTTGATTAGGAAGAACATTATCTTCGAAGAACATATCTTTCAGAAGGCTTAATAAGTCTGTGAAGCTTTTATCAGACATCTGTTGTTCGCTTTTAAGTTCTACAACTTTAATATTGCAGATAATCTTGTGAGTTTATTGCAACCATCGTATAATGGTTTCTCTGCATCACTTAACAATCTCTCAAACATTTCAGAACAATCCTGAAGATCTTCTTCAACCACATCTATAATCTCTTCAAAACTATCACAATCATAAGTATTTGTGTCAAAATCGTTCGACGCATATCTCACATTATTCTCCAACTTAACGTTCTCGTTACATATTTCACTGTGCATTGTGCAACATGTATAGCTTCGATCAATTTTGATCCTCCCTAAATGCCAATTCAACTACTTCATTAACCCGATTTCAATAACAAAAATCTAAACATGGAAAAATGATTCGACTAGGGTCTTTGGCGTGTTTCATGGAAAACTTAACAAACACTTTTACTCTATTTTCATATTCCTTTGACAATCGATTGACGAACGTCCATCTTTTATCCATTGTTTCTATAAAATTACTTTAACAAAAAGTTAAAAATTTCTATCTACAAAAATGTTACAACAAAATATTTAGTCAAGATAAACTCTGAGAGACAATAAATAACGAGAATAGCAACAAAATATGTTTCAACAAAGTTCAACTATAAACTACGAAATATTTTCTCTGAGAATTTTTTTAGAGACTTACAAACTTGAGAGGAGATGTTTATTGGCTGAACAGTGATGAAAGCAGAGTTGTGATCTTACTTCAAATTTGGAAAAACCTAAATATGAGCAATAAACAAGATATTTACATAAACAAGAACATGATTTCTTGTTTCTAGGTTTGTTTATGGGTTTTTGTGTTTGCGTTTATGAGTTTATTGCGCTTGCGTTGTTGTATCGATTTCTGGGTTTCTAGGTTTCTCTGTTTGCGTTTAAAGGTATCTTGCATTCTGCATTTTGCATTTCTAGACTTCGAGTTTTTGGGGTTTCTCGCAATTTTGGTTTCTCTTGTTTCTAGTTTCACGATATCAAGTTTCACTTTTTAGGATTTCTAGAGGCAACATGCAAAGGATATATGATCGAGGAAGTTGAAGGGTTTGGACCAAGAAGAAGAACGAAGAAGGGTTTCTGTTGGGCGTGCGTATGTTTTCATATATCGTTTTTAAATTTTTGTAATTTTTTTTGTAATTTTGTTTACTATAGACAACATTACATAGACAAAGATTTAACTTAAGCGCTATAAAAATTTGACAACGTTTTTAAGAAAAACGCTTTCTAAGTTTCACCAATTTTATGTTTTATAACACCTAAGATAGCGCTTCGCAGCAAAACACTTTCTAATGTATATGCGTATGACAATATTTTATTAACAAGTGATTATAAGGGTCAAGCCTACAACCACATGTTAGTACAGAGGCGCACCTAAGAGGGGGTGAATCAGTTGTTTAGAATTTTTCTAGTTTTTAGAGACTTAGCGGATTATTTTTCTAATTGGGATTTGTGTATGGACAAATGTAAATGACAGGAAAATAAAGCACACAACAATTTATCCTGGTTCCCCTTACAACCAATGGTACATCCATTCCTCTTACACACCACAAGAGATTTTCCACTATTGTTAGAATAAGTACAAGTCCCACCCTAGGACCACTGTTACAAACTCCCAACAATCTCCCTACTTGAAGTGCAGCAGAGAACCTTTACAATGATATGTCAATGTAAAACATGTGCACTTGAAATATGAAAGTTTGACTTTTAATGGATCTTTAAACTTTTCAAAAAGATTTTTAAGGTTATGAAGTTAAATCAAAATCTATGAAGTATTTAGACTCCTTAGACACCACTTCAGATCAGTGACAATTGTTCCTAGAGGTTTGATGAACATATACAATGATTCAGATTGAATCTGAACTAAAAAACTGCATTTCTTCATAGTTGTATTCAGCTACAGCTTAAGTGTAGTCGAATACACCTCTGAAAAGTTCAATTTTTATTCAAAATTTCAAGCTTGTATTCGAATACAGATGACTAAATTTTGCCACTGACTTGATTTTGTAGTCGGCTACATCATGTTGTAGTCGAATACAACAGTGTAGTTTTAGCTATTGACTTGAGTTTGTATTCGGCTACAAGATGCTGTAGTCGAATACAAATGTGCAGATTTTGCTACTAACTTCTTCTGTATGCGGCTACACATATATGTAATCGAATACAACTTTTACTTTTGTGAAAAACTTGATTTTCATACATTGTGCATGCATTTTGACATTTTGAAAATTCTTTTGATGCATATGCTAAAATGGAAGGTTCTCATGTGCATTTGAAATATAACAATATTAGATTGCACCAAGTACCTTAAATTACAAGTCTTCTAGCATATGACAATAGTTGACTTGACTGTTGACTTCTTTTTGAGCTTGCATCTTGATCACTTTCCTTGGTGTTTATTTTCATAAAAAACATAAGTATTTTACACCACGCTTATACAAAAAAACTCTATCCTAAAGTTTCATATTTTTATAATATATATATAACAATCTATCCTATAAATTGTGATTCTTGGAATGTGCTTATATCACATGGACTTACTTCCAATTTGTTGTTTGTTCGTCAATAGATTGACAAAAATTTATTGCTTTGGTTAATTGGAAACATTGTTTCCACTCTATGTAATTTTCAATTTATTTAAATAAATGACACAAAACAGTAGAGTTTGGATTACACAATTTTCTATATTAATCCTCATAAGAATTCAAAATATTATTACAAGAAAGAAAGAAATGACTAGAAATAAATTGGAGTGAAAATAATATTCTCCCTTTAGGCCCCTTTGCGATTACCTTTCTTGACACTTGCTCTTGCACAATACAACCAACAAGAGAAAAATTAGCATTACAGTTGTAATCCACCAGTTGACCAACATACAATAAATTGAAAGCAAGTCTTAGTGATACAAGCACATTCTGAAAATAAGAGTTTATGTCCCCAACATAAGTGATATAGAGGGTATTACCGTCAACAATTTTGATTTTCTTATTACCATGATAAGTAAAATTTGTTTGATGTATTTCTACTTGTTATTCCTTTCTACAAATAAGGCGTACAACATATACAAGTAATAGCCTCTAATAATTACAATATAAGGAAAACAAATCAATTCATGAATTGTTTAACCTATTCTAAGAAAGCATAAAAATACAATTAATGAGAGATATTATTTAATGATTCACAACATCAACCCGATAAAAGTTGATATAGCTCACACAAAAAACTTTACATTAGGAAAGAAGAAAAAACATGCAATTATACAATTCCTTCACCATAATTCAAGACTTTCTCTGTTACTGTGACATCAATCTAGCGCCACATCCCTCTTGTATTGAGTAAAAACCAATTCCATGCAAATGGTAGAAAGGTGTGTTCTATTTACCTTCCAAACACAAAAATGGTTCTTGGTACCACTGATCAACAATATAAGTAAATCCTTAATTCTTGCTTTGAATTAGTTCACACATGCACTTTAACAAAATTTAAAATATATAATGTATTAACGACGACTTTTTGAAAGACAATGGCATTCCGCCACTGCCAAATCGCTCACACCGTAGCAAACCAAATTTTTGCAAGCCTTTGATGAAAAACTTTACCTCCATTCATAAGACTCCTAAACTGCGACTAATGGTTGGTGCATTCCATTAACAACACTTCCACCACTCTCAGATATTTAAACACACATATTTTATTCTATTCTTGATGGATATTTTATTTGTCCTAATGCAAGCACATCTTTTATACTTTGAGGCAAGCGTTAGTCTATGAGGGAATTTGAAGAAATGTCACTTTCTTGCGTGAAAAAGATACTTTTTTGTCCATATTATGAATAACCAAAATGCTTCATTTGAATAGTCAAAATGTTTTCCCAAACTTGCACATCATTACTAATATAATTCTTTCTTTAATTTTATTTTAACGTTGCTTTTTGTTTGTACCTGTAATATTTTATGCAATATGCATCAGATAAGTTCCAAAGACAAGTTATTAAAAGCATTGCAGTTATGCATTTGAGTTCTAGTATGATTGCAATTTTCATATTGTTGCTCTTGGTTTAAAATTGAGAACAACATTGTTGTGGTAGAAATGTGCCATCAATTAACAACTGAAACATCATAAACAAGCATACTACAAGTCCATAACAAATAAAATTTATGATGCATGTTTTAGTTATAAGATAGCTAAGAGACAATTGTTTTTTTTTTTTTAAATAAACCTGAAATGAATTCTTATTTGTTAAGAGTAGATGACTTATATATTTGGACCCACTTTATGATATTTTATTATGAGAAACTTTTATGATAATGTTTTTGTTAGATTGTGACAATATATTTAATGCATTCAATGTATTATATCTTGGACTTGAATATATTAAAAAGAGAATTATAATTTTAAATTGAGATACTTAATAAATATATTAAAAGGTGAAATGACATAAAAATGTGTGTATTCGATATGACTAAATGAAATAGTGTCAAGGTTTGATGATAGTTAGTCATGACTATTAAGAAAATATAAAAGGTATAGCTATGTGAACTAATGAATATTCAAAGATTCTTAAAGTTGAAATAAATCTTGCAATTCGTTGACTTGAATCCAATACACTTAGATTGAGAGGTATACTTGTTAGCCATTAAAATAATGCATCTATTGAGTTATATTTTGAACTTTATCAATATATAACCGTTCAGACTACCAAAATCAGAATGCCAAAATCATTTTACATGCACGAGTCAAATTTCTGTAAAAAATATTTCTAAATCATTCATTATTTTCTCTAATGCGTGAGAGTACTTGTGGGAACTTTATTCTGTAAAATATAATGGATTGATATGCTTGATGTAAATGTGCAATTCACTTCAAGATTTCCAAAGTATTTTGAAGGAGATTCGTCAGTTAATCCATTTGCATCTAATAATATAGATTGGTGGGGTGAATAGAACCTAAAAATTAGTGTGATACACACGCTTTGGAATTTATTTGTGCAACTTTCATCATCATCAATTTCATCTTTTTCTTGTTTAAGAGTTGCAACATAACCCAACCTTAAGATCCAACAAATAATTACTTTTTAATTTTATGTTGAAAAAAACATCAATGTGTATTAAAAATGCTGACAATTGGCAAGTCCACATAGAATTATTATAATAATTTTTTTAATAATAAACCAAAAATACCAAATTTAATTGTAATGGTGCTTCAAGAAACCCTATAATTTATGTGGATTGAACAAACCAAAACATTCAAGGTTTGGACTTTATAAGCAATAAAAACATCTAATGGGTTTTTTAAGGTTGGAGGGTTTGTTTGAAAGGGTAGATTGTGTGGTGTGGTGGGGTAGGATAAATGGAGGGGGTAGAAACCGATAATGAAGACGATCATGAATATTATAGTTGATGGTTTTGTGGTTTAAGAAGGTGAGAAAATATATATCTTTGTCAATGTGAATCATGAAGGTGCAAACACGGGGTTAAATTGTGTTTGCCAAAGTTAATAACTTTTTTATTATTTATAAATAAATAAATAAACTAGTTAGATTTTGGTGACTTACTTGAAGTAGAAGCAATCGGATTCAAAGACAGCAAACAACGAAAACATAAATAATTTGACACGTAGATTTATCCTGGTTCACTACTAACTTGGCTACATCCAATCCCCTCATTCAGAAGACTTTAATGCTTCTCAAACAGTCTGACAACCTCATACTTTTGAGGAACTAACCACATTGACCCTACAAGTTAAGTCTTCTCCTAACAATCTAACAAAACTAGATTGAAGAAGGAACTAAACCACTATCGGGTTGGATACAAAAGATTGGAACTTTAAGTGTTTGCTTATAACAAAGCTGATAATAATAATAATAATAATAATAATAATAATAATAATAATAATAATAATAATAATAATAATAATAATAATAATAATAATAATAATAATAATAATAATAATAATAACTCTCACACTCTAAGAAAAGAACACTCATAGAATATTTCTCATTTGAACAAGTGTTTCTCTATTTGAACTCTAAGACTACTCTTTTCTACTTTTTGATGACTTTCTTCTTCAGCCTTGAGTATCTATTTATAGTTAAAATTTGGGCTTCAATTTATTCTTTGTTTAATTCTGAATTGTATTTTGTTCAGATTGCGTTTGTAAATTCTTCAAATTGATCATGTTCATATTTTGTTGCAGATAAATCTTGATTAAATCTTTTTCAAATCTTCTACAAATTTCAACCATATATTCTTTCATACTCTTTGAAGTCAAATATATTGTTCTCATAAATTACTTTTGTTAGCATAAAAACTCTAAGTATAAAATCAATTTGGTTCCAACAAATCATGTGATGGCTTTGAGAGATGACATAAGGTTAGAACGAGAGGAGATAAGGTAGTGCTTAGATATATTTTGAAAATGTGTTTTTTATCTATTTGAGATGAAAAAAACAAGATTCTCGAATTTGTTTTTTTATAAAATGTATTATTGTTTTTGAGTTTTAAAAAACTATTTCAAAATAAATTTCAGCCACCAAAGATATTACTAGGTTGATTCACAGACTATATCGCTCTATTTAAGATGTTTCGCGGCGCTACTCAAATTGTGCAAGACAAACTATTAACCACGAAGTACCTAAGATAAAATAGCTCAGACAAACTGTATTGGAATTATACTGCACCGTAGAAAACCGTTCTAGAGTTACACCTTCAATATGACAGTTAAAGCCACTCATAATATGGTACTATGACAACTCATAAATCGAAAGGACTAAGGCACAAAAACCGCTTTAAAAGTACAGTGGTATTAGGACAACTCAAAAATTGAAGGGACTACGACACAAAAACCGCTCTAAAAGGACATTGGTATTAGAACCACTCAAAAAACGAGTGGAGAGAAAGAAATGAGAGAAGTGACTCGAAAGTGCATCGAGCAGAAGAGAGAGAGAAGAAAGAAATATGGGAATTGCATCCAACTTTGGTGTGCTTTTCACAAGTGTTTGACATTCATTATATAGTGATGGAAGCAAACCCAATGTGAGACTTTAGTATTTATAGAGTTGAAAACTACTCAATATATGAGAGCTTTCTAATGTGAGACTTCAACAAATTTTAAATTCACATACTAACATACTCTATGCTCAAACAATCCCCCACTTGAATTAAAAAAAAAAGTTTCTTAAGTAGCGTTAAACACTTCTATAAGATTGTGCTTATGCAGAGGTGTCTTCCGACGTGAACCTTTGCATAGTAAGTAAGATTCGGATTCAACTAGAATGACCCGTAATCTTCAACTTTATCTATTCCATAAAACCCACACATAATCTTTTCATAGGGTGTATTCTCAAAAGCTCGTGCATTAATGGTCATGCACATCTATCCCATTAAGAGTATAGATCTCATTAAGAGTTTCTATTATCTCATCACTTCAGGAATAATGCTTCACCGATATATAATATCATATTCATCTCATATCACTTCACGACTTGTTATTATCCATTGAACCTAATTCTTGGAATCTCCAGTCTTTTAGGTCGAGTTACCATCATGAGTGACTCTATAGGCAATATCCTCATCCTTTTGGATGTATTTAGGACTTTCTCTCTAGCTAATCATTTCGTCAAAGGATCTGCTAAATTCTCATCAATGCATACTTGATCCACTATAACAGCTCCTTTAGAAAGCAACTCTCTAACAGTGTTGTGCTTACGACACATTTGTCGTCTCTTACCATTGTAATAACGATTCTCAATCTTGCAATAGCTTGGGTACTATCGCAGTGGATCAACACAACTAGCATAGGTTTTTCACATAAAGATATCTCAACTAGAAAACATCTAAACCATCTAGCTTCTTCGCAGTGCTATCGTTTCAGACTCTATAGTGGACTGAGCCAGTATCGTCTGTTTATTCGATTTCCAAGATGCAGTACCACCGGTTGTACTAAAAATATAGCCACTGATTTATTTGGAGTCATCTGATAAAGTATTCCAATCAGCATCTCTGATTCCTTCAAGGACAGTAGGAGATATTTGATAATGCAATATGAGACTCATGGTTCTTTTAAGGTATCTCATGACTCTTTCCATAACGTGCCAATGGTTCATACTAGTCCCACGACGTAGGCAATGTCGGGTCTAGTACAGTCAGTGGCATACTTAAGGCTGCCAATGATGCTTACATATTCAGATTGTCTAACACCTTCACCAGTGTTTTTTAAAA
The DNA here is from genome assembly GCA_037974735.1 of Cicer chorassanicum. Lineage (NCBI taxonomy): Eukaryota > Viridiplantae > Streptophyta > Magnoliopsida > Fabales > Fabaceae > Cicer > Cicer chorassanicum. The sequence goes on along the minus strand of JBBPBP010000001.1, from coordinate 55,816,919 downwards.
AGTTTCACACTTGAATCATATGGTGTGCAAACAGGTTTACAATCAAAGTATTTGTATTTCTTTAGAATCATTTCAACGTAGTGAGACTGATATAAAGAAATTCCTTTTTTTGACCTAGAAATCTTTATTTCAAGGATTACACTCGCTTCTTCGAGGACTTTCATATCAAAGTTGTTACACAACAATGATTTCACAACATTTACAACATGAATGTTTGAACCAAATATGAGTAGGTCATCTACATAGAGACATATGATAGTGCAAATATCATTTTTCAAATTTGTAATAAATACATTTGTCACTTTCATTCACTTTAATCTCATTTGATATAATAAAGTTATCAAATTTTTCATGCCATTTCTTAGGAGTTTGTTTAAGACCATACAAAGATTTATCTAACTTACATACCTTTTTTTCTTGTCCATGAATCACAAAACCTTCAGGTTGTTCCATATAGATTTCTTCTTCCAAGTCACAATTTAAAAAAGTTGTTGTGACATCTATTTGGTGTATCATTATATTATGAATAAAAGTTAGTGAAATGAGTACCTTAATGAAAGTAATTCTTGTGACCGATGAAAAGGTGTCGAAGAAATCTATATTTTCTCTTTGTCTAAAACCTTTGGCTACAAGGCGAGCCTTTTATTTATCAACAGTTCCATCGGGTTTTGGTTTCTTTTTCAAAATTCATTTACAACCTATCATTTTGTAGTCAGGAGGCAAGTCTACTAAAAACCAGGTCCTGTTAGACACTAGAGAATCCATCTCATCGTTTATAGCTTCTTACCATAAAGCTTCTTGAAGATTTTCAGAATTCTCTTAAGGTATAGGCATTATAATGAGGTTCGTAATCTTTAGCAAATATGATTTTCTTACTTCTTCGAGTTTTTGTTTTGCCTTGTTTTCCGCTTTTAGCGCTCCTCATCACAAGAATGTGACTTGGTTCACTGCCCCCAATATTTCTCGATTTGAAGGGAATTTAGTTTTATAGAAGTTAACATGATTTAACTCTATGATCACTTTTGCATTTATGTCACAAAACCTATATGTTGTGTTGTTTACTGCATACCTAATGAATATACATTCATAGGCTCTACTAGCGAGTTTAACTCACTTGAGATCGGGGATTCTGACATAAGCCAAACAACCCCAAGTTTGAAAAAATGACAAGTTCGGTTGTTTTTTCTTCAAAATCTCATGAGGAGATGTTTTTTTTTATTTAGATTCAGGAACTCTATTCAAAACATAGCAAACAATCAATATAGTTTCCCCTCACCAATGAGATGCAACACCAGAGTTAAGCATAATAGCAACAACTAGTCCAGTAAGAGATCTATTCTTTCTTTCAGCTTTTTCATTCATTTCAGGCGTATAGTGCAGTAGTTTCATGTATAATTCCTTACAATTTATAAAACTCATTAAATAAACTAGAATCATACTCAGTCCCTCTATCACTATGGAACCTCTTAATCTTTCTATTCAACTGATTTTCAATTTCAGTTACAAAGATCCTAAACATGTCAAGCGCTTCAATTTTATTTTTCATTAGATATACAAAAGTATAGTCACAATAATCGTCAATAAAAGTATTAAATAACGTTTTCCATTTCTTGTTAAAGTTCCATCAAATTCATATATATTGGAGTGTATTAAATCTAAAGGCTTAGATTCTCTAACTATTGATTTATGTGAACTCTTTGTTATTTTAGCTTGACTACAAAAATCACAGTTCGGTCACATGACAAAGTCTAACATGCCAAACATAAAATTATACATGTAAACAGAAAGAGACATTTTTTTTAATTTCAACATCTAATTTAAATATGTCATCAATGTACCCTTTGCCAAAAAAATATTAAAAATATCACATTTACAAATGATATACAAATCTTCCCATATAGAGGAAGTAAACCCTGCCTTACAGAGAAGAAAACCATAAGCAATTTTTTTTACAGCAACTTGAAATTGTTTATCTAAAGTCATACCTTGATCTCATGAGCTATATTCTAAATTCCATGGGATTGAACCTCCACGAATCTGTCATAGGTCATCTGATACTTGAGGTAGCAGCTCAGAGCATGAATATCAACAAGTCTATTAAGAATATAATACTTATAAAGGTAATCATTATCCTCCCGTTGGGTTAATTATGCAGTTTTCTTATCATTGTCTGTTTGTTTAGCTGTTTCTGTGACCTATGGAATATCATCTTTCAGAACATTGATAGTCTTTTTCTTAATTAAGAAAAATATCATATTTTATTGTCATCATTTGAAGTGACATCCCTCAAACCGAAACGGATTGTTGAAATCAGAAGCAGAAGAACCTGTCCCAGTAATTTCGTCGGTAGACATGGCAGAACGAAACGTCTTAAAATTATTGTTGTTGTGTTTTGAAAAACGGCTTCAAAATAAATTTCAGTCACCAAAGATATTATTGGGTTAAGTTGAGAACTAGGTAGCTCAAACAAACTGTATCAGAGTTCTACTACACTATAGAAAATCATTCTAGAATTACACCCTCAATATGGCGGTTAAAGCCACTCGTAATGTGGTATTATGACCACTCATAAATCAAAATGATTACGATACAAAAACCGCTCTAAAAGAACAGTAGTATTAGGACCACTCAAAAACTGAATCGATTACGACACAAAAACTGCTCTAAAAGGACGTTGGTATTAGGACCACTCATGATACGAAGAGACTACGACATAAAAACCTCTCTAAAAGGATATTGATATTATGACCACTCAAAAAACGAAGGGACGTAAAGAAAGAGGAGAAGTGACTCAAAAGTGCATTGAGGAGAAGAGGAAAAAGAGACAAAGTTGGGATTTGTATCCAACTTTGTTTTTCACAAGTGTTTATAGTAATCAAAGCAAACCGACATATGTTAAATATCCAATACTTTGGTATTTATAGAGGTAAAAACTACTCAATATATGATAGCTTTCCAATGTGAGATTCCAACAAATTTTAAATTCACACTAACATACTCTATGTTCCAACATGTATTTTGTCACATGCGTTGCATACATTTTCTGTGATTTTTCATCACTTTGTCAAAGCAGAGAATAATATTAACAGAGAATAATAGAATATATAAGTTTGCTTAATTAATATAATGATGAAGTGACATATTAGCAATTGACTAATAGCTTATACCAATCACTAAACCAAATATGAACAAACTAGTTTCAATGTAATTCTAAAATCTTATAAATAAAAACATCAAACACGTCAAGCTAATACAAATCCGTAGTAGTTCACTCGGTTAATTCATTAATTATCACGTTTAAGATTTGGAAAACAATAATCAAAGTTAGGTACAAAAGCACCACCAGAATTAGAAGAAGTAGCACCACCACCAGCATCATCTCTATAAAACCCTTGATTATCAAAATCAAAACCATAACCATAAGAATAACAATTATTATTATTATTATTATTTGGAATTGGAATTGATGAAAAAGAAGCATTCTGCATTTGAGGAGGAGGCATAGCAAGTGCGGAAGTGCGTCGAACAGAAGCAGGTTCACCTTCGCTTTCGCGATAGCGTTGAAGATAAAATGTTAAAGGTTGAACATAATCGTCGAAACCAAGTTTCCCCATTGCCCAAAGTAAATCTTCAGCTGTAACCGTTTTCCTTTGTTCTCTTTGACAACGCTCGTTCGCTTCGGAAGTTATGAAGCTTATGTACTCGGAAACGCATTCTTGAATCGTCTCTTTTGCGTCGTCTGAGATTTTTGCATGCGACGGAAGAATCCGTCGCATGATTCTTATCACATTTGCTATTGGCATGTATTGGTCTTGTTCCCTTACACCAGCCATTGTTGATTCAAATCACCTGAAATTTACACCAATGTAAATAAAAGAAAATTATTTTTTCTTTTTTATAAAAATAATAACATATTTTCTCAACAAATGTAACTGGAAAATGTGGTTGTAGATCCCTTTTTTACTTGACAAAAACATGTTTATTGCATGTTTGTATTGATGAGTTACAGAAGCTATTTTATATTTGTTTAAACAAAAATCGCTTTTTCTAAAAATAATCTCATTTAAAAAAAATATATTATATACTCGGATTCTTATTTTTTTTTCAATTGTAACAAACCGATGAAAACTCATAAAATATCATTATTTTTTAAATAAAAATGGTTATGTATTAAAAAAATTAACAAATATAATTTAGTTTGCCAAAACATGATATTATCATGATTTCTCAAAATACACAATTAGTCCAAACATACATTTAGTTTTCCAAAATCACTTTAATGAATATTGAGTAACAATAAGTAATAAAACAGTAGTAAAAGAAAAAAAAATCAAATAAGTCTACCAATATTTAACAAGATTTTAAATAGCAATTGCAATAGCTAATATGGGAACATCACAAACTATTAACAAGAATATTGTGGAGTATATCACGAATAAAAGCTGTTGATGCAGTTTGAATCTTGGTTGTAATGTGGTAAAAAAATAATATAAAAATTGCGGTTGAAGACTTTTTTAGATCAAAACATGAGATTATTCAATTATTTTAGATAAAAACAATAATGCATGAAAAGGGGAAGCATATATATATTTGTAAACTATTACTATATCTAAACATGATATTCATCTAAATGCATGCAAAAGGAGAAGCATATATTTTACACAAATAATATAAAATGAATAAAAAAATTCAGCTTGAGCTTTCAACATGTTAATTAAACACCAACAAGAGCACTACCAAAGCCAAAAATGACATAATAAGAAAATAAAATGGTATAGATAATATAGCTCAAATTAAACTTCACCTTGATATATCGATCTAGCTAATGTTGTTGTTAGAAAATGTTTATGAACTCATGTGGCTTTGAGAGAGAGGGGGTGCATGCAAATATAATATATTAATAAGGTAAAAATGGTGAATAAAGAATGGACAGAAGGAGAAGAAAGGGTGGATGAGAATTGAGAAGTGATTGTGAGTTTATTGAGGAAGACTATTTGATGCATGTAGTACTGACATTTATCACGCGCTCAACCAAATAACCAATCGGATACACAAGGAACATTTAATACTCTTGAAAATCTCACACTTCATAAATCTTCAATGTATTTTGAATTTTGTTTTGATTCCTCTTTAATTTTAGTTTAGATCATCAAATTTCCACACTAATATTTAATGCATTTCAAAAATGAGAAATATGGTTGAGTAATATATATATATATATATATATATATATATATATATATATATATAT
>JBBPBP010000001.1:55754471-55799636 GCA_037974735.1 Cicer chorassanicum | reverse complement strand
TCTTCTACACAATACCTTCTCTTTTTTAGTTTTCTTTAATCATATGAAACAATTTAATTATATTTGTTGTACTTCGTTGGCATTTTTGTTTTAATTCTTTCAATAAACCCATTTTCATGGATTTTATTTGAAATAAATATTTATATTAAACTTCAGAATACATGATACGATATTTTATATTATAAAGTTATGAAATCATTCATTCTTTTTATTTTCCAATTTATTTATTTTTTCTTCCTTATGTGGATAGTGTTGGTAAATATATAAATTTCTTTCATAACATGATGAATACAATTAGAAATCTAGATCAATAAAAATATGGGGACTAACTAGAGATATGGTTACATTTGCTAAAGTAGAAAGTTAAAAAATTAAAAATACACACATCAAGTCAAAACGATGACTTTGAAGACTTTTCGAGTACCTTTCAAAATGAGAATAATTATTATGTGGACACAAATATTTGGACACATTTCGATAAAAAAAAACATTTGAACACACAAAAATATATATTATTTAATTATTTTACAAATATATATTATATAACTTTTTTTTTACTTTTTCTTTTTATTGTGAGTGTGTCCAAACAATAACTACTCTCAAATGGAAATCGTTTTCATATTACAACAATCAAACAAGAAATAAGTTTTTATAGGCATGAAATCTATTGTTTTTGAGTTTCAAAAAAACTTTAAAAAAACCAATTTATGCCACCGAAAATATTACTAGGTTGAGTTGCGAACTAGGTCACTCTCTTTAAGACGTTTCGCAGCACTGTCCAAATTGTGTAAGGCAGACTATCAACCACGAAGTCTCTAGGATAAAACAGCCCAGATACATTGTATCAGAGTTCTACTGCACCGTAGAAAACCGTTCTAGAATTACACCCTCAATATGGTAGTCAGATGGCTGCCACTCGTAATATGGTACTATGACCACTCGAAAGAAAGAGAAGAAGTGAGAAAGAGAGGGGGAGAAGTAGAGAAAAGCCTCAGATATGGAGAGCTTTTGGTGTGCTTTTCCAACTGAGGAGAACCCTCTATTTATAGAGGAAATCTGCAACTGGATCAGAGAAAACCAAGCAATCCATCAGTACGTTGGCTCCAAGTTTTTGACCACAAATATGTGCGCTCCAACCTTCTTGACCATAGAAACGTGGGCTCCAAACTTCTTGACCACAGAAACTTGCGCTCCAAACTTCCTGGATTTTTGACCGGGCAATAACAGAAGCACAAATTTCTGGAAGGAAGACTGGTTCAGATTTTTGAATGTTGACTCAGTGGAGGGCAAATACATAATCAACGTATCAATGAGATAAAAACGCATGCATTTAATATTAAAATAAATAATTTTTTTTTTTAAATTTTCTGTATACTAAAAAATAATACACCACTTAGCCTAAATAAATAATATTTTATTTTATTTTTTGAATATTTTCTCCACTTCTAACTCTATAAAAATTAACCTAAATTATTATTTTACTATATAAATTATTTTGGGGTTAGGGTGTTATAGAAGTAACATTAGCCTCTTACCGAAAATGTTGACATAAGGACTATTTTAAACGATATTTTACCATTTTGTGAGTGTATTTAACAATTCAAAAGATAATGATAGACTATTTTGAGCGAGGCTTATAATTTCAATGACAAGTTTGCTGATTTTCTCCTTTTCCATGTAAACATACTAGAACCTAGGTCAATTACTCATGTCAATTGGTTATATTTTAGATAAAAACATATTTAAGTATATTTTTATTATTTATAAATAAATTATATTTTTATTAATAATTTTAAATTAAATAATTGCACAAATCATCTTATTTTAACAATATACACAATCAACTCATATTATTTTAGTCTTAATTTTTAATTTTACCTTATTTAAATCTCTATTACATATTAATTAAACTCACATAAAATGCACTATTGTCGATCTTAATCTTAATTATAATGTTATATTAATTTCATCTTAATATCAATCTCAATAATATACACACTTTAACCTCCCACAAAAAATTACAATTTCAAACAAATGCCTCAACTACCTAAAACAACATTAACACAAAAACGTCATTAAAATATTAATACTTTATACTTTTCCACCAATTTGGGTATTGTCAATCTCATCTCAATCTAAATCTCATCTCAAACTTAATAATATGAACAAAAACATCATTGTTGTCAACTACAACGATTTTTATTTGCAAAATTTATTAGTCTTCAAAATAATGTTAGGTCATTAATGTGTTAATAGACATTGTTAATTGCTAAAATATTGCCATGTTTGAATAAGTTTTGTTTACAAATAAAGTGAATTGATATTTGAATGTTGTACTTCAAATTAAATAGCCCTTCTACTACCTACCTCAGTGAATGATATACTTCATTCAACTTATAATGAATGTCATCTTTTTTATTTCACATATATTAAAATATGACTATAAATAAAAGAAATATAATGTTTTTTCAAAGGCTAAAGATAATATATTACGAAATAAGTACAAGAGTATCAAACATTACATGAAACGAAAGCAATCTAACACAAATAAGGCTTACAAGTTACAACCCAATCAAAAAAGTGAAACCCCCTACTACAAGTGAGAAAACCCCAAATTTCCCCATTTTTTGTAAGCACCATGGATTAAAAATCACAAACAACCACCTACACATTTTTTTCTGTAGCCAAATTAAACAACCTCCAAAAACCATCACACATGAATAAACCACCTTGTACCCAATGCTCCAACCAACATAAAGTATCCACCCCATCCACCACAACTTTAACCATATTGTCTGCAAACCAACTCCTATTACCCTCTCTACCCCCCTCCGACAAAAAATAAATAACGTGTTTTTCACAGTCATAAATATAACGTAGAATATAATATTTTGGGACAAATGTACATAGTATTAACTACAATATATAATTGGAAAATAATAATAATAACAATAATAATAATAATAATAATAATAATAATAATAATAATAATAATAATAATAATAATAATAATATATTAAAAATTGAAAACCGACTTTTATTTTGAAATAGTTTTTTTATTAAAGTAACAATTATTTTGAGATGGAGGGAGTAAAAAGAGAAAAAAACTAGACTAATATTTTTATGACAACTACTCTCATTTAATATAAAAATAAATGAGATGATTTGTTACATTAAAAACTAAAATTTAAGCTACTTAAAGATATCTTTAATTTGAAAATTGTTGTATAAATTTAACTTACTATAGAAAAAAAATTTAGTTAATTCAACGATATTTTTTAGTATGAGCAATTGTAAAAAAGATGAACTATATTTTTGGATCAACGTTAGTTTATGGGTGAGTTATTTGGCGGATCACATTTATAAATGGTCTACGTGACTGGTACTTAATAACCATCGAAAATTCTAATAACAAATGACAACACTTTCAAAAGTAATAGTTTATCACACTTTTCATCTTTAAGAGTAAGACGGTGATCTGATTGATGTCAATTCAACATGAGATATATATTTGTTTTTTCTTATTTTTATTGAACTGATATTAATTAAGTTACTATCTCAACCTTAAAATCAAAGACGACAATTAACGTCTATGTCTAAGAAAGAACGTCTATTATATATGTAATCGTTGAGATTTTAAATATTTTTTAAAATCGATTCATGGTGGACCGTAATTCATGTTCAAATTTGTCTTAGTTTATTTAGATGAAAGTTGTGGTACTTTTTATATCGAGGTTTGCACAATATTGACTGTGACATATATAGAAAAATATGGTGCATAATAATTCATGATTAATAATTTGAGGCGTGTCACAATTTAATATGAGAATATATTGAATTTTTTGACAAAAGAATATATTATTTTTTATAATATTTTTTACAAAAGAATATAATGAAACATAAAGATTATTTTTTATGGGTTTTGTAACACCCCAAATTTTATTATAAACTATTTTATTAATTAAAGACGATTTTAAAGAATTAATTTGATGTTAAAATTATTTCAAAATATATGTTGATAATTTTAAAGATATTTAATTTAATTATTAATATAAATTATAAATATTATATTTTATTAAATATAAATGAGTATGAATATTTGAGGGTTGAATATTTTACTAAAGTTTTTTTTTTTTAAAAAATAATAATAAAAATGATTTGTATTCTGAAAGAGTATGGTCAAATATTAATATTTCAATGTGAGTATTTTAGAGAATAATATTTTAATTATGGATAATTAGTCCAAGTAATTAAATTGTTTGGACAATTTAAAAATAAAAAATAAAATAAAGTTTGGGATTGGCCATATCCTGCACCCCTCATTGTTGTTTGCTTCTACTATTATTTTGTTTAGGATGTTTGCTTTCTACACCCCAGTTTTGAGTCATTGCTATTCGCACCCTTCCATCTACATTTAAAAAAAAATAAAAAAAATGCCAAAAAATTCATGCTGACAGAACACATTAATTATTTAACATTTATTTGTATGCTCTGCATAATTTATGAGTCACGCCTCGACGATTTTGTGAAGTCGCCGTTCATTCGAATTTGCTCGCTGTACGTTGACGATATGCAGTCGCTATTGATTTCTGTGTTTGAGAAAACGTCTAAATAAGGTAAAGGGTGAGAGAACGTTTGAATTCATGAGTATAATATATTGTGAGATGAACGGGAAAACCGTATTTCCCAAAGATTCATCCGGGGCTTGCTACGTACGGCAGTAGCCCTTTGAGGGATAAATTAATGTGAAAATATGGAAATTGTGAAATTAAAATATAGAATAGAAATATTTGTAAGGTGTTGATTGATTTAATTTCTTAAAATGTGTGGTATTTGATGTTATTGAGATATTGAGTGTCGAATTACTTTTATGTATATGTTTGATTAGATGAGTTTATATGATCTGATAATAAAAGATGGATGTATTGTGATAATTTTATGTGATGATGATGATGTATGAATAATAATTGTGATTTTATAAATTTGTGATAAGTTTATGTGATAAGGTACGATTGATGATAGTGATGCTCTAAATTTGTGATGAGTTATGTAATGATGATGATGTGTGATTTATAATAGTGATGTTATGAATTTGTGATGAAAATATTGAAGTAACCCCTGATGAAATAATTGTGATTCCAATTTGTGTTTGAGATGACGGTCTTAATGGAGTATCATAGGCCAACGAGAGGAGAAAATAAATATTGAGAATTTGTGAAGTGGAGATTATTTTGTCATCATATAGGTAGGGCCTGATAAGCCTAGCGATTTCGGGGAAGTACAACTGAATTGAGCCTGATCGTGACGGTCTGCTGTTGAGCCTTAAGGCAAGATTATTAGACATTGGAGGTATTCGGGTGGGGAATTCCTAGGTGACTTGGAGGTAGCACTCCAAATGTTGGGAGCTACCATGCAACACACGTTTACCTCGACTGTGGCGTATATGTGTCTCAGGTTGAGTTGAGGGGATCTATGAGGACATGGCCAATTTGAATTGTCCGTCCACCGGGATGGTGGCATAGTATCAAGCCTCCTAACCAAGTACTTCAGAGTTAGAATGGTACCACATTGTGAAGTAGAGTCTAAGCTCATGCATAGCATTGCATTTTAATGTGATTGTTTTGATGTGATTAATGTGTATCGCATGTGATTATAATTTCTCTTAGACGATTTGATGTTATAATGAAATGTATTGATTTTTCTTGATTTTGACTTTGACTTTATAATGTGATGTTAGTCCTTGAATAATGTTTGTTTAATGATACGGTTTATTTATGATCAAATGCGTGTTTTTTCTTACTTATATTATACTATTAACATAATTTCAAAACTCACCTCCTTCGTTGTTTGTGTTGGACTGATTTGGCCTTGCGTTTGCGAAATTGCAGTTGTTACAGGTTAATGAATCTTGAAGTTCAAGTTGGGAGGAACCCCGCTCTGATAGGTGATACCGGGAATAAGGGTTGTAAATTGTATTTTACTTATTTAATTTGAAACAACTTTTTGTATGAAAACCTTATAAGTACTAGTAAGTTTTTAGAATTAAATCAAGCTTATTGAGATTGCACTATTTTATAGGAGTAAAGAAGTTTAAAGTGTTATTTTTGATTTTTGAGAAACGTGATATCCTAAATTAAAAATAAAAGTTTTTATTTTCTTGGAAACAGATCTTTATTTATCCGCTGCAAATTTTATAGAAATATGATATAAATTATTATATATATTATTTCGGGGTTTAGGGTGTCACATGTTTCTTGAAGAATTCCTCATCCGTCTTCCTCAATCTTCAGTCGTAATTGAAAGAGGCTTAGGGTTTCAAACTACATGTTCTTTCTGCTTCCAACAACACAAATCAAAATCTTCATCTTCTTCATCATCAACTTTCATAATAAATTTTAAAAATGCTCAAAAAATTCCAATTTAAAAGAAAAAGTAAATCTAAAGTTAAAACATAAAATATCCAAAATTCTAAATATGAATTTCAGCTTGGAACAATAAGAATGACCAAGGCCGACCCATAACCTGTGTAGGCAGGGTCACCGGCCCTAAAATTTTGAGAGCTCCAAAATATTAATTATGTTGGCAAAAACCAGAGATAATTATCTCATTAATGCGGAATATTTTTCCCCTCACCTGTGCAGATAAATGGCCAAACAGACAATACGATTTTAAGAGAAATAATAATCAGCAGAAAGTTAAATATGAGACAAAAGCAATTTTAACGTGGAAAACTTCCCTCAAATTGAGAGAATAAAAACCACGGGACCTAGTCCAGTAAAAACTTCCACTATAATAATTAACGGGTACACCAGAGTCTTCCTAATAACAATAGGGAATATCAATCACTCTTCCTAATAACAATAGGGAATATCAATCACTCTTCCTAATAACAATAGGAGATATCAATAAACAATGTTTTGGTTTTTTGCCTTAGGGATTTAAGATCCCTTTCCTTCCTTTTATTTTTCTTTACATGGGTCAAGCCCAATAAACCATATATTTCTTTATTATTATTATTATTATTTTTTTTTATTTCAATAATAATAATAGTACTTATAAAATTGGTGGGTTCCACTTGGGGAGTGAGCCTACCCAACAAATTTCCCCCTCACGACTCAAGTGGGAAGGTACTGCTCAACCTTGTTGGCCTTCTTTCTACCGTATATCATCTTTGACACAGGCAAGGTCTTTGTCATCATATCTGAGCCATTCTCATCGGTATGAATCTTTTCAATTGTAAATGACTTCATTTCCAATGCATCCCGTATCCAATGATACCGCACCTCAATATGATTCGACTTTGCATGAAAAGTCGGATTCTTGCTAAGATGGATTGCGCTCTGACTGTCGCAGAATAACACAAACTTGTCTTGCTTGAGGCCTAACTCATGTAGGAATTTCTTCATCCATATGAGTTCTTTGGAAGCTTAAGTTGCTGCAATGTACTCAGCTTCAGTAGTGGATAAAGCAACACACTTTTGTAATCTTGATTGCCAAGACACAACTCTCCCTGCAAACGTTGTCATATATCCAGAAGTAGATTTTCTAGAATCAAGATCACCTGCCATATCTACATCTGTGTAGCCATCCAACACAGGTTCACCACCTCCATAGCATAAACAAACTTTGGAAGTGTCTTTGAGGTATCTGAGAATCCACTTCACAGCTTGCCAATGATCTTTACCAGGATTAGAGAGAAACCGACTAACAACTCCAACTGCATGAGCAATATCTGGCCTTGTGCATACCATAACATACATCAAACTACCAACTGCGGATGCATAAGGAACCTTCTTCATCTCTTCTTTTTCTTTCTTACTTGTAGGACATTGATCAAAATTTAATTTGAAGTCAGTAGCAAGTGAAGTAGTAACAGGTTTACAATTGCTCGTGTTAAACCTCTCTAACACTTTCTCAATATAGTTGTGTTGAGACAACTACAATTTATTATTCTTCCTATCACGAGTAATTCTCATGCCCAGAATTTGCTTTGCACGACCCAAGTCTTTCATTGCAAAAGACTTGTTCAAATCTTTCTTTAAAGATTGAATCTTTTTAGTGTCATGACCAACAATCAACATGTCATCCACATATAACAAGAGAATAATATAATCACCATCAGAGAATTTCTTGACAAACATACAATGGTCATAAGTAGTTTTACCGTACCCATGTTTCTCCATGAAAGAATCAAATTTCTTGTACCATTGTCGGGGTGCTTGCTTGAGCCCATACAAGCTTTTCTGCAATTTACACACAACCTGCTCTTTACCTTTGACTTCGAAACCCTCTAGTTGCTCCATATAGATCTCTTCCTCCAAATCACCATGAAGGAATGCATTTTTCACATCAAGTTGTTCATCTTCTAGGTTCAAGCTAGCTGCTAACCCAAGCACAACTCGGATAGAGGACATCTTCACCACATGTGAAAAAACTTCATCAAAGTTAATACCTTTTCTCTAATTAAAACCTTTCACAACCGATCTTGCTTTGTATCTTGGTTGAGAACTATTCTCTTCTGCCTTTATCTTGTATACCCATTTGTTCTTGAGTGCTTTTCTTCCATTAGGCAACTTTACCAAATCAAATGTGTGATTCTCATGCAAGGAATTCATCTCTTCTTGCATGGCCTTCAACAACTTTTCTTTATCAACATTTGTAATAGCTTCTTGATAGTACTCTGGCTCTCCACTATCAGTGATCATCACATACTCGTGTGGAGGATATCTTTGAGAAGGTTGGCGTTCTCTAGTAGATATTCTCAACTCAAACTCGTTTGGTGGCTCAGCTGGTACCTGCTCATCTTGGTGAGGTACATGATCATCAGTTACATTCTCATCATCTACCTGTATATCTCCCCATCAACAAAAGTTTCTGCAGGGGGCTTAGGTGCGACATCAATGTAACTTCTAGAATTTGGTTTATGTTTCTCAGATTTATCAAAATCATCAATAGTCTGGTCTTCAAAAAATATCACATCTCGGCTTCTAATGATTTTCTTGTCAACCAAATCCCACAATATATAGCCAAATTCTTCATCACCATAACCGACGAATATACACTGTTTGGATTTACTATCAAGTTTGGACCTCTCATTTCTTGGAACGTGAACAAAACATCTGCAACCAAACACTCTCAAATGACCGTAAGAGACATTTTTCCCTATCCACACTCTATTTGGAACATCACCATCAAGTGGAATAGAGGGAGAAAGATTGATCAAATCCACTGCAGTTTTCATTGCTTCACCCCAAAAAGATTTCGATAATTTTGCATGAGAGAGCATACATCTGATTCTGTCATTAATCGTACGATTCATTCTCTCTACAAAACCATTAGGTGTCTTTGGAACTGTTTTCTGAAACCTGATTACGTGTTCTCTACAATACTCTTCAAACGGACCTCTGTATTCACCACCGTTATCTGATCGAACACATTTCAATTTCCTTCCCTTTTCTCTTTCAACATTTGCATGAAAATGCTTGAAGACTCCAAGTACCTGGTCTTTAGATTTCAGAGGAAAGGCCCACACTTTTCTAGAGTGGTCGTCAATAAAATTAACAAAATATGATGCACTACTAAGAGATTTACTATCCATCATACAAATATCAGTATGAACTAAATCAAGAGTATTTTGCCTCCTATGAGGACCATTATTATGAAAAGAAACTCTATGTTGTTTCCCAGCAAAACAATGAGTGCAAGTTTTTAGAGATGTACCCTTCACAGAAAGAAAATTTTTCTTCGCAAGTATATTGAGTCCTTTCTCACTCAAGTGACCAAGGCGCATATGCCATATATCAGAAGAGGCGTCTTCAATTGCATTCACTTCTTCCTTGCATAGCTTCGTAGGCATCCTATAGAGAGAAGTGGAACTTTGCTCCTTTGCAATCACTAAGGACCCTTTCGTGATTTTACATATACCACCACCACCAAAGTAAGCGTGATAACCCTCAATATCCAAGGCTTTCTCCGAAATCAAATTGAGACGAATATCTGGAACATGTCTAACATTCTTCAACTGAAGCTTGCAACCAATCCCAGTTTCAACCCAAACATCTCCCATACCAATAATTTTACATACTCCTTCATCTCCCATTTTTACCATGCCAAAATCACCAACACTGTAAGATGAGAAGAAATCACGCCTAGGAGTAACATGGTATGAGGCACCTGAATCAATAATCCAAGTTGAATCCTGACATGCAAGGTTTATGGAATTATCATCACAAACAATGTAGACATTACTAACAGATGCAAATGCTGTTGTATCTTTATCATTTTTCTTCTCTTTGTCTTCATCATTTTCCCTTGATTGATCTCTCTTAAGGAACCTGAAATTTCTTTTTATGAGACCTGTTTTGCCACAATGATAGCATATCACTTCTTTTCTAGTCCCTGACTTGCTACGACTTTCAGAGTTGTCGCGTCTATGGAAGTTTCTAGATTGACTTATCCCCCGTGACTCTGTAACTAGTGCTTCTGACTTTGAGGAAGAACCAATCAAACCAGATTCCTTTCTTCGAGCTTCTTCATTCAACGTGCTTTCTTTAACTGTTGACATTTTCATCTTTCCACTTGGAGCTGAATTGGTCAATGTCACAACAAGAACTTCCCAATTATCAGGCAAGGAACTCAACAATAACAACGCTTGCACTCATCATCTAATTTAATTTCAGCGGTTGTCAACTGATTCACTGTATTCTGAAAAATACTCATATGCTCTGCCATTGAATTCCCATCTTTGTATTTCATATTCACCAGCTTCTGAATCAAGGATGCTTTATTTTGCACATTCTTTCATTCATACAACTCTTTTAATTTTTCCCACATCTTGTTAGCATCTATTTCAATTTCAACATGTGGATATACACTCAGATCTAACCATTGTCTAATCAACGCCACTGCCTTTCTATTCATCTTCTTCCAATCAGCGTTAGATTTATCTGTGTGTTTAGCAGTGTCACCCTCAATAGGATCATACAAATCTTTACAGTATAGCATGTCTTCCATAAGAGTCTTCCAAAGTGTGTAATTAGAAGAGTTGAGTTTAATCATATTCGGACCTTTATTTTCCTCCTCCATTTAAATGCACAAACCAAATCAACCGAGCTCTAGATACCACTTTGTTGGAAAAAACCAGAGATAATTATCTCAATAATGCAGAATATTTTTCCCCCCAAAATGTTTAAGACGACTCTGAGAATGACTAATAGCTCAAACGAAATATAACTTAATAAAGGATCAATCCAAGAAAATTAAAAAACATAAACCAATATGGAAAATGAGTCATACTCAAAGGTCTGCAACGAGTTTCATTTTTCTAGGTCAAAATAATTCTAAAGATTTTTTGAAAAGTAATTAAATTTTTTTTATTTTTTTATTTTTTCCACATCAACAACGTTATGTACAAGTCAGCATTGTAACAGTTAGTTTTATAACAGAACTAACAAAAAAAAAAAACATTTTTATAAAGAGACTAAAGCTTAAAGGTAAGATTGCTAAAGAGATGTAATTTATACGACTATATCAACAACAAAAACACCATATAAAATCTAAAACGGAAACTAAACTTACACGTAAAAATGTATGTAATGTATATAATGTGGCTGATTGCATTGATAGGTCTAATAGTACTTTAGTGTTGTATATGACATGGTTTAGAGCATCTACAACGATGAACTCAACATGAGTTCATTAAATAGGGTCACTGTGCCACATCATCTTGAAGCAATCCATTATTTTTTACCGTTAAACTTTAAGAATTATATTAAGTTCCACAACTTTAGTTTATATATTAACATTTTATTTATATTTAGTTTTATTACAAATTAAAATATTAATTTAAATATTTCAATTAATATTATTATACATTATTTAAATTTAAAATAAAATTGAACTTAAATTTTTATAGAAGCTTAAAGAAAAAAAATTGTGTAACAAAAATTGTAAAAGAAAAAGTAAGAGTAAGAAAAAAAAATTGTTTCAATTAATAAGAAAATGTATTTAATATACAAGTTAACGGTAAAAAATATCAACGGTCATCAATTAAAAAAAGCTAACGGTCATAAACTTATTATTATTAAATTGTGAAAATATTGTTCCTTCTTGATGTACCTGTAACGACAGTTTGACACAACTCTAACAGTCAACTCCAAAAATTGAATTTTACGTAACTTTACGCTGGCGAACGAATGTATTTGGCAACCGTTGGAGATACTCTTATGAGTGTATATATATATAGTATACGTTTCTTTTCTTCTTTAAAACAAGTTTCCATTTGTATCTTAATTTACATTGATATATAAAATATAAAATGCAGTTTGCAAACATAACATTCGAAGTAGGTTAATTCAATTTATGAATTCTGGGTTCAATTCCTAGCTGTAGAAATTATATTATTTTTCACAAATTTTTGAGATTCTATTTATTTATAATTTAACCATTGATTTTAGTTTTTTTTGTCTCAATCATTAATTATTAGTTAAAACGTAAATCCAAATAAATTAAGTTTATTTATTTTTTTAATAAATTACAATAATTATTAACAAATTGACAGTTATCTATTATTAAAAAATTACATTATAGACCCAATATTATATTTTAGTGTAAAATATATCATAATAGGTACCATTATTTATTAGGCGTTAAAAGTATTACATTTAAAGAGACCAATTTGCACTATTTTTAAAATTATATAGACCAATATGAAATTTTTGGAAAAATATAATGATCATTTTACCAAATTATGTGCAAATTTTTAAAAACATATAAAATATTTATTTATTTATTTTAAATATAGAGACCATTTTAAGATTCATATTTTATAAAAAGTGTCCCTAAATATAACCCCTTATACAAATTACTAAATGCATTTATTATTCTTTTCCCAAATTTAAGAATATTAATACTACTAATTTATCTTAAAATATAAAACTTTAACATTAAATACACCTATTTACAATGGACAATTTAGTAAAAATAACACTCAAAATATGCACATTAATTAAACCTTTAACAACCCTCTCACTTCTTTAGAAGTATTTTCAAGACTTAAATAATAAATAGATTTTTAGAAAATTATTAAACATTAATACCCTAATTTTTAGTAATAGTTGACTTGTGTTCCAAGTGGGAATAGGAAAGTGATAGTTGTAATAAGTCCAAGTGTCAAAAGAGGAAACAAACCACCTCTCTCTCTCTCTCTCTCTCTCTCTCTCTCTCTCTCTCTCTCTCACGAGGTGCACCACTTACGCGTGATCTTCTTCTCTTCCATCACCAACTACAATTCTTCCCACTTTCTCTCAAAACACTCCAACACACAATCCTTCAGTTACTGTTCATCACCTGCACCAGTTCTCACTTTTCCTCCCAAATTCCTTCAAAGGCAACAACCCTCTAAAGTTCTCTACCTCCACTCCGACCCATTGTATGTCTATTTCCTCCTCTCAAAATCCATTAATCATTCAAAACAACACTAAATGAATATAAGGAGCAGACTTGGGGAATCTTCAAATTCGAACCAATGTATAAAAATAAAAGAGCTGAGAGTTGAGAAAGCAGACAACCTCCACAACCCAACTCGAATTAAAGGGATTTCTTCTTAGCAAACAGTGAGTTCTTTTCCTATAACAAATTTCGCTTTTGCATGTGGGTTTTCTTGGCTCGATTTTAATTTCAGTCATTGTTAGAAATTATTTTCTGGGTTTGAAATGATGGGAAGAAGATGTGAAGTTTAGCATGTAGGAGATGTTTGAAAATCATCCATTCTGCATTTGATGTGTGGCTGACTGTACTGTGTTAAGAAATGGGTGAATAGGGGTTAAATGGAATAGACTAATATATGAGCTAATGCGTTTCCTAAACCCTATCTGAATGTTATTCTGCCTTTAATTTTCTATCCTACTTCTGAACATTCTATTCTACCTCTGAATGTTATATTCTGCCTCTAATTATTTTTATTTTGGTTGCCTCTGAGTCTCCTTTATTCTGGCTGCCTCTAGATCAAGTCTTCCTCTGACCAAACTGCCTCTGGTAAAAGTTTTCCTCTAACCGAGCTACCTTTGGTCCAAGTCTTCCACTAACCATACTGCCTCTAGTCCAAATCTTCCTCTAACCAGGCTGCCTCTGGTCCAAGCATTCCTCTGACCAGGCTGCATCTAGTCCGAGTTTTCCTCTGACCGAGCTACCTCTTGTCCATGTCTTCCTCTAACCAGGCTGCCTCTGGTCCAAGTCTTCTTTTCACTAGGCTGCCAATGGTATAAGCTTTCCTCTGATTGGGTTGTCTCTGGTCCAAGTCATCCTCTAACTGGGTTGCCTCTGGTCCAAGTCATCCTCTAACTGGGTTGCCTCTGATCAGAATGCCTTAATTCAATGACTTCCTCTAATTAAATATTCGTTCTAATTAAGATTTCCTCTGATGAATGACTTGAAGCTAATCTTATCTTCTAATTCACATATTGTTATGTTAAGGATTAATTTAATTACTTGCGTTTGATGTGACAATAAGATATGCATTATATCTATTATGCATTGCATATATAAGGTAATGACATGCATGGTCCAAAGAGGTTATTGTGGGACATTAAGGATTATTTTAGGCATGAAACAATAGGTAAAAGAAGAACAATCGGGACGCCGGTTGGGGTCATGGCCAAACCAACTTTACCAAGAGGTCCTCAATGATCTTGATGATTCACATTAAGATAATTAGGGATTTTTTTTTTTTTTTTGTATTTTAAGAAAAAGAAATGATGATGAAGCTTTTCCATACTTTTAGGAAACGAAAGAGGACTTAAAACTTTTCTATACTTTAAGGAAAAGAAAGGATCATGAAGATTTTCCATACTTTAAGGGAAATAAAGATGACATGAAATTTTTTGGTACTTTAACGAAAACAAAGGATCATGAAGCTTTTCCATACTTTAAGAAAAAGAAAGAGGACATGAAACTTTTCCGTACTTTAAGGAAAAGAAATGATCATGAAGCTTTTCCATGGTTAAAGGAAAAGAGGAATATGAAAGTTTCCATGCTTAAAGAAAAGAAAAAAATAAAGTAGAGCTTAAAGATTTTGTTAAATGAAATTCATTGTTATGTCATGTTTTTCATTACATTTAAGGAAATTAATTTTTATGGGTTTCAAGAAAGATTTTTAATATGTTGCACAAATTAGTTGTTGATTTTGTTTTTATGGGTTTCAAGAAGAATTTTCTGATTCATCTTCGTCAATCTGCAGTCGCGATTGAAAGATGCTAAGGGTTCCAAACTACATGTTCTTCCTACTTCCAACAAACACAAATCAAAGTCTTCATCTTCTTCATCATCAAATTTCATCATATCTTAATCATAAATTTTAAAAATGCTAAAAAAATCCAATTTAAAAACAAAGCAAATTTGAAGTTAAAACATAAAATATCTAGAAATCTAAATATGAATTTCAACTTTGAACAATAAGAATGACTGGGGTCGGTCCATTGCTTGTGCAGACTGTAATACCCCAAATTTTACTATAAACTATTTTATTAATTAAAGAGAATTTTAAAGAATTAATTTGATGTTAAAATTATTTCAAAATATATGTTGATAATTTTATAGATATTTAATTTAATTATTAATATAAATTATAAATATTATATTTTATTAAATATAAATGAGTATGAATATTTTAGGGTTGAATATTTTATTAAAGTCTCTTTAGAAAAATAATAATAAAAATGATTTGTATTCTGAAAGAGTATGGTCAAATATTAGTATTTCAATGTGAGTATTTTAGAGAATAATATTTTAATTATGGATGATTAGCCCAAGTAATTAAATTGTTTGGACACTTTAAAAATATAAAATAAAATAAAGTTTGGGATAGACCACTTCCTGCACTCCTCATTGTTGTTTGCTTCTACTATTATTTTGTTTGGGTTGTTTGCTTTCTACACCATAGTTTTGAGTCCTTGCTATTTGCACCCTTCCATCTACGTTTAAAAAAAATAAAAATAAATTGCCAAATAATTCATGCTGACAAAACGCAGCAACTATACTCAAAGAGAACCCTTTTTCTCCCAAATTTCCTCCCACCAATTCTTTGCCATTTGAATCGATCTCAACCTCTACCCCACACAAAATTTGCCACTGAATCCATTTTTGGCATTAATTTTATCAATGTTTCCATGCATTTTTAGTGCTTCTTTTTATTAGGGACCCAATATTTAAGATTAGAATATGGACTCCAAATTGTTTAAGATAACTCTGAGAATAACTAATAGTTCGAACGAAATATAACTTAATACAGGATCAATCCGAGAAAATTAAAAAACATATATTAATATGGGAAATGAGTCAAACTCGAAGGACTGCTATGAGTTTCATTTTTTTGGGTTGGAATAATTTTAAGTTATTTCTTAAAAGTAATTAAAAAATTTATTATTTATTTTTATTTTTTCCACAACAACATTATTAAGGATAAGTCAGCATTGTAACACTTGCAAGAAATTTTTTTATCGGGATTAACGAAAAAAAATATTTTTGTATATGGTCTATAATTTAAAGGTTACGATTGCAAGAAAAGTGTAATTTACATGACTAAATTAAAAAAAAAAAATCATAAAAAATCTAAAACGGAAATTAAACTTACACGTAAAAATGTATTTTAACCAAAAGAAAAAAAATATATAATGTAGCTGATTGCATTGATAGGTCTAATAGTACTTTAACGGTGTATATGGCATACTTTAGGAGTGTGTGTGTATATATATATATATATATATATATATATATATATAATATTTTAAACAAAAAGAAAAAATATAATATAATGTGGCTTAGCGTTAGGCATGGCAACGGGGCGGGGCGAGGGCGGATTTTGCCTCCTCCACCCCCGCACCCAAATAATCGGGGAAAACCCGCACCCGCCTCCGTTTCATAGCGGGTGTAGAATTTAGACACCCATCCCCGCCCGCAACAGGGTTCGGGTTTCCCCGCCCGCACCCGCACCGATTCATATATATATATAAAATTATAAATTTAAAAATCATATCTATTATAATTAATATAATAAAATAATTGTTATTAGACAATTATAAAATAAAAAAATATTTTCTATAGAGACAAGATTATAATTTTTAATATTTAAAAAAATATTAAGTATATTCAATATATATATGTATATAAACTTTAAAAATTACATTAATATTACTTGCGGGGTGGATATCATCACCCCGCACCCGCACCCAATCAAAGCGAGTTTTCCCCGACCAAATCAAGCGGGTTAGGGTGGGTACCCGCGGGTGCGAGTTATATTGCCATCCCTACTTAGCGTGTATTTTTTCTCTTACTCATAGTAGTGTATACTATATATATATATATATATATATATATATATATATATATATATATATATAATTTTGCTTAGCGTGTATTTTTTCTCTTACTCCTAGTAGTGTATAGAGTATATATATATGGTAAGCTTTAGGAGTATATATATATAGCATACGTTTTTTTTCTATTTAAAACGGGTTTCCATTTGTATCTTAATTTACATTGATATATAAAATGTAAAATGCGCTTTGCAAACATAACATCCGCAGTAGCTGTGACACCATAAACCCCAAAATGACATGGAAAGTAAAATACAATAGTTTTGAAAGAGATACGCAATAGTTAAAAATAGAGTATACAAATTCTATTTGAAACTATAAGGTTCAAGACGTCACACTCACACTTACACAAAATGCTTGCATTAAAGTTTTCAATTATAAATCCTTTAATATCGAACATAGTTGAGGTTTATTAAATAAAAATTTATGATATAAAAACACGTTCTAAACTTAGAGACAATTAATTTCTACATTCGAATAAAAGATAAAAATAACACAATTGATCGATCGAATTTACAAAAATCGAAATTAGTTCATAACTCAACAAAATACGACAAATTACTCCCACCCAGTATCACTTATCAGAGCGTGGATCACCAACCGATAAGCTGAAATGATTGCGCGCTCTCGCAAGCGCCAAACACAAGCAACGGGGGGTAAGCTTCAAAAACATGTAATAGTATAAAATAATTGAGAAGAACACGTAAAATATATTAAACACCGTATCACATCAAATCACAATTAACAAGAATAATCAAGGTAAAACATTGATACAATGCACATCATCAAGTAAGTAAACACACAAATCAAGTAATGTTATGCATGCTCTTATACTCTAGACTCCTCCTCTTTCTTTGGTACCATTCTAACTCTGAAGTACTTGGTTAGGAGGCCTGATACTATGCCACCACGCAAGTGGACGGACAATTCAATTTGGCCATGTCCTCATAGATCCCCTCAACTCAACCCGAGACACATATACGCGACAGTCGAGGTAAATGTGTGTTGCGTGGTAGCTCCCGACATTTGGAGTGCTACCTCCAAGTCACCTACGAATTCCCCACCCGAATACCTCCAAGGTCTAACAATCTTGCCTTAAGGCTCAACAATAGACCGCCACGATCAGGCTCAATTCAATTGTACTTCCCCGGAATCACTAGGCTTGTCAGGCCCTACCTATATGATGACAAAATTATCTCCACTTCACAATTTCTTAATATTTATTTTCTCCCCTCGTTGGCATATGATACTCCATTAAGACCGTCATCTTAAACACAAATTGGAATCACAATTATTTCATCAGGGGTTACTTCAATATTTTCATCACAAATTCATAACATCACTATTATAAATCACACATCGTCGTCATTACATAACTCATCACAACACATCCATCTTTTATTATCAGATCACATAAACTCATCTAATCAAACATATACATAAAATTAATTCTACACTTAATATCATAATAACATCAAATACCACACATTTAAAGAAATTAAATCAATCAACACCTTACAAATACTTCTATTCTATATTTTAATCTCACAATTTCCATATTTTCACATTAATTAATTTATCCCTCAAAGGGCTACTGCCGTACGTAGCGAGCCCCTGATGAATCGTTTGGAAATACGGTTTTCCCGTTCATCTCACAATATATTATACTCATGAATTCAAACACACTCTCACCCCTTACCTCAATCTGACGCTTTCATAAGATATAAGGACCAGAATAATTTTCAGCAACCATGAGATGTCGATAACGTGCAATAAGCAAGTCCAAAAGCATCGACGAATTGGTAGAGTCAATGAAATATGGCTGATAATTTACGCGGGAATAAAAATCAGTGTTATATAATTAATAAAAATATTAGGAGAAGAAACATATTCTAAATATCATGAAATAAGTTATTAGAAAAGGTCTCGCCGACGTGTTGGAGCACCGACAGGGTCCGACGTCAACTTCACCGAAACACGCAAATGAGTAGTGCTTCTTGAAGGTTTTGATGCGAGAAATCCAAATATGGTGTCAATTTTTCAGGACGACGAACGTGCTTGCCGAAATTCGACAACACAGCTGCGACGAGGGTGAAAACCCATTTTTTGAAGTATAACGGTTGGTGATTTCAAGCACAGATAATGGAAGAGGGTGTTTCGTGGAGTCCAAATACGATCTCATTTTTCGTTGGTGATAGTCGTGATGGCCGGAATCTTGATCAAAAGGTGGAGGTGTGATTTTTGACAAAGAGGAATAGGGCGTTTCAATTTGCGATTCAAGTTGGGAATGAAAGAGGAGATCACAACGATCACAAATGTGGTCTCGGTTTTGTACGACACCCACTATAATGGTCATGATTGAAGAGAGAAGATGAAGAAGAAATAGGAATGGCGGGGCGGAGGCCAAGAAGAAGAAGAAGAAGGTCCTTTTGTTCTCCTTTTTTTTTCATTGTTTTTTTTTGTTCATTATTATTATTGTTATCATTTTACTATGATAAATTAGATTTTAGTTGGGGCTAACCCATAAAGCACATTTTACTTCTTTCTTTTAAACACAATTTAATTACTAATATTTCAAAACTAATATTTTATAAAATAAAGTAATTAATCTTTTAAACTACATTAATAATTAAGATTCTCATATTCAAATAAATCATTATAATTATACTTTTTTTTCCAATACTCATATTCAAATACTACAATCATTAGAGAATATTTAAAATTATAAAATAAATAAATATTACATCGAACACTTTATATTAGTTACTAAATCATAATAAATAAATATAAAATAACAATGTCATAATAAGCATATAAAAATAAAGGAGATTAAACACAATATTATTACTATCTCAATATAACTATTCACAAAATAAATAACTAAAAATAGAAATAGTTATAAATAATCGAAATATAACTATGTGTACACTTAACACGAGTCGAACATCTAAGAAAATATTATATTAATTACGAACGCACGTGTACACGTAAAAACTTATTCTTTAAAATATGTACCATAACATACTATTATTTTTAGAAAAGTATAAAAAAATATAAACTTATAATATTTATTATTTATATCACTCATTTAGTCAAATATGTACATATTAACACATCATAGAAAACACACATATAAGGAAAATTAATCATAAAACTAATCAAAATATATCTAAAATAATTTTAACATCAAATTATTTATCTAAAATAATATTTAATTAAGAAAATAGTGTATTATAAAATTTGGGGTGTTACAATTCTCCCCTTGTTAAAGAAATTTCGTCCTCAAAATTTGTGGTGAGTGAATTAATATCTAACTGACCACCCTCAAGATTCAAATATAGTCTCCAAGAATATAATAAACATATTTAAGACATTAACAACTCATTTAAGCATAATATGTCAAGAATCCTAGCATAATAAGCTAACATGACACAACAAATCAATTAACACACCTCACATTCAACAACTTAAATATGAAGGAAATATCATGATCATTAGTTATCCTTTATAAATAAAACTAAGCACGTGAATTTAGTCAACAACAACATACTACCTTTAGTTGAATCAAATAACACATATATCATATACAAATTCGAGTTCAACTAACCTCTCAAACAATACTCTACTAGTTTCACTCTTTTAAAGAGTCTTTAAATCATAACAACAACTACTCTACATATTTCACAAAAGTTAGGCATATAACAAAACATTTAAATATTTCACACATTTGAGAATTACAAACAGAAATGCATATAACAACTCAATGAAATACAGTCACTTAATTTATTTTTTATTTTAACAACTAATGTGTATAATCATAGTGGAATAAGATAGATATTTTCACATATAGTTTCAAACACACTCAAAGTCTAAATTAGTTTCCAAGTCTTATACACAAGATGCATTTATAATAATCATACAATAGTTCTAGATCCTTATCAAATGAGACAGTATAGAACAAATAATAAGATACTAACACAATGCACTTATTTATTTCTAGCAAGTTACTTAGAAGATCAAACGTATTTAATTTATGTACACACCCCTATACCAATTCACGTCACATAAAATAGTTGTTAGCATTTGATATTGATGTCACATATGACTTATAATGACTATAATTTACATAAGAGGTGATATGGTTTTTAACTATTTCAAAAATAGATTTAACAAGTATTTCTAACAATAGTAACAACAGATTATCGTTGCCTCTTTTATCGACGATGAGTCATCGGGGTAGCTAGTCCCTCTTACTCATGTAGTCAACTACTTAAGATAACGATAATTGTAGTCATTCAAATTTAAACATGGGTAATTCAAAGTATCATTAACGTGGTTTAGGAGTGCGAAGGCGGCGCCGCAACTCATACTCCTTACTTCAAGTTAAAAATTCACTTAATTACACATTCACAATAATTTATTTGTAACTTACAAGTAGTAACAACGACACTTACATCAATATATAATCAATAATCCGATTAAAGAAATATAAAACTATTTCACTTTTAGATGCTCTCAACTACTCTAACTCTATACACTGATTCCCAACAATTAAAACACTTGAAACACAAAAAAATTTAATATCTACATAATCATATACACATTCACATAATTAATCAAAAAAATGTCTGTTGTTGGATGTTGTTGAGAACAAGATAAAATATATATTCTAGGACGATTTGCTTCCTCAAAGAAATTATATAAGTAGAAAAACAGAACTAACATTTGTTGCCCAAAGTTAGAGTTGTAGAATTCATGCAAATGAACAGTGTTATATAATGGAGGCAGGTCTCATTTAGAAAGCTAAGAGGTGGTACTCTTGTGTTAAAATTAAATAATTTGTAGTACTTGTCTTTTCAGAATTTAGTTTAGAACGGGTAAAGTTCCCTGGAATTTAGTTTTGGACAACTTGTGTTAAAGGCAACAAAACTTGAGGTGTAAAGGTCCATTTGACCTGATTCTAATGGCTTGTAAAAGTTGGGATGCAACTCTTTTTAAGGAAAAAGGCAGGGCATTTGAGAAAGCTACTAGGTTATGAAATTGCAACTGAAACAGATTAAGCTCAAGAGCAGAACAAATTCTGAATGTTGAGATCCCATATTGACTAGAGATATGGCCAAATTAATCCTTGTAACAGTATGGCTTGAGCAATCCTCACTTCTCGAGCTAGCTCTTGGGATTTAGTTAGATCTAAGTGTTGGGTATTGGGCTCCCTTCCTATGTGGAGAAAAGCCCAAATATTGTAGTCCATGTGTCTCACTTATTTAAGTGGAGAGTGGTCTAATTAGGGTTGGAAGAGAGACTATTTTGAGAGAAAAGGCAGCCACCAAAAGAGAAAAGAGAAGAGTAAACCCTATTCCCGATTTTGTTAAATCAGTCTCAGAAAAACATCAATTGCGCATTCGTTAACCGTTGGATCGGGCTGAAATTTGGACAGTAGGTTCGCAACATCCAGGGCTTCGATTTCAACGGTCGGATCGGCGAAACGACATCTGGAGAGGGAGATATTAGGATCGCACAGTAGCAGGTTTTTAGATGTTTTACTTCTTCTTGCTTTTCATATGTAAGCTTTAGTGCTTTGCTAATTTGGCTGGTTGTAGGCACACTTGGTGCATCTTTTTGAGACTCTCTTGTGCCCTTATTTGATTATAGTGGAGCTATTTCTTTGGTCTGGACGACCCGTGGTTTTTACCCTTGCATTGAGGGGTTTTCCACGTTAAAATATCGGTGTTCTTTACAATCTTTTATTTTGATTAATTTGTGGCCATATATTTGTTGTTGCTCCTCACGGGTTCTTGCAAGTTGGGGGAATTTTATATCCGCTGCGTATTACTTGTTATTGTGTTTCTGTGTTTATTCCCCAACAGAGTGGCATCAGAGCTCTTGGTTAAAGGGTTATTTGACTTGCTTGAAGGATGGAGGCAAATATGAATATAAAGATGGTATGCTTGAATGGTACTAATTACCATTTGTGGAAGGGCAAGATGAAAGATTTGTTATTTGTGAAGAATATGCATCTTCCTATTTTTGGTTCTAAAAAGCCGGATACTAAATCTAAGGAAGACTGGGAATTTGAACATCAACAAGTATGTGGTTTTGTTAGGCAATATGTAGAAGATAATGTTTATAATCATATTGCTAATGAGACAAATGCAAAAACTATGTGGAATAAGATAGAGACTTTGTTTGCCTCTAATTCAGGGAATAATAAATTATTCTTACTGAATAGTTTCATAAGTTTGAAGTATAAGGAGGGAACGTCTATTTCGGACCACTTGAGTGAATTTCAGGGGCTCCTTGATCAAATGTCTGGAATGGGTATCAAGTTTGATGATGAGCTATTGGGACTATTTTTACTGCTATCTTTACCAGAGTCTTGGGAGACATTTCGGGTTTCTATAACGAGTTCAGCTCCTAATGGCGTTGTTTCTTTGGATACGGCTAAGGGTGGTGTTTTGAATGAGGAGATGAGAAGGAAGGCACAAGGTTCTTCATCTCAATCTGAAGTTCTTGTCACTGAAAATAGGGGGAGAAGTCAGAAAAAAGAACCGAAGGGTGGTAGAGAAAACAGCAGAAGCAAGTCCAAGTCTAGATACAAAAATGTGGAGTGTCATTTTTGTCATAAAACAGGGCACATACAGAAGAATTGTTTTCTGTGGAAAAAGGAGAACAAAGGCAAGAAAGGTAAGCAGAAACAAAGGGGTCATGATGATTATAGTGATGATGACCGTGTTACTACTGCTACTAGTGATGATCTTGTTATTCTCCGTGACTATGAGTCAATTAATCTTGTATCTGATGAGAGCATGTGCATAATTGATAGTGGTGCTACACTACATGTTACACCGAGGAAAGAGTTCTTCACATCTTATACTTCAGGTGATTTTGGAGTTTTGAAGATGGGTAATGATGGTGTATCTAAGGTAATTGGTGTTGGTGATGTATGCTTGCAAACCAACATGGGAATGCAATTGTTGCTTAAAGGAGTCAAACATGCTCCAGATGTTCGCTTCAATTTGATCTCCGTGCATATGCTTGATGAAAGTGGTTTTGATAATCATTTTGCTTCTGGAAAGTGGAAACTCAGTAAAGGTAACTTGGTTGTGGCTAGAGGGGAGAAAATTAGTAAACTGTATTGGACAAAAGCTTTAGTTGCAAAAGACAGTGTGAATGCCGTGGATATGGAATCATCTTTGTGGCACCGAAGACTTAGCCATATCAGTGAAAAGGGGTTAAAGTGTTTAGCTAGAAAAGATGTGCTTCCAAGATTGAAAAATGTAGATTTGGAGAAATGTTCTCACTGCATAATTGGTAAACAAACTAGAGTATCCTTCAAAAGGCATCCTCCCTCTAGAAAGTCAGAGTTGCTTCAGTTGGTGCATTCTGACGTCTGTGGCCCTTTAAAGGTAAAATCTTTTAGTGGTGCACTTTATTTTGTTACTTTTATTGATGATTGTTCCAGGAAAATATGGGCTTATGTTCTGAAGACAAAAGACCAAGTGTTGGAGAAATTCAAACAATTTCATGCTTTGGTTGAAAGGCAGACAGGCAAGAAGCTGAAACGTGT
The DNA here is from genome assembly GCA_037974735.1 of Cicer chorassanicum. Classification (NCBI taxonomy): domain Eukaryota; kingdom Viridiplantae; phylum Streptophyta; class Magnoliopsida; order Fabales; family Fabaceae; genus Cicer; species Cicer chorassanicum. Next base: position 55,774,700 of record JBBPBP010000001.1, on the reverse strand, counting down.
TCGTACTGACAACGGTGGTGAGTATTGTGGACCCTTTGATGTCTATTGCAAACAACAGGGTATAGCACATGAAAAGACTCCTCCTAAAACTCCTCAGCTGAATGGTTTAGCAGAGAGGATGAGTCGAACACTTGTTGAGAGAGTGAGGTGTATGCTCTATGAAGCTAAGTTGCCTAAACGTTATTGGGGTGAGGCACTGTACACGGCGGTGCATGTTATTAATCTTACTCCTACTATTGCTTTGAATAGTGAGGTACCAAACAAGGTATGGTTTGGGAAGAATGTCAAGTATGATCACTTGAGAGTCTTTGGTTGCAAGGCTTTTGTGCATGTTCTGAAGGATGAAAGATCCAAGTTGGATGCAAAGTCAAAGCAATGTATCTTCATTGGTTATGGTGAGGATGAATTTGGCTACAAGTTGTACGATCCTATAAACAAAAAGGTTATTAGAAGTCGTGATGTAGTGTTCATGGAAGACCAAACTATTGAAGACATTGATAAGGTGGAGAAAACTACACCTGAGAGAGATAACGTTTTATCTGATGGTGATCCAGTTCAGTCACCTGTTCCTGATTTGGATACTACTGATGGTAATGATCAAAATGATGAGCCACATGATTGTGTTGATGATCATCGACTTAGAGATGAGGTAAATATTTCAACTAGTGAAGATCATGAGTTGTCACACGATGAGAATCTTAATGATGCTTCTGAATCATCTCTAACCCAACTTAGGAGGTCTAAGAGGCAGAGACAACCATCTACAAGGTATGTTTCTGATGAGTATGTGAATTTGACTGATGAAGGGGAACCTGAGTGTTTTCGAGAGGCCATGGAGAGTGAAGAAAGTCAAAAGTGGTTGGATGCAATGCATGATGAGATGAAATCCTTGCATGATAATCACACTTATGATTTGGTGAAGTTGCCAAAAGGCAAAAGGGCTTTGGAAAACAGGTGGATCTATAGAGTGAAACTTGAGAGTAACTCAAAGTCTCCGAGGTATAAAGCCAGATTAGTGGTGAAAGGTTTCCGTCAAAGAAAAGGTGTTGATTTTAATGAGATTTTCTCACCTGTGGTAAAGATGTCATCAATTAGAACCGTGTTGAGTTTGGCAGCTACTCTTGACTTAGAGGTAGAGCAAATGGATGTAAAAACGGCTTTCCTTCATGGTGATTTGGAGGAAGAGATTTACATGAAGCAACCTGATGGTTTTCTTGTTGAAGGCAAGGAAGACTATGTGTGTAGACTAAGAAAGAGTCTGTACGGTTTGAAGCAAGCTCCAAGGCAGTGGTACAAAAAGTTTGAGTCTGTTATGTGTGACCAAGGATACATGAAGACTACTTTTGACCATTGTGTATTTGTTAGAAAATTTTCTAACGATGATTTCATTATCCTGTTATTATATGTTGATGACATACTTATTGTTGGGAAAAATATTTTCAAGATTGACAGGTTAAAGAAGCAGTTGGGCGAGTCATTTGCCATGAAAGACATGGGAGCAGCTAAACATATTCTTGGCATAAGAATCATGCGTGACAGAAAAGAGAAGAAACTTTGGATGTCACAAGAACACTATATTGAGAGAGTGTTGCAAAGGTTTCAAATGGAAAACTCTAAGGCTGTAAGTACTCCTCTTGCTGCTCGTTTTAAGTTGAGTTCTAAACAAAGTCCTTCTAGTGAAGATGAGAAAAGAGACATGGAACGAGTTCCTTATGCTTCTGCTGTGGGTAGTTTGATGTATGCAATGGTGTGTACAAGGCCAGATATTGTGCATGTTGTTGGTACAGTCAGTAGATTTTTGTCAAATCCAGGTAGAGAGCATTGGAATGCTGTAAAATGGATTTTGAGGTATCTTCGTGGTACTACATGTATGAGGCTTTGTTTTGGAGGTGACAAACCTATTTTGGTGGGGTACTCCGACTCAGATATGGCTGGAGATATTGACTCAAGAAAGTCAACTTCAGGCTACATAATTAAATTTGCAGATGGAGCTGTGGCTTGGCAGTCGAGATTACAGAAATGTGTAGCATTGTCTACAACTGAGGCAGAGTTCATTGCCATTACCGAAGCATGCAAAGAGTTGATTTGGTTGAAGAAATTCTTGCAGGAGCTTGGGTTTATTCAGGATAAATATGTATTATTTGTCGATAGTCAAAGTGCTATTCATCTTGGTAAGAATTCGACATTTCATAGCAGGTCCAAACACATTGATGTGAGGTATCATTGGATACGTGATGTTTTGGAAGCTAAGCTGTTGGAGTTGGCTAAAATTCATACTGATTATAATGGTTCTGATATGATGACTAAAGCATTACCAAGAGGGAAGTTTGAAACGTGTTGTGATATCGCCGGTTTGGCGCTTATCTCCACATAGTTGTGAGGGGGAGATGTGTTGGGTATTGGGCTCCCTTCCTATGTGGAGAAAAGCCCAAATATTGTAGTCCATGTGTCTCACTTATTTAAGTGGAGAGTGGTCTAATTAGGGTTGGAAGAGAGACTATTTTGAGAGAAAAGGCAGCCACCAAAAGAGAAAAGAGAAGAGTAAACCCTATTCCCGATTTTGTTAAATCAGTCTCAGATAAACATCAATTGCGCATTCGTTAACCGTTGGATCGGGCCGAAATTTGGACAGTAGGTTCGCAACATCCAGGGCTTCGATTTCAACGGTCGGATCGGCGAAACGACATCTGGAGTGGGAGATATCAGGATCGCACAGTAGCAGGTTTTTAGATGTTTTACTTCTTCTTGCTTTTCATATGTAAGCTTTAGTGCTTTGCTAATTTGGCTGGTTGTAGGCACACTTGGTGCATCTTTTTGAGACTCTCTTGTACCCTTATTTGATTATAGTGGAGCTATTTCTTTGGTCTGGACGACCCGTGGTTTTTACCCTTGCATTGAGGGGTTTTCCACGTTAAAATATCGGTGTTCTTTACAATCTTTTATTTTGATTAATTTGTGGCCATATATTTGTTGTTGCTCCTCACGGGTTCTTGCAAGTTGGGGGAATTTTATATCCGCTGCGTATTACTTGTTATTGTGTTTCTGTGTTTATTCCCCATCACTAAGTCCCAAATTCAAAAACTGAGTGCACACACATACACACATAGAGAGAATTAAGTTGCAGAGTACGGGGATTAAGATATCATTTTAACTTGGGATTTTAACATTTTATGTATACAGAAGTTTACAATTATTAAATGTTAAAAGCAGCAAAGTGAAATAAACTGCTAGCAAGTTTATAAGAAGAGTATCAGAGATGGGAGTAGCAATTCTGCTGAGTTAGGTATTACACAAGATAGACTATACTTATAGTTGGTGCTTCTAACTTTACTCCCAGAGGAATTTGAAATATAAAAAGAAAATGCCAACAATGTATTTACTTATTTCCTTGCCTAGGGTTTATTATAGTTAATATATAAGTTGTCTAATCTCAGTGTCTTGTTCACATCTCAGAAACGAAGTACAGTACCAGTAGGAAATTGTATAATTCAGTTCCAAGATTCCATCACTTTATCAGTGAAACGAATGGACTTATTAACTAAGAACAAAAAAAAAAAAACAGCTCCTCGGCTTGAAGGTGCTTTCTATGTAGAAACTTGTGAAAGAGGTCATATAGCTAAAACTAATGTATTAGTATATTAATATTAATGTAAAAGATTAAGACATTTAAAATAAATAAATACTATTAGTTACATACTTACAAAGATAAGATTTCACTAATAAAAAAATGATATGGATATTATCTTAATCGTTATTTATAGTTATTTAATTACTTTTATTTCTCCTAGGTCTAACATAGTAAAATGATTACTAAGCTGTCAATACTAAGTCTTATTCCCTCGTTTGATTGTTGATATAATGGTTGCTTGTTAATATGACAAATTATAATAAATAAATATTTGTCTAGTTACACTTCCAGCAACTCTCGAATTAAGGTAAATCATTTTAAACATGTTTATGTTTATGAAGGTTTCTTTATTAGAAGGATACTCTATCAAAGCTCTGTACAAATTTTGTAATTGTCATTATAAACTTCACTCTACAGTGGCCATATGAAATCATATTTGATTCGAAGAGCATCAAAGGCACCATATCATCTACTCATGTTTCGAAGACACAGTTATGTTTGATGACAAAGAAAAATTACCCTTCTCCAGAAGAAAATGATATAATTAACATCAATGAATTCAATAATGATGCAACTACCAATAACAACAAGCATCACAGTCACAGTGTGGTCATATGAAATAGTATTTGATTAGAAAAACATTAACGGTGTCATCATATCATCCTCTCATGTTTTCATAAACATAAATATGTCTCAGGCCTAGAGAAATTATCCTTTGCCAAAAGAAAATAACACATTTAACATCAATGAGTGCTATAGTGGGAAGTGGCACCTTAGAGTTGCCATGAGTGACAACAAGCATCTCAATTAAAGTCCAGAGCAATCAATTAAGTTTTTTTTTAATGCCAGAGATCATTTAATAGAAATAGAAAATATTTTACACAAAATTATTCAAGATAACAAACATCTCAAACAAGCAAATTAAAATAAAAACAACGCAATAATTATTTTCGCTTTCGAACTATCAGATAAGACAATAAAATTTTATCCTCCTACTACTACTAATAGTACTAACGATGTATATGGTTATGATCAAGATGGGCAGGTCAAATCCTAAAATAAACAATTTGATAGCAATGGTGAAAATGAAGTCCAATGATTTTGAAATTTAAAATGTTTTTCCAACTATAAACTTGTGGTACTGTATATTCTCTTATTTTCACCTCTAAGTTGCGATTCATGCATCACTCACTAAATATTTAAAATAAACCACGCTGTATTAACAATTTTGTGGTGTAACTAATTATTGGCACAGCTAGCAAAAGGGAATAAACAGTAATCAAAACATACGACTGACACGTAACCCACTCAGCCTGATTGGACAGACCTGCTCTGTTACCACTAATGTGACACCATAAACCCCACATGGAAAATAAAATACGTTAGTTTTGAAAGAGATACGCAATAGTTAAAAATAGAGTATACAAATTCTATTTGAAACTATAAGGTTCAAGACGTCACACTCACACTTACACAAAATGCTTGCATTAAAGTTTTCAATTATAAATCCTTTAATATCGAACATAGTAGAGGTTTATTAAATAAAAATTTATGATATAAAAACACGTTCTAAACTTAGAGATAATTAATTTCTACATCCGAATAAAAGATAAAAATAACACAATTGATCGATCGAATTTACAAAAATCGAAATTAGTTCATAACTCAACAAAATACGACAAATTACTCCCACCCAATATCACCTATCAGAGCGTGGATCACCAACCGATAACCTGAAATGACTGCGCGCTCTCGCAAGCGCCAAACACAAGCAACGACGGGTAAGCTTCGAAAACATGTAATAGTATAAAATAATTGAGAAGAACACGTAAAATATATTAAACACCGTATCACATCAAATCACAATTAACAAGAATAATCAAGGTAAAACATTGATACAATGCACATCATCAAGTAAGTAAACACACACATCAAGTAATGTTATGCATGCTCTTATACTCTAGACTCCTCCTCTTTCTTTGGTACCATTCTAACTCTGAAGTACTTGGTTAGGAGGCCTGATACTATGCCACCACGCAAGTGGACGGACAATTCAATTTGGCCATGTCCTCATAGATCCCCTCAACTCAACCCGAGACACATATACGCGACAGTCGAGGTAAACGTGTGTTGCATGGTAGCTCCCGACATTTTGAGTGCTACCTCCAAGTCACCTAGGAATCCCCACCCGAATACCTCCAAGGTCTAACAATCTTCCCTTAAGGCTCAACAGTAGACCGCCACGATCAGGTTCAATTCAGTTGTACTTCCCCGGAATCACTAGGCTTGTCAGGCCCTACCTATATGATGACAAAATTATCTCCACTTCACAATTTCTCAATATTTATTTTCTCCCCTCGTTGGCCTATGATACTCCATTAAGACCGTCATCTCAAACACAAATTGGAATCACAATTATTTCATCAGGGGTTACTTCAATATTTTCATCACAAATTCATAACATCACTATTATAAATCACACATCGTCATCATTACATAACTCATCACAACACATCCATCTTTTATTATCAGATCACATAAACTCATTTAATCAAACATATACATAAAATTAATTCGACACTCAATATCATAATAACATCAAATACCACACATTTAAAGAAATTAAATCAATCAACACCTTAAAAATATTTCTATTCTATATTTTAATCTCACAATTTCCATATTTTCACATTAATTAATTTATCCCTGAAAGGGCTACTGCCGTATGTAGCGAGCCCCAGATGAATTGTTGGGAAATACGGTTTTCCCATTCATCTCACAATATATTATACTCATGAATTCAAACGCACTTTCACCCCTTACCTCAATCTGACGCTTTCATAAGATATAAGGACCAGAATAATTTTCAGCAACCATGAGATGTCGATAACGTGCAACGAGCAAGTCCAAAAGCATCGACGAATTGGTAGACTCAATGAAATATGACTGATAATTTACGCGAGAATAAAAATCAGTGTTATATAATTAATAAAAATATTAGGAGAAGAAACATATTCAAAATATCATGAAATAAGTTATTAGAAAAGGTCTCACCAACGTGTTGGAGCATCGACAGGGTCCGACGTCAACTTCACCGAAACACGCAAATGAATAGTGCTTCTTGAAGGTTTTGATGCGAGGAATCCAAATATGGTGTCAATTTTTCAGGACGACGAATGTGCTGGCCGGAATTCGACAACACAGCCGCGACGAGGGTGAAAACCCATTTTTTGAAGTATAACGGTTGGCAAATACGATCTCAGTTTTCGTTGGTGATAGTCGTGATGGCCGGAATCTTGATCAAAAGGTGGAGGTGTGATTTTTGACAAAGAGGAATAGAGCGTTTCAATTTGCGATTGAAGTTGGGAATGAAAGAGGAGATCACAACGATCACAAATGTGGTCTCGGTTTGTACGACACCCACTATAATGGTTATGATTGAAGAGAGAAGATGAAGAAGAAATAGGAATGGCGGGGCGGAGGCTACGAAGAAGAAGCTGAGAACGCCCTTTTGTTCTCCTTTTTTTTTCATTGTTTTTTTTTGTTCATTATTATTATTATTGTTATCATTTTATTATTATAAATTAGATTTTAGTTGGGGCTAACCCATAAAACACATTTTACTTCTTTCTTTTAAACACAATTTAATTACTAATATTTCAAAACTAATATTTTATAAAATAAAGTAATTAATCTTTTAAACTACATTAATAATTAAGATTCTCATATTCAAGTAAATCACTACAATTATACTTTTTTTTCTTCCAATACTCATATTCAAATACTACCATCATTAGAGAATATTTAAAATTATAAAATAAATAAATATTACATCGAACACTTTATATTAGTTACTAAATCATAATAAATAAATAAAAAATAACAATGTCATAATAAGCATATAAAAATAAAGGAGATTAAACACAATATTATCACTATCTCAATATAACTATTCACAAAATAAATAACTAAAAATAAAATAGTTATAAATAATTGAAATATAACTATGTGTACACTTAACACGAGTCGAACATATAAGAAAATATTATATTAATTACGAACGCACGTGTACACGTAAAATCTTATTCTTTAAAATATGTACCATAAAATACTATTATTTTTAGAAAATATAAAAAAATATAAACTTATAATATTTATTATTTATATCACTTATTTAGTCAAATATGTACATATTAACACATCATAGAAAACACACATATAAGGAAAATTAATCATAAAACTAATCAACATATATCTCAAATAATTTTAACACCAAATTATTTATCTAAAATAATATTTAATTAAGAAAGTAGTGTATTATATAATTTGGGGTGTTACAGTAGCTCCCTAGGTTAATTCAAATTATCAATTTTGGGTCCAATTCCCAGCTCCGGAAATTATATTTTTTTCACAAATTTTTAAGGTTTTATTTATTTATAATTTAATCATATATATAATATTTTAACCAAAAAGAAAAAATATATATATAATTTGGCTTAGCGTGTATTTTTTCTCTTACTCCTAGTAGTGTATAGTGTATATATATATGGCATGCTTTAGGAGTGTATATGTATATCATACGTTTTTTTTCTCTCTTTAAAACGGGTTTCCATATGTATCTTAATTTACATTGATATATAAAATATAAAAAGCGCTTTGCAAACATAACATCCGCAGTAGCTCACCATGTTAATTCAAGTTATGAATTCTAGGTTCCATTTCCAGCTGCGGAAATTATAATTTTAACAAATTTTTAACGTTTTATTTATTTATAATTTAATCATATATATAATATTTTAACCAAAAATAAAAAATATATATATAATTTGGCTTAGCGTGTACTGTTTCTCTTACTCCTAGTAGTGTGTAGTATATATATATATATGGCATGCTTTAGGAGTGTATATATATAACATGCTTTAGGGGTGTATATATATAGCATGCTTTAGGAGTGTAAATATATAGCATTCGTTTTTTTTTTTTTAAATGGGTTTTCATAAAATATAAAATGCACTTTGCAAACATAACATCCGCAGTAGCTCACCAGGTTAATTCAATTTATGAATTCTGGGTTCAATTCCCAGCTGCGGAAATTATAAATTTTTTAGCAAATTTTTAAGGTTTTATTTATTTTTATTTTAATCATGTATATAATATTTTAACCAAAAATAAAAAATATATATATAATTTGGCTTAGCGTGTACTTTTTCTCTTACTCCTAGTAGTGTATAGGGTATATACATATGGCATGCTTTAGGAGTGTATATATATAGCATACGTTTTTTTTCTTTAAAACAGGTTTTCATTTGTATCTTTTTGACATTGATATATAAAATATAAAATGCGCTTTGCAAACATAACATCCGCAGTAGCTCACCAAGTTAATTCAATTTATGAATTCTGAGTTCAATTCCCAGCTGCGGAAATTATATTTAATGTTGCTTAGTGTGTATTATTTTTCTTACTCATAGTGTATCTATATATATATATATATGTATATGGCATGCTTTAGGAGTGTATATATATAGCATACATTTTTTTCTCTTTAAAACGAGTTTCCATTTGTATCTTAATTTACATTGATATATAAAATATAAAATGCACTATGCAAACATAACATCTGCAGTAGCTCACCGGGTTAATTCAAGTTAAGAATTTTGGGTTCAATTCCAAGCTGCGGAAATTATAATTTTTTTCACAAATTTTTATGGTTTTATTTACTTATAATTTAATCATATATATAATATTATAACCAAAAAGCAAAAATATATATATAGTTTGGCTTAGTGTGTATTATTTCTCTTACTCTTAGTAGTGTATATAGTGTATATAAATATATGGCATGCTTTAGGAGTGTATATGTATAGCATACGTTTTTGTTCTTCTTTAAAACGGGTTTTATTTGTATCTTAATTTACATTGATATATAAAATATAAAATGCGCTTTGCAAACATAACGTCCGCAGTAGTTCACCAGGTTTATTCAATTTTTGAATTCTGGGTTCAATTCCCAGCTGCGGAAATTATAATTTTTTTCAAAAATTTTTAAGGTTTAATTTATTTATAATTTAATCATATATATAATATTTTAACCAAAAAGAAAAAATATATATATAATTTGGCTTAGCGTGTAGTTTTTCGGTTACTCTTAGTAGTGTATAGTGTATATCTATATGGCAAGCTTTAGGAGTGTATATATATAACATACATTTTTTTTTCTTTAAAACGAGTTTCGATTTGTATCTTAATTTACATTGATATATAAAATATAAAATGCGCTTTGTAAACATAACATCCGCAGTAGCTCACCAGGTTTATTCAATTTATGAATTCTAGGTCCAATTCCAAGCTACGGAAATTATAATTTTTGTCACAAATTTTTAAGGTTTTATTTATTGATAATTTAATCATATATATAATATTTTAACCAAAAAGCAAAAATATATATATAATTTGGCTTAGCATGTATTTTCTCTCTTACTCCTAGTAGTGTATAGTGTATATATTTATGGCATGCTTTAGAAGTGTATATGTATAGCATACGTTTTTGTTCTTCTTTAAAACAGGTTTTCATTAGTAACTTAATTTACATTGATATATAAAATATAAAATGCGCTTTGCAAACATAACGTCCGCAGTAGTTCACCAGGTTTATTTAATTTATGAATTCTGGGTTCCATTCCCAGCTGCAGAAATTATAATTTTTTTAACAAATTTTTAAGGTTTAATTTATTTATAACATAATTATATATATAATATCTTAACCAAAAAAGAAAATATATATATATATATATATATAATATATATATATATATATATATATATATATATATATATATATATATATATATATATATATATATCGCAAGCTTTAGGAGTGTATATATATAACATACGTTTTTTTCTTTAAAACGAGTTTCGATTTGTACCTTAATTTAAAATAATATATAAAATATAAAATGCGCTTTGTAAACATAACATCCGCTGTAGCTCACCAGGTTAACTCAATTTATGAATTCTGGGTTCAATTCCCAACTGCAGAAATTATAATTTTTGTCACAAATTTTTAAGGTTTTATTTATTTATAATTTAATCATATATAAAATATTTAACCAAAAAGAAAAAATATATATATATATATAATTTGGCTTAGCGTGTAGTTTTTCTCTTACTCCTAGTAGTGTATAGTGTATATTTATATATGGCATGCTTTAGGAGTGTATATGTATAGCATACATTTTTTTTCTCTTTAAAACGGATTTCCATTTGTATTTTAATTTACATTGATATATAAAATATAAAATGCGCTTTGCAAACATAACGTCCGCAGTAGTTCACCAGGTTTATTCAATTTATGAATTTTGGGTTCAATTCTCAGCTGCGGAAATTATAATTTTTTTCACAAATTTTTAAGTTTTAATTTATTTATAATTTAATCATATATATAATATTTTAACCAAAAAGAAAAAATATATATATATAATTTGGCTTAGCGTGTATTTTTTCTCTTACTGCTAGTAGTGTATAGTGTATATATATATCGCAAGCTTTAGGAGTGTATATATATAACATACATTTTTTTTCTTTAATACGAGTTTCGATTTGTATCTTAATTTACAATAATATATAAAATATAAAATGCGCTTTGTAAACATAACATCCGCAGTAGCTCACCAGGTTAATTCAATTTATGAATTCTGGGTTCAATTCCCAGCTGCGGAAATTATAATTTTTGTCACAAATTTTTAAGGTTTAATTTATTTATAATTTAATCATATATATAATATTTTAACCAAAAAAAAAAATATATATATAATTTGGCTTAGCGTGTATTTTTTCTCTTACTCTTAGTAGTGTATAGTGTATATATATATGGCAAGCTTTACGAGTGTATATATATAACATACATTTTTTTTCTTTAAAACGGGTTTCAATTTGTATCTTAATTTACATTGATATATAAAATATAAAATGCGCTTTGTAAACATAACATCCGCAGTAGCTCACCAGGTTTATTCAATTTATGAATTCTGGGTTCAATTTCCAGCTGCGGAATTATAATTTTTTTAACAAATTTTTAAGGTTTTATTTATTGATAATTTAATCATATATATAATATTTTAACCAAAAAGCAAAAATATATATATAATTTGGCTTAGCATGTATTTTCTCTCTTACTCCTAGTAATGTATAGTGTATATATTTATGGCATGCTTTAGAAGTGTATATGTATAGCATACGTTTTTGTTCTTCTTTAAAACAGGTTTTCATTAGTAACTTAATTTACATTGATATATAAAATATAAAATGCGCTTTGCAAACATAACGTCCGCAGTAGTTCACCAGGTTTATTTAATTTATGAATTCTGGGTTCCATTCCCAGCTGCAGAAATTATAATTTTTTTCACAAATTTTTAAGGTTTAATTTATTTATAACATAATCATATATATAATATCTTAACCAAAAAAGAAAATATATATATATATATATATATATATATATATATATATATCGCAAGCTTTAGGAGTGTATATATATAACATACGTTTTTTTCTTTAAAACGAGTTTCGATTTGTACCTTAATTTAAAATAATATATAAAATATAAAATGCGCTTTGTAAACATAACATCCGCTGTAGCTCACCAGGTTAACTCAATTTATGAATTCTGGGTTCAATTCCCAGCGGCAGAAATTATAACTTTTGTCACAAATTTTTAAGGTTTTATTTATTTATAATTTAATCATATATAAAATATTTAACCAAAAAGAAATAATATATATATATATATAATTTGGCTTCGCGTGTAGTTTTTCTCTTACTCCTAGTAGTGTATAGTGTATATATATATATGGCATGCTTTAGGAGTGTATATGTATAGCATACATTTTTTTTCTCTTTAAAACGGATTTCCATTTGTATTTTAATTTACATTGATATATAAAATATAAAATGCGCTTTGCAAACATAACGTCCGCAGTAGTTCACCAGGTTTATTCAATTTATGAATTTTGGGTTCAATTCCCAGCTGCGGAAATTATAATTTTTTTCACAAATTTTTAAGTTTTAATTTATTTATAATTTAATCATATATATAATATTTTAACCAAAAAGAAAAAATATATATATATAATTTGGCTTAGCGTGTATTTTTTCTCTTACTGCTAGTAGTGTATAGTGTATATATATATCGCAAGCTTTAGGAGTGTATATATATAACATACATTTTTTTTCTTTAATACGAGTTTCGATTTGTATCTTAATTTACAATAATATATAAAATATAAAATGCGCTTTGTAAACATAACATCCGCAGTAGCTCACCAGGTTAATTCAATTTATGAATTCTGGGTTCAATTCCCAGCTGCGGAAATTATAATTTTTGTCACAAATTTTTAAGGTTTAATTTATTTATAATTTAATCATATATATAATATTTTAACCAAAAAGAAAAAATATATATATAATTTGGCTTAGCGTGTATTTTTTCTCTTACTCTTAGTAGTGTATAGTGTATATATATATGGCAAGCTTTACGAGTGTATATATATAACATACATTTTTTTTCTTTAAAACGGGTTTCAATTTGTATCTTAATTTACATTGATATATAAAATATAAAATGCGCTTTGTAAACATAACATCCGCAGTAGCTCACCAGGTTTATTCAATTTATGAATTCTAGGTCCAATTCCCAGCTACGGAAATTATAATTTTTGTCACAAATTTTTATGGTTTTATTTATTGATAATTTAATCATATATATAATATTTTAACCAAAAAGCAAAAATATATATATAATTCGGCTTAGCATGTATTTTCTCTCTTACTCCTAGTAGTGTATAGTGTATATATTTATGGCATGCTTTAGAAGTGTATATGAATAGCATACGTTTTTGTTCTTCTTTAAAATAGGTTTTCATTAGTAACTTAATTTACATTGATATATAAAATATAAAATGCGCTTTGCAAACATAACGTCCGCAGTAGTTCACCAGGTTTATTGAATTTATGAATTCTGGGTTCCATTCCCAGCTGCAGAAATTATAATTTTTTTCACAAATTTTTAAGGTTTAATTTATTTATAACATAATCATATATATAATATCTTAACCATAAAGAATATATATATATATATATATATATATATATATATATATATATATATATATATATATATATATATATATATATAATTTGGCTTAGCGTGTATTTTTTTCTCTTACTCATAGTAGTGTATAGTGTATATATATATATATCGCAAGCTTTAGGAGTGTATATATATAACATACGTTTTTTTTTCTTTAAAACGAGTTTCGATTTGTACCTTAATTTACAATAATATATAAAATATAAAATGCGCTTTGTAAACATAACATCCGCAGTAGCTCACCAGGTTAACTCAATTTATGAATTCTGGGTTCAATTCCCAGCTGCAGAAATTATAATTTTTGTCACAAATTTTTAAGGTTTTATTTATTTATAATTTAATCATATATATAATATTTAACAAAAAAAGAAAAAATGTACATATAATTAGGCTTAGCGTATACTTTTTCTCTTACTCCTAGTAGTGCATAGTGTATATATATATGGCATGCTTTAGGAGTGTATATCTATAGCATACGTTTTTGTTCTTCTTTAAAACGGGTTTTCATTTGTAACTTAATTTACATTGATATATAAAATATAAAATGCGCTTTGCAAACATAACGTTTGCAGGTTCACCATGTTTATTCAATTTATGAATTATGGGTTTCATTCCCAGCTGCGGAAATTATAATTTTTTTCACAAATTTTTAAGGTTTAATTTATTTATAATTTAATCATATATATAATATTTTAACCAAAAAGAAAAAATAAATATATAATTTGGCTTAGCGTGTATTTTTTCGCGTACTCCTAGTAGTGTATAGTGTATATATGTATATGGCATGCATTAGGAGTGTATATGTATAGCATACGTTTTTTTTTTCACTTTAAAACAGGTTTCCATAAGTATCTTAATTTACATTGATATATAAAATATAAAATGCACTTTGCAAACATAACATCCACAGTAGCTCACCAGGTTAATTCAAGTTATGAATTCTGGGTTCAATTCCCAGCTGCGGAAATTATATTCAATGTTGCTTAGTGTGTAATATTTTTCTTACTCCTAGTAGTGTATATAGTGTATATATATATATGGCATGCTTTAGGAGAGTATATGTATAGCATATGTTTTTGTTCTTCTTTAAAACGGGTTTTCATTTGTATCTTAATTTACAATGATATATAAAATATAAAATGCGCTTTGCAAACATAACATCCGCAGTAGCTCACCAAGTTAATTCAATTTATGAATTCAGGGTTCAATTCCCAGCTGCGGAAATTATAATTTTTGTCACAAATATTTAAGGTTTTACTTATTTATAATTTAATCATATATATAATATTTAACCAAAAAGAAAAAATATACATATAATTTGGCTTAGCGTATACTTTTTCTCTTACTCCTAGAAGTGCATAGTGTATATATATATGGCATGCTTTAGAAGTGTTTATCTATAGCATACGTTTTTTTTCTTCTTTAAAACGGGTTTTCATTTGTATCTTATTTTACATTGATATATAAAATATAAAATGCGCTTTGCAAACATAACATTCGTTGTAGCTCACCAGGTTAATTCAATTTATGAATTCTGGGTTCAATTCCCGGCTGCGGTAATTATATTTAATGGTTCTCAGTGTGTATTATTTCTCTTACTCCTAGTAGTGTATAGTGTATATATATATGGCCTGCTTTAGGAGAGTATATGTATAGCATACATTTTTGTTCTTATTTAAAACGGGTTTTCATTTGTATCTTAATTTACATTTATATTAAAACGTCAGCAGTAGTTCACCAGGTTTATTCTATTTATGAATTCTCGGTTCAATTCCCAGCTGCGGAAATTATAATTTTTTTTCACAAATTTTTAAGGTTTAATTTATTTATAATATAATCATATATATAATATTTTAACCAAAAACAAAATATATATATATATATATATATATATATATATATATATAATTTAGCTTAGCGTGTATTTTTTCTCTTACTCCTCGTAGTGTATATAGTGTGTATATATATATCGCAAGCTTTAGGAGTGTATATATATAACATACGTTTTTTTTTCTTTAAAATGAGTTTCAATTTGTATCTTAATTTACAATAATATATTAAATATAAAATGCGCTTTGTATATATACGTTTTTATATAGTGTATATATATATGGCATGCTTTAGGAGAGTATATGTATAACATACGTTTTTGTTCTTCTTTAAAACGGGTTTTCATTTGTATCTTAGTTTACATTGATATATAAAATATAAAATGCGCTTTGCAAACATAACATCTGCAGTAGCTCACCACGTTAATTCATTTTATGAATTCTGGGTTCAATTCCCAACTGCTAAAATTATAATTTTTGTCACAAATTTTTAAGGTTTTATTTATTTATAATTTAATCATATATATAATATTTAACCAAAAAGAAAAAATATACATATAAATTGGCTTAGCGTATACTTTTTCTCTTACTCCTAGAAGTGCATAGTGTATATATATATGGCATGCTTTAGAAGTGTATATGTATAGCATACGTTTTTTTTTCTTCTTTAAAACGAGTTTTCATTTGTATCTTATTTTACATTGATATATAATATATAAAATGCGCTTTGCAAACATAACATTCGCAGTAGCTCACCAGGTTAATTCAATTTATGAATTCTGGGTTCAATTCTCGGCTACGGAAGTTATATTTAATGGTTCTCAGTGTGTATTATTTCTCTTACTCCTAGTAGTGTATATTGTATATATATATGGCCTGCTTTAGGAGAGTATATGTATAGCATACGTTTTTGTTCTTCTTTAAAACGGGTTTTCATTTGTATCTTAATTTACATTGATATATAAAATATAGAATGCGCTTTGCAAACATAACGTCCGCAGTTCACCTTGTTTATTCAATTTATGAATTCTCGGTTCAATTCCCAGCTGCGGAAATTATAATTTTTTTTCACAAATTTTTAAGGTTTAATTTATTTATAATATAATCATTTATATAATATTTTAACAAAAAAGAAAAAATATATATATAATTTGGCTTAGCGTGTATTTTTTCTCTTACTCCTAGTAGTGTATAGTGTATATATATATCGCAAGCTTTAGGAGTTTATATATATAACATACATTTTTTTTCTTTAAAACGAGTTTCGATTTGTATCTTAATTTACAATAATATATAAAATATAAAATGCGCTTTGTAAACATAACATCCGCAGTAGCTCACCAGGTTAATTCAATTTATGAATTCTTGATTCAATTCCAAGCTACGGAAATTATAATTTTTGTCACAAATTTTTAAGGTTTTATTTATTTATAATTTAATCATATATATAATATTTAACCAAAAAGAAAAAACATATATATAATTTGGCTTAGCGTGTATTTTTTCTCTTACTCCTAGTAGTGTATAGTGTATATATATATATGGCATGCTTTAGGAGTGTATATGTATAGCATACGTTTTTTTTTCTCTTTAAAGCGGGTTTCCATTTGTATCTTAATTTACATTGATATATAAAATATAAAATGCGCTTTGCAAACATAACATCCGTAGCTCACCAGGTTAATTCAAGTTATGAATTCTGGGTTCAATTTCCAGCTGCGGAATTATAATTTTTTTAACAAATTTTTATGGTTTTATTAATTTATAATTTAATCATATATATATATATTTTAACCAAAAAGAAAAAATATATATATATAATTTGGCTTAGCGTATACTCTTTCTCTTACTCCTAGTAGTGTATAGTGTGTATATATATGGTATGCTTTAGGAGTGGATATGTATAGCATACATTTTTGTTCTTCTTTAAAACGGGTTTTCATTTGTAACTTAATTTACATTGATATATAAAATATAAAATGTGCTTTGCAAACATAACGTCCGCATTAGTTCACCAGGTTTATTCAATTATTGAATTCTGGGTTCCATTCCCAGCTGCGGAAATTATAATTTTTTTCACAAAATTTTAAGGTTTAATTTACTTATAATTTAATCATATATAGAATATTTTAACCAAAAAGAAAAAATATATATATAATTTGGCTTAGCGTGTATTTTTTCTCTTACTCCTAGTAGTGTATAGTGTATATATATAAATGGCATGCTTTAGGTGTGTATATGTATAGCATACGTTTTTTTTTCTCTTTAAAACGGATTTCCATTTGTATCTTAATTTACATTGATATATATAATATAAAATGTGCTTTGTAAACATAACATCCGCAGTAGCTCACCAGGTTAATTCAAGTTATGAATTCTGGGTTCAATTCCCAGCTGCGGAAATTATATTCAATGTTGCTTAGTGTGTATAATTTTTCTTACTCCTCGTAGTGTATATAGTGTATATATATATATGGCATGCTTTAGGAGAGTATATGTATAGCATACGTTTTTGTTCTTCTTTAAAATGGGTTTTCATTTGTATCTTAATTTACATTGATATATAAAATATAGAATGCGCTTTGCAAACATAACGTCCGCAGTAGTTCACCAGGTTTATTCAATTTATGAATTCTCGGTTCAATTCCCAGCTGCGGAAATTATAATTTTTTTCACAAAATTTTAAGGTTTAATTTATTTATAATTTAATCATATATATAATATTTTAAGCAAAAAGAAAAAATAATAATTTGGCTTAGGGTGTAATTTTTCTCTTACTCCTAGTAGTGTATAGTGTATATATGTATAAGGCATGTATTAGGAGTGTATATGTATAGCATACGTTTTTTTTCACTTTAAAACAGGTTTCCATATGTATCTTAATTTACATTGATATATAAAATACAAAATGCACTTAGCAAACATAACATCCGCAGTAGCTCACCAGATTAATTCAAGTTATGAATTCTGGGTTCAGTTCCCAGCTGCAGTAATTATATTTTTTTTAACAAATTTTTAAGGTTTTATTAATTTATAATTTAATCATATATATAATATTTTAACCAAACAGAAAAATTATATATATAATTTGGCTTAGCGTATACTTTTTCTTACTCCTAGTAGTGCATAGTGTATATATATATGGCATGCTTTCAGAGTGTATATCTATAGCATACATTTTTTTTCTCTTTAAAACGGGTTTTCATTTGTATCTTATCTTACATTGATATATAAAATATAAAATGCGCTTTGCAAACATAATATCCGCAGTAGCTCACCAGGTTAATTCAAGTTGTGAATTCAGGGTTCAATTCCCAGCTGCGCAAATTATATTCAATGTTGCTTAGTGTGTAATATTTTTCTTACTCCTAGTAGTGTATATAGTGTATATATATATATGGCAGGAATAATAAAAAAATAAATAAATTATTTACATTAATAAAAGAAGGAAAAATATTTTTTTTTATTAATTTTGTTTGAAAAGGAAAAAACCTTGCTCCTACGTATCCCCAAGAAATCAAAACACACGTAGTTCTTGGGTAGAAAATATTTATTTGTTGACTAATTTTATTATTAATTTTACTTTATATATATACATATCAAAATAAATTAACAACATAATAGTGATAATAATAATAGTAATAACGGTAATATTGATAATGATAATAATAATAATAATAATAATAATAATAATAATAATAATAATAATAATAATAATAATAATAGGAGTGATGTGTTATATTGATTTGTGTATCGTTTTATTTTAAGGAAACACTTTTGTTACTTTTTGACTTTTACAAATTGTAAAGGATAAAAATTCAAGAGCAGATTCGCGAGTTGGCGGCGCATATGTAGCGCGGACCGGCGGCGATAATAACCAAAAAAAAAGTTTAAAATACAAGAAACCAAACAAAATAAAGATAAGATATCACGAATTTGATAAAGAAATAAACGATTATACAACAATCGACTTTATTCTTATTAGTTAATTCCAAAACTTGATCAAGAAACCGAAAAAAAAATTCTTGTTTATATCATATGTGCATAGAATAGTAAAAAAAAAAACTCTATAACAA
Source organism: Cicer chorassanicum (assembly GCA_037974735.1). Classification (NCBI taxonomy): domain Eukaryota; kingdom Viridiplantae; phylum Streptophyta; class Magnoliopsida; order Fabales; family Fabaceae; genus Cicer; species Cicer chorassanicum. The sequence goes on along the minus strand of JBBPBP010000001.1, from coordinate 55,755,017 downwards.
CAATAATGTCAAAAAAAAAAATAGACGAGGAGAAAAAAAGAAAAAAGAAAGTGTTTATGTGATTGTTTAAAGTTTAAAGCCCTAATTATTTATTTTTATTTTTATATTTCTATACATTTATTATTATTGTTTCTGTTTTTTTTAATAAAAAGTAAAAAATAAATAAATAAAAAGCGGACAAAATTAGGTGTCAACAGCTGCCCCTCTTTACTTAGAATTTACTTGAGAATCAAAGTAAAAGATAAGTAAATATGACAACTCTAATTTTGTCCGAAAAGAATTTTTTAGAAGGGTGCGAATCGTTTTCCCGGCTTCAACATGCGGGTCGTTTTCTCGGCTTCGGGTGCGAGTCGTTTTCCCGGCTTCAACATGCGGGTCGTTTTCTCGGCTTTAGGTGCGAGTCGTTTTCCCGGCTTCAAGATGCGGGTTGTTTTCTCGGCTTCGGGTGCGAGTCGTTTTCCCCGCTTCAACATGCGGGTCGCTTTCTCGGCTTTGGGTGCGAGTCGTTTTCCCGGCTTCAACATGCGGGTCGTTTTCTCCGCTTCG
>JBBPBP010000001.1:55719903-55747181 GCA_037974735.1 Cicer chorassanicum | reverse complement strand
TTATTTTTTTATTGAAGGAAAATGTTATGAGAATGTAAAAAAAAAAATGAATGCAATGATTGTGCATTTTACTGAAACATTTGACTACCTCCTAATATGCAATTAATTTTTCTTAAAAAATGAGGAGAAAAAGAAAAACAACATGTTGTAAAATGAAATAAAAGATGAAACATGCATGATTATGCAATGCATTATGATGAATATGGGATATAGATAGGGTAGTTTTTTTTTTCATATATACATGTGTCCTACATGGTTCTTTTTTATTTGATGGTTTTTTTGTAATGTGAACCTTTACTATGGGTGGCTCTATAGTTCTAAATTGGTTCCTAGAGCACACAACTCAATTCTAAAATATTAAACCAATTAATAGGTAAACTATTAAAATGGAAATATTCTAGAAAAGGTCAACTCTAGGTGAGACTTTCATGACAACCAAACAGGATGTACATCCAGAAGATTATCATTACACAATCTCTAACTTATCTTAGGTTGCACTCAGCCCGGGTATAGAGCCCACTCATAAGTGTGTGTCGTGTTAGGGTAGTGTATAGTAAAATAAATAAAATTAAAATTTAAAAAAAATAGCCACAATGAAAATAAATTAACAAGACATATATAATTATATTAACAATATATCAAAACAAATAAAATAATTGGGGTAATATAAATAAAATAATAAATAATAATATACAATTAATTAAATTGGGCTTGACTCTCGAAAGTCCCCAGTGGAGTCGCCAGCTATTGCGTCCACTTTTTTTCGCGAAAAAGGAGTCGCCACCAATTTTATTTTATTCAAAGGGAAAAATTGGATAAAACCTAAAATAATGATTTTTGAACCAAAAATTCGGATTCGGGAGTCGATTACGAGTAGGGAAGGTATTAGCACCCTACAACGTCCGTTAAACGGTTACCCTTAATTAATTGTATACAAACTATTTATTTATTTATTCATTTATTTTTACCCCAAAAAGAATAATAAAAAAATAAATAAATTATTTATATTAATAAAAGAAGGAAAAATATTTTTTTTTATTAATTTAGTTTGACAAGGAAAAAACTTTGCTCATACGTATCCCCAGGTGCAATAGGGAAATATTTATTTGTTGACTGATTTTATTATTAATTTTACTTTATATATATTCATATCAAAATAAATTAACAACATAATAGTGATAATAATAATAGTAATAACGGTAATATTGATAATGATAATAATAATAATAATAATAATAGGAGTGATGTGTTATATTGATTTGTGTATCGTTTTATTTTAAGGAAACACTTTTGTTACTTTTTGACTTTTACAAATTGTAAAGGATAAAAATTCAAGAGCAGATTCGCGAGTTGGCGGCGCATATGTAGCGCGGACCGGCGGCGATAATAACCAAAAAAAGTTTAAAATACAAGAAACAAAACAAAATAAAGATAAGATATCACGAATTTGATAAAGAAATAAACGATTATACAACAATCGACTTTATTCTTATTAGTTAATTCCAAAACTTGATCAAGAAACCGAAAAAAAAATTCTTGTTTATATCATATGTGCATAGAATAGTAAAAAAAAACTCTATAACAACAATAATGTCAAAAAAAATAGACGAGGAGAAAAAAAGAAAAAAGAAAGTGTTTACCGCACTATAGAGGTTTATTATTAGTTCCTGGTTCCAATCTATCTTCTCTATTTTTCTGCCTATTATCCTCTCTTCTCTTTTTTTTTTTGTGCTCTCAATTGTGCTCCAAATAGTACTCGTCCTCCTTCTTCTATTCTTACTATCGATTATTTATAGGCCTTTCGGGTATAGGTTACAAAAGACAAGAGAATAAATCACCATTTTATTACTATTAATCTCATTCTTTTTTGGTTTCTTTTCTTTCAATTGATGATCATTATACCGATTTTTATGACCATCAATTCATTCAATTGATCCTCATTATACCGATTTTTATGACCATCAATCCATTTCTTTTCAATTTCTTTCATTCAATTATGTACCTTTATTTATTTGTTTAATTATTTTTTTATATATTTTTATATATTTTTTTTATTATTTTATTTTTTAGAAAAGAGTCTAAACAGGAATTAGAGGCAAAAAAACTGGGAACATATGTGATTGTTTAAAGTTTAAAGCCCTAACTATTTATTTTTATTTTTATATTTCTATACATTTATTGTTATTATTTCTGTTTTTTTTTTAATAAAAAGTAAAAAATAAATAAATAAAAAGCGGACAAAATTAGGTGTCAACAATATATAAAATATAGAATGCACTTTGCAAACATAATGCGCTTTGCAAACATAAAGTCTGCAGTAGTTCACCAGGTTTATTCAATTTATGAATTTTTGGTTCAATTCCCAGGGAAATTATAATTTTTTTTCACAAATTTTTAAGGTTTAATTTATTTATAATATAATCATTTATATAATATTTTAACCAAAAAGAAAAAATATATATAATTTGGCTTAGCGTGTATTTTTTCTCTTACTCCTAGTAGTGTATAGTGTATATATATATATCGCAAGCTTTAGGAGTATATATATATATAACATACTTTTTTTTCTTTAAAACGGGTTTCGATTTGTATCTTAATTTACAATAATATATAAAATATAAAATGCGCTTTGTAAACATAACATCCGCAGTAGCTTACCAGGTTAATTCAATTTATGAATTCTTGGTTCAATTCCCAGCTACGAAAATTATAATTTTTGTCACAAATTTTTAAGGTTTTATTTATTTATAATTTAATCATATATATAATATTTAACCAAAAAGAAAAAATATATTAGGCTTAGTGTGTATTTTTTCTCTTACTCCTAGTAGTGTATAGTGTATATATATATATGGCATGCTTTAGGAGTGTATATGTATAGCATACGTTTTTTTTCTCTTTAAAACGGGTTTTCATTTGTATCTTAATTTACATTGATATATAAAATATAAAATGCGCTTTGCAAACATAACATCCGCAGTAGCTCACCAGGTTAATTCAAGTTATGAATTTTGGGTTCAATTCCCAGCTGCGGAATTATAATTTTTTTAACAAATTTTTAAGGTTTTATTAATTTATAATTTAATCATATATATAATATTTTAACTAAAAAGAAAAAATATATATATAATTTGGCTTAGCGTATACTTTTTCTCTTACTCCTAGTAGTGTATAGTGTATATATATATGGCATGCTTTAGGAGTGGATATGTATAGCATACATTTTTGTTCTTCTTTAAAACGGGTTTTCATTTGTAACTTAATTTACATTGATATATAAAATATAAAATGTGCTTTGCAAACATAACGTCCGCAGTAGTTCACCAGGTTTATTCAATTATTGAATTTTGGGTTCCATTACCAGCTGCGGAAATTATAATTTTTTTCACAAAATTTTAAGGTTTAATTTATTTATAATTTAATCATATATAGAATATTTTAACCAAAAAGAAAAAAAATATATATATAATTTGGCTTAGCGTGTATTTTTTCTCTTACTCCTAGTAGTGTATAGTGTATATATATAAATGGCATGCTTTAGGAGTGTATATGTATAGCATACGTTTTTTTTTTTCTCTTTAAAACGGATTTCCATTTGTATCTTAATTTACATTGATATATATAATATAAAATGTGCTTTGTAAACATAACATCCGCAGTAGCTCACCAGGTTAATTCAAGTTATGAATTCTGGGTTCAATTTCCAGCTGCGGAAATTATATTCAATGTTGCTTAGTGTGTATAATTTTTATTACTCCTCGTAGTGTATATAGTGTATATATATATATGGCATGCGAGTGAATATGTATAGCATACGTTTTTGTTCTTCTTTAAAACGGGTTTTCATTTGTATCTTAATTTAGATTGATATATACAATATAAAATGCGCTTTGCAAACATAACGTCCGCAGTAGTTCACCAGGTTTATTCAATTTATGAATTCTGGGTTCAATTCCCATCTCCGGAAATTATAATTTTTTTCACAAAATTTTAAGGTTTAATTTATTTATAATTTAATCATATATATAATATTTTATCCAAAAAGAAAAAATAAATATATTATTTGGCTTAGCGTGTATTTTTTCTCGTACTCCTAGTAATGTATAGTGTATATATGTATATGGCATGCATTAGGAGTGTATATGTATAGCATACGTTTTTTTTCACTTTAAAACAGGTTTCCATATGTATCTTAATTTACATTGATATATAAAATATAAAATGCACTTTGTAAATGTAACATCCGCAGTAGCTCACCAGGTTAATTCATGTTATGAATTCTGAGTTCAAATCCCAGCTGCGGAAATTATATCTTTTTAACAAATTTTTAAGGTTTTATTTATTTATAATTTAATCATATATATAATATTTTAAACAAATCGAAAAATTATATTTATAATTTTGCCTAGCGTATACTTTTTCTTACTCCTAGTAGTGCATAGTGAATATATATATGGCATGCTTTAGGAGTGTATATCTATAGTATACGTTTTTTTTTTCTCTTTTAAACGGGTTTTCATTTGTATCTTATCTTACATTGATATATAAAATATAAAATGCGCTTTGCAAACATAACATCCGCAGTAGCTCACCAAGTTAATTCAAGTATTGAATTATGGGTTCAATTCCCATCTAAGGAAATTATATTCAATGTTGTTTAGTGTGTATTATTTTTCTTACTCCTAGTAGTGTATATAGTGTATATATATATATATATATATATATATGGCATGCTTTAGGAGAGTATATGTATAGCATACGTCTTTGTTCTTCTTTAAAACAGGTTTTCATTTGTATCTTAAGTTACATTGATATATAAAATATAAAATGCGCTTTGCAAACATAACATCCTCAGTAGCTCACCAGGTTAATTCAATTTATGAATTCTGGGTTCAATTCCCAGCTGCGGAAATTATAATTTTTGTCACAAATTTTTAAGGTTTTATTTATTTATAATTTAATCATATATATAACATTTAACCAAAAAGAAAAAATATACATATAATTTGGCTTAGCGTATACTTTTTCTCTTACTAATAGTAGTGCATAGTGTATATATATATGGCATGCTTTAGGAGTGTATATCTATAGCATACGTTTTTGTTTCTTTAAAACGGGTTTTCATTTGTATCTTATTTTACATTGATATATAAAATATAAAATGCTCTTTGCAAACATAACATCCGCAGTAGCTCACCAGGTTAATTCAATTTATGAATTCTGGGTTCAATTCCCAGCTGCGGAAATTATATTTAATGTTGCGTATTGTGTTTTATTTCTCTTACTCCTAGTAGTGTATAGTGTATATATATATGGCATGCTTTAGGAGTGTATATGTATAGCATACGTTTTTGTTCTTCTTTAAAACGGGTTTTCATTTGTAACTTAATTTACATTGATATATAAAATATAAAATGCGCTTTGCAAACACAACGTCTGCATAGTTCACCAGGTTTTTTCAATTAATGAATTATGGGTTCCATTCCCAGCAGCGGAAATTATAATTTTTTTTACAAATTTTTAAGGTTTAATTTATTTCTAATTTAATCATATATATAATATTTTAACCAAAAAGAAAAAATAAATATATAATTTGGCTTAGTGTGTATTTTTTGTCTTACTCCTAGTAGTGTATAGTGTATATATGTATATGGCATGCATTAGGAGTGTATATGTATAGTATACGTTTTTTTTTCTCTTTAAAACGGGTTCTCATTTGTATCTTATCTTACATTGATATATAAAATATAAAATGCGCTTTGCAAACATAACATCCGCAGTAGCTCACCAGGTTAATTCAAGTATTGAATTCTGGGTTCGATTCCCATCTGAGGAAATTATATTCAATGTTGTTTAGTGTGTATTATTTTTCTTACTCCTAGTAGTGTATATAGTGTATATATATATATTTGGCATGCTTTAGGAGAGTATATGTATAGCATACGTCTTTGTTCTTCTTTAAAACGGGTTTTCATTTGTATCTTAATTTACATTGATATATAAAATATAAAATGCGCTTTGCAAACATAACATCCTCAGTAGCTCACCAGGTTAATTCAATTTATGAATTCTGGATTCAATTCCCAGCTGCGGAAATTATATTTAATGTTGCGTATTGTGTTTTATTTCTCTTACTCCTAGTAGTGTATAGTGTATATATATATGGCATGCTTTAGGAGTGTATATGTATAGCATACGTTTTTGTTCTTCTTTAAAACGGGTTTTCATTTGTAACTTAATTTACATTGATATATAAAATATAAAATGCGCTTTGCAAACACAACGTCTGCATAGTTCACCAGGTTTTTTCAATTTATGAATTCTGGGTTCCATTCCCAGCTGCGGAAATTATAATTTTTTTTACAAATTTTTAAGGTTTAATTTATTTCTAATTTAATCATATATATAATATTTTAACCAAAAAGAAAAAATAAATATATAATTTGGCTTAGCGTGTATTTTTTGTCTTACTCCTAGTAGTGTATAGTGTATATATGTATATTGCATGCATTAGGAGTGTATATGTATAACATACAATTGTTTTTTCACTTTAAAACAGGTTTCCATATGTATCTTAATTTACATTGATATATAAAATATAAAATGCACTTTGTAAATGTAACATACACAGTAGCTCACCAGGTTAATTCAAGTTATGAATTTTGGGTTCAAATCCCAGCTGCGGTATAATTTTGCCTAACGTATACTTTTTCTTACTCCTAGTAGTGCATAGTGAATATATATATGGCATGCTTTAGGAGTGTATGTCTATAGTATACGTTTTTTTTCTCTCTTTAAAACGGGTTTTCATTTGTATCTTATCTTACATTGATATATAAAATATAAAATGCGCTTTGCAAACATAACATCCGCAGTAGCTCACCAGGTTAATTCAAGTATTGAATTCTGGGTTCAATTCCCATCTGCGGAAATTATAATTTTTTTTACAAATTTTTAAGGTTTAATTTATTTCAAATTTAATCATATATATAATATTTTAACCAAAAAGAAAAAATAAATATATAATTTGGCTTAGCGTGTATTTTTTCTCTTACTCCTAGTAGTGTATAGTGTATATATGTATATGGCATGCATTCGGAGTGTATATGTATAGCATACATTTTTTTTTTTCACTTTAAAACAGGTTTCCATATGTATCTTAATTTACATTGATATATAAAATATAAAATGCACTTTGTAAATGTAACATCCGTAGTAGCTCACCAGGTTAATTCAAGTTATGAATTTTGGGTTCAAATCCCAGCTGTGGAAATTATATTTTTTTTAACAAATTTTTAAGGTTTTATTTATTTATAATTTAATCATATATATAATATTTTAACCAAAAAGAAAAATTATATATATAATTTTGCCTAGCGTATACTTTTTCTTACTCCTAGTAGTGCATAGTGAATATATATATGGCATGCTTTAGGAGTGTATATCTATAGTATACGTTTTTTTCTCTCTTTAAAACGAGTTTTCATTTGTATCTTATCTTACATTGATATATAAAATATAAAATGCGCTTTGCAAACATAACATCCGCAGTAGCTCACCAGGTTAATTCAAGTATTGAATTCTGGGTTCAATTCCCATCTGCGGAAATTATAATTTTTTTTACAAATTTTTAAGGTTTAATTTATTTCAAATTTAATCATATATATAATATTTTAACCAAAAAGAAAAAATAAATATATAATTTGGCTTAGCGTGTATTTTTTCTCTTACTCCTAGTAGTGTATAGTGTATATATGTATATGGCATGCATTCGGAGTGTATATGTATAGCATACATTTTTTTTTTCACTTTAAAACAGGTTTCCATATGTATCTTAATTTACATTGATATATAAAATATAAAATGCACTTTGTAAATGTAACATCCGTAGTAGCTCACCAGGTTAATTCAAGTTATGAATTCTGGGTTCAAATCCCAGCTGTGGAAATTATATTTTTTTTAACAAATTTTTAAGGTTTTATTTATTTATAATTTAATCATATATATAATATTTTAACCAAAAAGAAAAATTATATATATAATTTTGCCTAGCGTATACTTTTTCTTACTCCTAGTAGTGCATAGTGAATATATATATGGCATGCTTTAGGAGTGTATATCTATAGTATACGTTTTTTTCTCTCTTTAAAACGAGTTTTCATTTGTATCTTATCTTACATTGATATATAAAATATAAAATGCGCTTTGCAAACATAACATCCGCAGTAGCTCACCAGGTTAATTCAAGTATTGAATTCTGGGTTCAATTCCCATCTGCGGAAATTATATTCAATGTTGTTTAGTGTGTATTATTTTTCTTACTCCTAGTAGTGTATATAGTGTATATATATATATGGCATGCTTTAGGAGAGTATATGTATAGCATACGTCTTTGTTCTTCTTTAAAACGGGTTTTCATTTGTATCTTAATTTACATTGATATATAAAATATAAAATGCGCTTTGCAAACATAACATCCGCAGTAGCTCACCAGGTTAATTCAATTTATGAATTCTGGGTTCAATTTCCAGCTGCGGAAATTATAATTTTTTTCACAAATTTTTAAGGTTTAATTTATTTATAATTTAATCATATATATAATATTTAACCAAAAAGAAAAAATATACATATAATTTGGCTTAGCGTATATTTTTTCTCTTACTCCTAGTAGTGCATACTGTATATATATATGGCATGCTTTAGGAGTGTATATCTATAGCATACTTTTTTGTTTCTTAAAAACGGGTTTTCATTTGTATCTTATTTTACATTGATATATAAAATATAAAATGCTCTTTGCAAACATAACATCCGCATTAGCTCACCAGGTTAATTCAATTTATGAATTCTGGGTTCAATTCCCAGCTGCGGAAATTATATTTAATGTTGCGTATTGTGTTTTATTTCTCTTACTCCTAGTAGTGTATAGTGTATATATATATGGCATGCTTTAGGAGTGTATATGTATAGCATACGTTTTTGTTCTTCTTTAAAACGGGTTTTCATTTGTAACTTAATTTACATTGATATATAAAATATAAAATGTGTTTTGCAAACACAACGTCTGTAACACCCCGAATTTTATAATAAACTATTTTATTAATTACATATTATTTAGATAAATAATTTGGTGTTAAAATTATTTTAGATATATGTTAATTAGTTTTATGATTAATTTTATTTATATGTATGTTTTCTATTATGTGTTAATATGTACGTATTTGACTAAATGAGTGATAAAAATAATAAACATTATAATTTTCTTATAGTTTCCTAAAAATAATAGTATTTTATGGTATATATATATAAAAAAAAGATTTTATGAGATTTTACGTGTACGCGTGCGTAATTAATGTGAAATCTTCTTAGATGTTCGAATGATGTTATTTGGGCACGTAATTATATTTCGATTATTTATAACTATTTCTATTTTTAGTTATTTATTTTTCTGAATAGTTATATTGAGATAATAATACTATTGTGTTTAATTTCCTTTATTTTTATATACTTGTTATGACATTGTGATTTTATATATATTTATTATGATTTAGTAACTAATATAAAGTGTTGATGTTATATTTATTTATTTTATAATTTCAAATACTCTCTAATGATGATAGTATTTTAATATGAGTATTTGAAAAGAAGAAAAAAAGGATAATTATAGTGATTTACTTGAATATGAGAATCTTAATTATTAATGTATTTATTAATTACTTTATTTTATAAAATATTTGTTTTGAAATATTAATAATATTGCGCTTAATTTCTTTATATGTGTGCTTGTCAAGTTGTGCATATTTTATACATATTTAATTGATTTAGTGGCTTATATAAAATATTGATGTTATATTTTTTTATTATTATTTTAACTATTCTCATAATATAATAATCTTTTAATTTGATATTTTGAAATATATTATTTTAGTGGAAAATAAATAAATTAAAATAAGTATGTAATTAGGTGGGTTTTGTGAAAAAAATAAAATAAAATAGAGTCCAATAAGTTAGGATAACAATAACTAATATGTAAAAAAAAAAAAATCAAATATACCCTAACATACGCTACAGTAGACCAAATTGAAAGAAGCAGCCGCACCTTCACATAATAGGAAGAAAAAATTGATACCGATGAACGATAACTGTTCCAGAAAATTTTCTCCGTTCTCGTCCAAATTTCAGTATGTTGTTTTATTCATTTAGGTAGTCGAATAAACATACTTCCTCAGATTTTTAACCATCCCAATTTCTCTCTAAAATACCTGATTTCTCCGTTTATAAAATTCCTTATTTTGCACCGTTCTTCTTCACCGTAAGTCCGATTTGAGTGAAACCAATGCCAAAACGATCGTGTGAAAAGTGGCTATATTATCCACTCATTGGTTTTCTGATTTATGGTAATTTTCCTTGACCGAATTTCGAATTTAGTTTTTAGAGTAGTTTCTCATAATTTATTTTTGACGTTTACCCATAAACTGTCGAGTTAGATCGATTGAAGGATAAAGAGTCAAAGAACAAAGGCTGTTTGCTCGTGGAATCTTATTTGTGTGTAAAAGCGTCGAAATAAGGTAAGGGGTGAGAGAGCGTTTGAATTCATGAGTGTAATATATTGGAAGATGAACGGGAAAACCGTATTTCCCCAACGATTCATCCGCTTGCTACGTACGGCAGTAGCCCTTTGAGTGATAAATTAATTAATGTGCAAATATGGGAATTGTGAGATTAAAATGTGGAATAGAAATATTTATAAGGTGTTGATTGATTTAATTCCATTGAATGTGTGTTATTTGATATTATTGTGATATTTGATTTATTTTTGTTAAATGTGTGATATTTGATATTATTGTGATATTTGATTTATTTTTGTTAAATGTGTGATATTTGATATTATTGTGATATTGGATGTCGATTGAATTTGGTGCATATGTTGGATTAGATGAGTTTATGTGATGTGATAATAAAAGATGTGTGCATTGTGATAATTTTATGTGATGATGATGATGTATGAATAATAATTGTGATTTCATAAATTTGTGATGAGTTATGTAATGATGATGATATGTGATTTATAATAGTGATGTTATGAATTTGTGATGAAAATATTGAAGTAACCCCTGATGAAATAATTTTGATTCCAATTTGTGTTTGATGATATTACGGTCTTAATGGAATATCCTAGGCCAACGAGGGGAGAAAATAAATATTGGGAATTTGTGAAGTGGAGATTATTTTGTCATCATATAGGTAGGGCCTGACAAGCCTAGCGATTTCGGGGAAGTACAACTGAATTGAGTCTGATCGTGGCGGTCTACTGTTGAGCCTTAAGGCAAGATTGTTAGACCTTGGAGGTATTCGGGTGGGGAATTCCTAGGTGACTTGGAGGTAGCACTCCAAATGTCGGGAGCTACCATGCAACACACGTTTACCTCGACTGTCGCGTATATGTGTCTCGGGTTGAGTTGAGGGGATCTATGAGGACAGAGCCAATTTGAATTGTTCGTCCACCGGAATGGTGGCATAGTATCATGGCCTCCTAACCAAGTACTTCAGAGTTAGAATGGTACCACATTGTGAAGTAGAGTCTAAGCTCATGCATATCATTGCATTTTTGTGTGATTGTTTGTTGTGATTAATATGTATTGTGTGCGATGATAATTTCGTAGATGATTTGATGTTATTGTGAAATGTATTGATTTCTCTTGGTTTTGACTTTATAATGTTATGTTTTTTCTTTTGAAAAATGTTTGTCTAATGATACGGTTTATTTATGATTAATTGCGTGTTCTCCTTATTTATATCATACTATTAGCATGATTTCAAAACTCACCGCCTTCGTTGTTTGTGTTTGACTGGCTTGACCCTGCGTTTGCGAAATCGCAGTTGTTACAGGTTAATGAATCTTGAAGTTAAAGTTGGGAGGAACCCCGCTCTGATAGGTGATACCGGGAATAAGGGTTGTAAATTGTATTTTACTTGTTTAATTTGAAACGACTTTTTGTATGAAAACCATATAAGTACTAGTAAGTTTTTAGAATTGAAAAGTAATTATACTTAAATCAAATTTTATGGAGATTGCACTATTTTATAGGAGGAAAAGGTTTAAAGGGTTCCTTTTGATTTTTGAGGAATGTGATATGTCAAATTAATTATAGTTTTTTTTTATTCCCTTAAAAATGTATTTGCTTTACCTTATGCGAATTAAAGTTAAAAATTCTATTATAAATTAATATATATTATTTTGGGGTTTAGAGTGTCACAACGTCTGCATAGTTCACCAGCATTTTTCAATTTATGAATTCTGGGTTCCATTCCCAGCTGCAGAAATTATAATTTTTTTTACAAATTTTTAAGGTTTAATTTATTTCTAATTTAATCATATATATAATATTTTAACCAAAAAGAAAAAATAAATATATAATTTGGCTTAGCGTGTATTTTTTCTCTTACTCCTAGTAGTGTATAGTGTATATATGTATATGGCATGCATTCGGAATGTATATGTATAGCATACATTTTTTTTTCACTTTAAAACAGGTTTCCATATGTATCTTAATTTACATTGATATATAAAATATAAAATGCACTTTGTAAATGTAACATCCGCAGTAGCTCACCAGGTTAATTCAAGTTATGAATTCTGGTTTCAAATCCCAGCTGCGGAAATTATATTTTTTTTAACAAATTTTTAAGGTTTTATTTATTTATAATTTAATCATATATATATAATATTTTAACCAAAAAGAAAAATTATATATATAATTTTGCCTAGCGTATACTTTTTCTTACTCCTAGTAGTGCATAGTGAATATATATATGGCATGCTTTAGGAGTGTATATCTATAGTATACGTTTTTTTCTCTCTTTAAAACGGGTTTTCATTTGTATCTTATCTTACATTGATATATAAAATATAAAATGCGCTTTGCAAACATAACATCCGCAGTAGCTCACCAGGTTAATTCAAGTATTGAATTCTGGGTTCAATTCCCATCTGCGGAAATTATATTCAATGTTGTTTAGTGTGTATTATTTTTCTTACTCCTAGTAGTGTATATAGTGTATATATATATATATATATATGGCATGCTTTAGGAGAGTATATGTATAGCATACGTCTTTGTTCTTCTTTAAAACGGGTTTTCATTTGTATCTTAATTTACATTGATATCTAAAATATAAAATGCGCTTTGCAAAAATAACATCCGCAGTAGCTCACCAGGTTAATTCAATTTATGAATTCTGGGTTCAATTCCCAGCTGCGGAAATTATAATTTTTTTAACAAATTTTTAAGGTTTAATTTATTTATAATTTAATCATATATATAACATTTAACCAAAAAGAAAAAATATACATATAATTTGGCGTATACTTTTTCTCTTACTCCTAGTAGTGCATAGTGTATATATATATGGCATGCTTTAGGAGTGTATATCTATAGCATACGTTTTTGTTTCTTTAAAACGGGTTTTCATTTGTATCTTATTTTACATTGATATATAAAATATAAAATGCTCTTTGCAAACATAATATCCGCAGTAGCTCACCAGGTTAATTCAATTTATGAATTATGGGTTCAATTCCCAGCTGCGGAAATTATATTTAATGTTGCGTATTGTGTTTTATTTCTCTTACTCCTAGTAGTGTATAGTGTATATATATATGGCATGCTTTAGGATGTGTTTTATTTCTCTTACTCCTAGTAGTGTATAGTGTATATATATATGGCATGCTTTAGGAGTGTATATGTATAGCATACGTTTTTGTTCTTCTTTAAAACGGGTTTTCATTTGTAACTTAATTTACATTGATATATAAAATATAAAATGCGCTTTGCAAACACAACGTCTGCATAGTTCACCAGGTTTTTTCAATTTATGAATTCTGGGTTCCATTCCCAGCTGCGGATATTACAATTTTTTTTACAAATTTTTAAGGTTTAATTTATTTCTAATTTAATCATATATATAATATTTTAACCAAAAAGAAAAAATAAATATATAATTTGGCTTAGTGTATTTTTTCTCTTACTCCTAGTAGTGTATAGTGTATATATGTATATGGCATGCATTAGGAGTGTATATGTATAGCATACATTTTTTTTTTTTCACTTTAAAACAGGTTTCCATATGTATCTTAATTTAGTTTGATATATAAAATATAAAATGCACTTTGTAAATGTAACATCCGCAGTAGCTCAGCAGGTTAATTCAAGTTATGAATTCTGTGTTCAAATCCGAGTTGCGGAAATTATATTTTTTTTTAACAAATTTTTAAGGTTTTATTTATTTATAATTTAATCATATATATAATATTTTAACCAAAAAGAAAACTTATATATATAATTTTGGCTAGCGTATACTTTCTCTTACTCCTAGTAGTGCATAGTGAATATATATATGGCATGCTTTAGGATTGTATATTTATAGCATACGTTTTTTTTCTTCTTTAAAACAGGTTTCCATTTGTATCTTAAATTACATTGATATACAAAATATAAAATGTGCTTTGCAAACATAACATCCACAGTAGCTCACCAGGTTCATTCAATTAATGAATTCTGGGTTCAATTCCTAGTTGCGGAAACTATAATTTTTTTCACAAATTTTTAAGGTTTTATTTGTTTATAATTTAATCATATATATAATATTTTAACCAAAAAGGAAAAATATATATATAATGTTGCTTAGCGTGTATTTTTTCTCTTCCTCCTAGTAGTGTATAGTGTATATATATATGGCATGCTTTAGGAGTGTGTATATATAGCATACGTTTTTTTTCTTTAAAACGGGTTTCCATTTGTATCTTAATTTACATTGATATATAAAATATAAAATGCACATTGCAAACATAATACAGCAGTAGCTTATCAAGTTAATTCAATTTATAAATTATGGGTTCAATTCTCAGCTGCGGAAATTATAATTTCATTCACAAATTTTTAAACAAATTTTTTAGGTTTTATTTATTTATAATTTAATCAAATATATAATATTTGAACCAAAAAGAAAAATTATGTATATAATGTGGCTTAGCGTGTATTTTTTCTCTTACTCCTAGCAGTGTATAGTGTATATATATATATATGGCATGCTTTACGAGTGTATATATATAGCATACGTTTTTTTTCTTCTTTAAAACTTGTTTCCATTTGTATCTTAATTTACATTGATATATAAAATATAAAATGCGCTTTGCATACATAACATCCGCAGTAGCTCACCAAGTTAATTCTTTGACACCTTAAACCTCAAATAAATAAAAATTAATTTTCTTATTTTTAAAATAATGAAATCCTTCAACATAAATAAATATATAAACTTCCAAACATTATTTTTTATTAAGGCAAAGAGTATCACGTAATCATGAACATGTCTCATTAATTCAAAATTTCCAGTAGACTCAAAAACTTAAAATCATAGCAGTAATCAACAAAATCCTTTTGGAAACACACGTACACAAGTTTAATGATAATTGTAAATGTAGTCCCAACCCAATGTCACTATCAGAGCGGGAATTCTAAAAAATAAAATACATTCAAGATGACGTTAACGAATAGGTAGATAATAAAGGTCTTCAAGATAAGATGGCTTCCTACACTTCGAGAGTATTAGTCTTCACCTGCAACTTGCAGTTCGTTTGCGTCCATCGCAAACACCAAACACGAACAACGAGGGGTGAGTTTCGAAATTATGCAATAGTATAAAATACATGAGGAGAACACGCAATCAGTCAAAACAGCACAAATAAATAGAACATTCAAGAACATAGTATCAAAGTTGAATCTAATTCAATCACAATAAAACAGTTAGAAGGATTAAATGTTATGCATGTCGTATACTCTATACTTCATCATTTGGTATTATTCTACTCTAAAGTACTTGGTTAGGAGGCATGATACTATGCCACTACAAGAGTGGATGGCCAATTCATGAATAGCCAAGTCCTCATAGATCCCCTCAACTCAACCCGAGACACATATACGCTACGGTCGGAGTACTCTTGTGTTGCACGGTAGCTCCCGGTCTTAGGGAATAACCCACTAATCCACTTAGGAATTCCCTACTAAATGTACCCCAAGGTCTATTAGTCTTACGGTACAGTTCGACGGTAGCCCTCCATGATCAGGCTCATTCAGCTCTACTTCCCCGAATTACTAGGTTTGTCATACCCTTCCTATATGATGACAAAATAATCCTAACTCCAAAATCTACAACACATATCTCAGACTTACTCGATCATCACAACTCAATAAGTTTCAGTTTAATTTCACAATATTCATCATTATATATGTATATCAGTCAATCACAATACAATCCCAATATTTGGTTTACCCTACTCACAATGCACAATCCAATCTTTAACGTGGTTTAGGAGTGCGAAGGCGGCGCCACAACTTCTACTCCTTACTTCAAGTTAAAACTCACTTAATTATACATTCACAAAAATTTATTTGTAATTTACATCTAGTTACAACAACAAAAGAAATAACACTTATATTAATATGAATCAACAATCAAAATAAAGAAATATATAATTATCTCACTTTTGACACAAACTCAACTACTGTAAACACTATACACTAATTCCAAACACTTAGAACACCCGAAACACAAACATTTTCATATTCACATAATCACATCCGAATAACTAAACCAACTATTTGGCACAATGATTCTACATTTATTTCACAACTTAGACGATGGTTTTAAACACGTAAAATATTCTCATAGGAGTTCAACTACTCCAAATTTGTCACTTTTTTTTTTGTCCTTATCACTTATCACAAAGTTCGACAAAGATTTTTCAAACAGCAGATAAAATAAGTAACTAATTACTATAAGGTAGTATAACACTATAGCAACAACAACAAAGTAGTGAAAAAAATCCTTTTTCAAGTTTAAATAATATTCTAAAAGTGAAATTATGCACTTCAATTATTATGTAAGTATCACTCATCATTCGCAAAATAAAACGATTTTTTTTTGACATAATTCAAAACTTTTCTTTAATTTAATAAATTTTTTTTAATAAATAACACATTTTCTTTTTAAATTATTCATAAAATCAAAAAGATTCGTAAAATTTCACCCATACCTTAACCACCAGAAATACCTTCCAAAGTATTTAATCACTTTTCAAATCATTATTTTCAACTTATATTTTGAAAGAAAATCATACCATATATATGAAAGAGAGAGAAATTTCCAACACATCAAAACTTCAAAAATAGTTCCAATTTACTTATTTTCTCAACCTTATTAGTATAACAAATCTTCTAGATTTTCTTAAAACAATGTCCGGTAAAACTTGGAGTAGATCCCTGACTACTCTAAATTTTAAATAAAATCTTAATAATTTTTATTTTTATTTTTTTCAATTTAACAAATCAAGACAACCCCAACACAATTGAATTCTTTAAAATAAACCAACAACAATTCAAACATAAAATATTTGCTTTTATAAAATAAATAAACATTAATTCCTTCACTATTTTTTTTTCTTTCTAAAAGTCTAACTTTAAAAATTCAACCAACCTTGACTATTCCAGAATTACTATTGCTAATAATATGAAATTTATATCATGACGAACATTCTAAATTGATTTCAAAAGCAATATAAAAACATTAATCATTTAGATACAACCATACACACTTTCAAGTGATTTAAAATCAAAATCCACGCTTTAAAATCAATTTTTTAAAAATAAAAAAACATTTTTTTTGTACCATTATAAATCACTGTTGAGTTCTTAAAATCTAAAACTCTAATATAAAATTAAACTCTAATGAGTTCATAATATCTAAATCAATCATTTCAAACAAATATCTCAACACGCTCACGGTTCAATATTCACATCAGTCCCTCTAAACCAACATAACAACAACCCTTCTTGATTTTCTTAAAAACAACACATAGTAACTAATGTATACAAATACAAATTCAAATTAACTCAAATGTCAACAAATACACAACACAACAAGAACAAACAAGCAGTTAACTTTAATAATTATCTTCAAAAATAAGAGAATCCACAACACAACAAGAATAAACAAGTAGTTAACAATTAACAATTATCTTTCAAAAATCATGTATTGCAATGAAAAAATATATAGCACTTAGCAGAAAAATAATAGGTAGACGTTTCAGCACTTAATAGGGAACGGGTAAACACAATTGACTAAATCTAACAAACGACTGACACATAACCCACTCAACCTGATTGGACATACTTGCTCTGATACCACTAATAAGACACCCTAAATCCCAAAATAATATATAATAATTTATACTAGAATTTTTAACTTTAATTCGCAGCGGGTAAAGCAAATACGTTTTCAAAGGAATAAAAAAAATTATAATTAATTTGAGATATCACATTCCTCAAAATTCAAAATGAACACTTTAAACTTTTTCCTCCTATAAAATAGTGCAATCTCCATAAAATTTGATTTAACTAGAATTTCTTAATTTAATTCCAAAAAATTACTAGTTATAAGGTTTCTTACAAAAAGTTGTTTCTAACGAAACAAATAAAAATACAACTTATGACTCTCATTCCCGGTATCACCTATCAGAGCGGGGCTTCTCCCAAATTTGAACTTCAAGACTCATTAACCTGTAATAACTGTGATTTTGCAAACGCAGGGCCAAGCCAGTCAAACACAAACAACGAAGGAGGTGAGTTTTGAAATCATGTTAATAGTATAATATAAGTAAGGAGAACATGCAATTAATTCTAAATAAACCGTATCATTAGACAAACATTCTTCAAGGAAAAACATAACATTATAAAGTCAAAACCACTCAAGGAAAGTCAATACATTTCACTATAACATCAAATCATTTAAGAAGAATTATTATCACACACGACACATATTAATCACAACAAAACAATCACAAGAAAATGCAATGCTATGCATGAGCTTAGACTCTACTTCACAATGTTGTATCATTCTAACTCTGAAGTACTTGGTTAGGAGGTCTGATACTATGCCACCATTTCGGTGGACGGACAATGTAAATTGGCCCTGTCCTCATAGATCCCCTCAACTCAACCCTAGACATATATACGCGACAGTCGAGGTAAACGTGTGTTGCATGGTAGCTCCCGACATTTGGAGTGCTACCTCCAAGTCACCTAGGAATTCCGCACCCGAATACCTCCAAGGTCTACCAATCTTGCCTTTAGGCTCAACAGTAGACTGCCACGATCAGGCTCAATTCTATAACGCCCCAGATTTTTGATCCAAAGATTACTTAAAAATATTTGTTTTCTTATAAAAACGACAATAATTTTTTCTTCTTAGGAGTAGTTCATCATGTAATAAATTGAAGATGCGTCAAAAATGACTTGATATATTTTTTTTTTGTAAAAGAATGTAATGCAATTTAGTTAAATATTATTTATTTATTTATTTGCAAAGTTAATCTTCCAGTTGTTAGATCGATATTCATTTACGCTCCAAAATAAAATAAATTCTCCTTATGTGAAATTTAAAAAAAAAAATAGATTGACTAAAATTAATGACGATTCAAATATTTACAAGTGAATGAAAACTCACTTCTGCATTTCAATTTAAAGTTAATGATGAAGAGTAAATAACTTTACAATGTACCACAAAAATATATTAATACAAAACATTATTTTTAAATAAATGACCCATTTTCCCATGCGCGTGCACCAAACAACACCATTCATGCAACTCTTTGAGATCATTAGTACCTAAATGTTGGTGTAAGGGGTCAGTTCATCCCACAACAAAATTAAACCAAATAATAATTAAAAGCTATAAAATATGAATATAAAATCTTTTCGTAATAAAAGATTTAAAGAAATTGATTCTTTTTAATAGTTTTCAAGGACGTATCAAAAGTCATAAAATGTATCTAAATGAATCAAGTAGCAACTCACCGTAGCGCAAATAATTAGACCAAAATAAAAATAACAGTAAAATGTATGCAAGTTATGCATGCTCCTAAAAGTATATGATCCGGATATAACCAGCCACATAGGCGTCCACACAGAAGTCACCCATACCAATGGGGGAAATTAAACCAGCCACACAGGCGTCCACACAGAAGTCACCCATACCAATGGGGAAAATTAAACCAGCCACACAGGCGTCCACAAAGATGCATATGATATGTCATGAAATGATAATGATGCTCAAAAAATACATGTCACCATCCACTTAGATAATCACAAAGAGAACAATGTCCAACACACACATCACCAGCCACTTATGTAACACCCCAAATTTTATAATAAACTATTTTAATAATGAAATATAATTTTAAATAATTAATTTGGTGTTAAAGTTCTTTTAGAATACATGTGATAAATTTCGTGATTAGTTTGCGTTATATGGGTGCTTTAGATGATGTGTTACTATTATACATATAAGACTACATGAATAATCTAAATAACAAATATTATATTTTATATATTTTTCTAAATAGTATTTTAGTGTAATATTTTAAAGAATAAGATTTTAGAAGATTTTACGTGTATATACTTATACCAAATTAATGTAATATTTTTCTGTGCGTTTGACTGATATTAAGTATGCACGTAGTTATATTTCAATTATCTATAACTATTTTCTATTTTTAGTTATTTATTTTATAAATAATTATCTCGGAATAGTAGTGATATATTGTGTTTGATTTCCTTCATTTTTATATACTTATTATGACATAGTGATTTTATATATATTTATTATGATATAATAATTAATATAGAGTGTTGATGTTATATTTATTTATTTTATAATTTTGACTATTCTCTAATGATGGTAGTATTTTAATGTGAATATTTTATAAAATAAGTATAATTATAGTAATTATTTTGAATATGAATCTTGGTTATTAATGTATTTTAAAAGATTAAATACTTTAATTATTTTATTTTATAAAATATGGGTTTTGAAATATTAATAATTTTGTGCTTATTTTCTTTATATGTGTGCTTGTCAAGTTGTGCCTATTTTATATATATTCCATTGATTTAGTGGCTTATATAAAATATTGATGTTATATTTTTTTATTGTCATTTTAACTATTCTCATAATATAATAATCTTTTAATTTGATATTTTGAAAGATATTATTATTTTAGTGGCAAATAAATAAATTAAAATAAATATTTAATTAGTTGGACCTTGTGAAAAAATAAAATAAAATGGAGTTCAATGAGTTAGGTTAACAATAACTAATATGTTAAAAAAATAAATAAAAAACTCAAATATATCCTAATATGAAAGCGCTACAGTAGAAAGATAGAAAGAGGGAGAAAAGGCAGCGGCCATACTAAGAGAAAAGAAAAGAAATCGGTTCCGGCGATCGACAACTGTCCAGAAAAACTTCCTCCGTTTTCGTTCAAATTTCAGTATGTTATTTAATTTATTGAGTTAGTCAATTAAACACAATTTTCCAGATTTTTAACAACCCCAATTTCTCTCTAAAATACCCGACTTCTCCGTTTGTAGAATTCGTTATTTCCACTGTTCTTCTTCACCGTAAGTCCGATTTGAGTGAAACCAACGCCAAAACGATCATGTGAAAAGTGGCTATGTTATCCACTTATTGGTTTTCTGATTTATGGTAAGATTCCTTGACCGAATTTCGAAATTAATTTTAGAGTGTCTTCTCATAATTTATTTTTAACGTCTACCCATAAATTGTCGAGTTAGATCAATTGAAGGACAAAGAGTCGGAGAATAAAGGTTGTTTGTTCGTGGAATCGTATTCGTGTGTGAAAGCATCGAAATAAGGTCAGGGGTGAGAGAGCGTTTGAATTCATGAGTATAATATATTGTGAGATGAACGGGAAAACCGTATTTCCCAAAGATTCATCCGGGGCTTGCTACGTATGGCAGTAGCCCTTTGAGTGATAAATTAATTAATGTGCAAAAATGGGAATTGTGAGATTAAAATGTGGAACAGAAATATTTATAAGGTGTTGATTGATTTAATTCCATTGAATGTGCGTTATTTGATATTATTGTGATATTTGATTTATTTTTGTTAAATTTGTGATATTTGATATTATTGTGATATTGGATGTCGAATGAACTTGGTGCATATGTTGGATTAGATGAGTTTATGTGATGTGATAATAAAAGATGTGTGCATTGTGATAATTTTATGTGATGATGATGATGTATGAATAATAATCTTGATTTCATAAATTTGTGATGAGTTATGTAATGATGATGATGTGATTTATAATACTAATGTTATGAATTTGTGATGAAAGTATTGAAGTAACCCCTGATGAAATAATTGTGATTCCAATTTGTGTTTGAGATGACGGTCTTAATGGAGTATCATAGGCCAACGAGGGGAGAAAATAAATATTGAGAATTTGTGAAGTGGAGATTATTTTGTCATCATATAGGTAGGGCCTGACAAGCCTAGCGATTTCAGGGAAGTACAATTGAATTGAGCCTGATCGTGGCGGTCTACTGTTGAGCCTTAAGGCAAGATTGTTAGACCTTGGAGGTATTCGGGTGGGGAATTCCTAGGTGACTTGGAGGTAGCACTCCAAATGTCGGGAGCTACCATGCAACACACGTTTACCTCGACTGTCGCGTGTATGTGTCTCGGGTTGAGTTGAGGGGATCTATGAGGACAGGGCCAATTTGAATTGTCCGTCCACCGGAATGGTGGCATAGTATCATGGCCTCCTAACCAAGTACTTCAGAGTTAGAATGGTACCACATTGTGAAGTAGAGTCTAAGCTCATGCATAGCATTGCATTTTCTTGTGATTGTTTTGTTGTGATTAATATGTGTCGTGTGCAATAATACTAATTTCTGCGATGATTTGATGTTATAGTGAAATGTATTGACTTTCCTTGAGTAGTTTTGACTATATAATGTGATGTTTTTCTTTGAAGAATGTTTGTGTAATGATACGGTTTATTGATGATTAATTGCGTGTTCTTCTTACTTGTATTATACTATCAACATGATTTCAAAACTCACCTCCTTCGTTGTTTGTGTTTGACTGGCTTGGCCCTACGTTTGCAAAATCGAAGTTATTACAGGTTAATGAGTCTTGAAGTTCAAATTTGGGAGAAGCCCCGCTCTGATAGGTGATACCGGGAATGAGAGTCATAAGTTGTATTTTTATTTGTTTAACTATAAACAACTTTTTGTATGAAACCTTATAACTAGTAAATTTTTGGAATTGAATTAAGAAATTCTAGTTAAATCAAATTTTATGGAGATTGCACTATTTTATAGGAGGAAAAAGTTTAAAGTGTTCCTTTTGATTGTTGAGAAACGTGATATTTTAAATTAACTATAATTGTTTTTATACCCTTGAAAACGTATTTGCTTCACCCGCTGCGAGTTAAAGTTAAAAATTCTACTATAAATTATTATATATTATTTTGGGGTTTAGGGTGTCACAACTTAGGCAACCACAAATATAACAATATTTAAAACACAATTCACCAGCCACTTAGGAAACCACAAATATAACAATTTTTAAAACACTGATCACTAGCCACTTAGGCAACCACAAAGATAAAATATTCAAGGTTAAATTTTAATCACATATAACATCAAAGTTTTATTCTCATTGATGCTTACAATCAAGAATCAGTAATTTTGTTATCCCAATATATAATACACAAACATGCAAATAAATGTCTTAAAGTCATAACTTTCATTTTATTAGTCTTTTAGGCATACAAATCATGGTTTACCACTAAACACATCACAAACATCAACTTAATCATGTTATCACAATTAAAATTAAAATTTTCATCAGTTCCCCCAAGACTCATATATTATTCATAAAAATCAAAACTTTAAATTAAAAACATCCTAACGAACATATTACTCATGAGATCATAATACAAATCATAACTTTATAATTAAGTACACCTAGGCAATACAAAAATTGCAACTTTACATCAAATATATGACAACAAGTATATTACTCATGTTATAATAATAAAAATCAAAATTTTATAATTAGGTTTATCAAGGCAAACATATTACTCATAAAAACAAAACATTATAGTTAAATTATTTAAGTCAACCATAAAATCAACATTTTTCTTTTAAAACATCAAGAAATCATATCAATATCTTACAAACTATTTAGTAATTGATTTTTACGTTTAATGTTGGTAGATGAAGAAGTAAATGACTGTAAGTAAATGAACACTGCAAATTTATCCTGGTTCCCCTAATAACCAAGGGCACGTCCAGTCCTCTTGCTCACCACAAGAGATTTTCTTCACTATCTGTCAGAATATGTACAAGTCCTCACCCTGGGACCTTGGCTACAATCTTCTAACAAACTGTCTATGATAGAACACTACTATCTTAGATATAACACTTAAAGAAAGTACAACTTTCTTTTACAAACACTTGTTGTTTTGATAAGGGTATAGGAATAGAAGGGAGGTAGAATGATAAATAATTCAAGATTTATTCAAGTACTTTGAGAACCTTAAGGATATGAAAATGATATGCAAGTACTTGAATTTCTGAAAATGACTTAGAGAAAAATTCAGAAAATTTAGTTCAAAGTCTTTGAAATTGTGTAATTCAAATTCGTAATTTGAATATGAAGTTATGACCTATTTATAGTCCTCAAACATCTCTTTAGATTCGTGGCCTTTGATCCAAGAGGTTTGAGGAAGAATTGCAATGTTTTAAATTGAATTCAGAACTGAAACATTGCATTTCTTCCAGTTGTATTCGATTACATGATATCTGTATTCGAATACAACTTGCTGCAACGTTAAAAATTATTCAGATATTTCACTGTGTAGTCGAATACAGATGAGATGGCCTAGCCTCTAACTTATCAATTTTTCATCTGTAGTCGAATACAGATGAGATAGTCTAGCCTCTGACTTAGCCATGTTTCATCTGTATTCGAATACACCTAGGTTATAGTCGAATACAGATGATACGTTTTTGCTTCTGACTTAGCAAATTGCATCTGTATTCGAATACACCTGGGTTGTATTCGATTACAATATTATTTTTAGTCAAAAATAAAGATTCTAATATTTTGAAAATATTATTTTGGACTTTTGAAAATATTTTTTTATGCATATGCAAAGTAAGTAAGGTTCTCTTGTAGTTGAATTATGGCTTGAATTATTTTACCTTTATATAATCTATTTATTTGTAATTCATCAAAGGATGTTTGAAAATGAATTGGAGGAATTCTTCTTTTTGTTGCTGTGTCACCATTGGTCTTTGTGTATAATCAAAAACATGTATTTTTACAAATCTCGTCATTAAGGAGAGTAAAAGAATGAGTCACTGTTTCTTTTATACCGAGTTTTACTAACTCGGTATAAAGATGGATTGACCAAAAATATTTTTAAACACTTATACCGAGTTTTACTAACTCTACTATCTCCTAAATTGAATAATTATTTGGTCGAAAATAAAACTAACAAACAATATAACTTCTATAAATTCTAATTTAATTAAATAATTCCACTAATAATTTATCATCTAAAAAAAATCAAGCAAAACAAGAATATCACATGTCACACATAACAAAATAAAATACACATATCTAACACACCAATTTCATGATTATCGAAACTAATCCAATAAACAAAAGGCACAATAATCCATTTAGGAAATAATCACATCATAAATCATCCCCATGTAATTATCACACCAAAACAATTAAATATAAATAAAGATTATAATTATTCAGGTAAAATTGACGGTGATAAAATTTAATTTAATTTATTTATACATAGAATAATTATTAATTAAATAATAAATCAAGAAAATTACCAAAAAGACACATATATAATAGATATAAAATATTGGGGTGTTACAGTACTTACCCCCTTAAAAATAGTTTCGCCGTCGAAACTAAGAGGAAAAACAAATGGACAAGTTGCATACACATATTGGATCATTTCATAAAAAATCAAGTAAAATTCTTTTGAATCCCCATTAATATTACAAAAATTTCTTGATTAACAACAATTCGAATAAAATATAAAAACTTGTGTTGTATAAAAGTTACACATGAACTTTTTAAAGCATACCAATGAACATATAAAGAAGAAGAATGAGACAAAACTGATAATGTCATTTATTAAAATAGTGCAAATTTAGGATTATATGTTTATAACAATAATTTAAAATTTCAAAAATAGAACAAGAGGGATATCATAGATCCTTTCATAAAAAAATTATTTCTGTAGAGAAATTGATTTAATTGTTTTTACTTATTTATTATACAATAGAATTTGACAATGCAATACTAATATGCAAAATTCATTGGTAATGAATAATAATAATCATAATTATAATAATAAAACGCTTAAAATTTGTTAATCAAATTAAAAATGATTGAAATTAAAATAAAATCAACACATTCATAAAACTCACCTACTTAAATTGTTATATTCCATAAATTTGATACATTAATCGTTGTTAATAGCGCACACATATTGTAACTTATCTCATAAAGACAATGCAAAATAAAATGAATATAGATAGAATTTTTAATAGGTAAAATAAATTCCCAAGGATAGTAAAAACGACTTATTGTTATCGCCTTCTTCGAAAATAAGTCAGGGTGATTAATCCCTCCTACTCATTTAGTAATAATCATATTAAGTTTTCTTTACATCAAGACTATTAAAAGACTTTTAGTACATTTGTGGAGCACGAAGGCATGTCGTGTCTTCCTTTCATTTCAACCATGTTAATTTTTTTTTTAACCCAACCAATCTTTAAAAATTAATAACATGATAAAATTGATTAAAAAAAAACATAATTTTACAATTAAAATTTGCAGCATTTATATTGTAATAATAAATACTGAAAAAAAACATTTTAATTTAAGTAACTAGACAAAATTCATTTTATAGTAATAAAGACATTCAATGATTGTTGACAAGGGAAAATCATTCTTAGTCCATCTTTTTTTGTAATCTTTTAACATAAAATAAACATTGAAATGTTAACAAATAAAAATAATAATATTAATGGTAAAATAATTACAACCACATACTATCTTAACTCTTAGTCTTACTACGTGTAAACAACATTCATAAAATAAGGAAAACATTGTATATGTATATAAATTCAAAAGAAAATGTAACTACATTAAATTTGTCTTAACAAAATTAATTTAAGAAATAAGATCGAACTCAAATTAGTTTATTAAATACTTTTGGAATATAAAAAAAATCTTAAGTAAGTAAATTAAAAGAAAAATTTATTTATAACACAAATAATCACAACGAATTAAATGATATTCTTTTT
>JBBPBP010000001.1:55636691-55708994 GCA_037974735.1 Cicer chorassanicum | reverse complement strand
AGACCATTTTAAGATTTATATTTTATAAAATAAAGTACAAATTTTAAATTCTTAATTTTCAAGTAATATTTAAAATTATTGGTAAAAGAAAAGTGATATTTAAAATTATCTTAATTTAATTTTGACAACATTCTTTATAAAATCTCTTTATTTTAATTTTTGTTTAAATTTATTATCTAAATAAAGTGATTAATTTTGAAGAATTTGATTTAATCTAAAAAATCACATTCGCTTATGAAACTTTCTCATCTAAACACACATGATTTTAGTTTTTGGTTTTATTATATAAAAACACATTGCTTGACATTTGCCACTGAGACTAATTTTCTTTATTTTTGTTTTAGGTAGTTAGCAAGAAACCTTTCTTTATCTGTGAAGCCAGTCTATAGAGATTTATAGAAATTCCCTGTTTAATGTGATTGCACATAATTCTGATTTAAGAGTGAGTTAAGATAATGGTCGTGCTAATGCTAATAATGTGCCCTTCAAAAGTATATTTTTTTAAAAAAATTTAGAAGATATAATAAATTTCATAACTAATTCATACAACTGTAAGGTCTCGGGTTCGAATCTGGAACAAACATGCAACCTAACAATATCGACATTTGTCACTTGAGTTATGACTTAAGAATTCAAAAGTAGAATTTTTTATCAACACGATATTCAAATTTTTAAAAAAATTAAAAAACACAAATTTTAAAATAAATATTTTACATTTAAATCATTAATATGTGTCTAAACTTTTTTTTAAGATAAATAATTTTTTTGAAATGGTCAAAATATTAATTGTTGCAAAAAATGGAAATCAATCAATCAATGAATCCAGAAAAAATTAACGACGATTGATGAAACAGAATTTGAAGCTTGTAATTCTAAAATGAACACACACAATTGTTAACCCAAATATGAGATTAACTCCTACGTCTGGGGGACTGCATCCGACTTGAATTATCACTATTTGGAGATGAAAAATGATTACAATTGGAATTGCACTTGTGCTGCCAGTTTTTTACACTTAGTAAAACTGCAGTTTTTCTTATATTTTTTCCCAGCCTTGCTTTGGCTTACATACAGTTTGTTTACAATTGGAGTAACAAACTAACTAACTAAAGTTAGTTACAACTAACTAACTAACTGCACAAAACAGTTGGGCTTCTTAATTTGAGTACCACTTTTAACAATTCTCCACCTTGGTACCAAACGAGAAGCTTCAGCTTGTGATCCTTCAAATCAGATCCCCTTTGTCCTTGATCTCAGTTTTTGGACTTGATTCGCAGCATATCCAAACATTGTTTGAATTTGCTAAGTGTGACAGGTTTTGTAAACATGTCTGCAGGATTATCACTTGTATGCACCTTTGCCACATGTATTTCACCCCTTTCAATGACATCTCTAATGAAATGAAGTCTGATGTCTATATGCTTGGTCCTTTCATGGTACATTTGATTTTTGCTCAAATGAATTGCACTTTGACTGTCACAATGTATGCAAACAGCTTCTTGCTTGACCCCAAGCTCTGTGATCAATCCTTTTAGCCAAATTCCTTCTTTCATTGCTTCAGCAAGTGCAACATATTCTGACTCTGTTGTTGATAATGCCACTATGTGTTGAAGATTAGCTTTCCAACTGACTGTGTTATTAAACAATGTGAACACATATCTTGTAAGAGATCTTCTTCTATCTAAATCTCCAGCAAAATCAGAGTCTACAAATCCTTGGACTGGTTTTGATGGTTCTGAACTTTTGTTGTATTCCAAACACATGCTTTGAGTACCCTTTAGGTACCTTAGAATCCATTTGACAACTTGCCAATGATTCATCCCTGGGTTTCCCATAAATCTGCTCGTGACACTTACAACATGAGAAATGTCTGGCCTTGAGCAGACCATAGCATACATGATACTCCCTATGGCACTTGCATATGGTATATTCTTCATGTCTTCTACTTCCAGGTTTATGTTTGGTGACATGCCTGAAGAAAGCTTGAAGTGAGCTGCTAATGGAGAGCTAACTGCCTTTGATTCACTCATGTTGAATCTATTTAGAACCTTTCCAATGTAGCTCTCTTGAGAAATTATCAGTCTTCCTTGTTCTCAGATTCTGATGATTTCCATTCCTAGAATCCTCTTGGTTGGCCCCAAGTCCTTCATCTCAAATTCTTTCTTCAGCTGGCCCTTCAATTTTTCTATTTCTTTCATACTTTTACATGCTATTAGCATGTCATCCACATATAGCAGCAAGTAAATGAATGTGGATGATGATACTTGTTTATAGTACACACAACTATCAAAATTACTTCTAGCATAACTTTGACTAAGCATGAATGAATCAAACCTCAAATGCCATCGCCTTAATGATTGCTTTAGCCCGTAGAGTGATCTCTTCAACAAGCACACCCAATCCTCCTTTCCTTGAGTCCTAAAGCCATCTGGTTGCTGCATTAATATTGTTTCATTCAGGTCTCCATGGGGAAATGCTGTTTTGACATCCATTTGCTCCAATTCCATGTCAAAGTGTGCTACCATGGCTAGAATTATCCTTATCGATGCATGCTTGACTACATGAGAAAAGATTTCATTGTAGTCTACACGTTCTCTTTGAGTGAATCCCTTTGCTACTAATCGTGCTTTGAACCTGGGTGGTTCAACTCTTGGAATTCCCTCCTTCCTCTTGAAAATCCACTTGCTGCCTACAATTCTGGAGTTGGCTGGCTTGGGTATGAGTTCCCAAGTGTTGTTCTTCTCCAATGATTTCAGCTCCTCAATCATAGCTGAAATCCATTTGTCTTTGTCTTGAGACCTAACAGCTTCATTGTAGTTCTTGGGATCTTCTTGTATAATCTCTTCTGCAGCATGTAATGCATAGCTGATCATGTCTGCATAACCATATCTTTGAGTGGGTTTTGATGCCCTTCTTTCTCTATCCCTGATGAAGATATAATCATCTAACTCCTGCTCTGGAAACATTGCATGTTCTGTTGGGTTTGCATTAGTCTTGTCTTGCTGAGATTGCTGTTGTTCTGAAGTCAGGATCGTTCTTGACTTCTGTTGATCGTTCTTCTTTTGTGTTGCAGGAGTCAAGATCGATCTTCGATTTTCTGCAACTTGCTCCACCTCAAGATCAAACCTCTCAGTTCTGTCTTGTTTGTGACACCTTAAACCCCAAGTAAAAAAAATATTTTTTTTCTTTAAAATAATGAAATTCTTCAAATAAACAAATATATAAAATTCCCAACATTTTTTTTAGCAAACAGCATCACGTAATCGTAGCAGTAATTAACAAAATCCCTTTCGAATCACACATACACCAGTTTAATGATAATTATAAATGTAGTCCGAACCCGATGTCACTATCAGAGCGGGAATTCCCAAAATAAACTATGTTCAAAAATGACTTTCACAAAAAGGTAGAAAATAAAGTCTTCGAGATAATACGGCTTCCTTCACTTCAAGAGCATTAATCTTTACCTGCAGCTTTCGGCTTGTCTGCGTCCATCGCAAAAGCCAAACACAAACATCGAAGGGTGAGTTTCGAAAGTATGTAACAATATAAAATACACGAGAAGAACACGCAATCAGTCAAACAGTACAAATAAGGAGAACATTCAATAATATAATATCTAAGGTTATTCTAATTCAATCACAATAAACAATTACAAGGATAAAATGTTATGCATGTCCTATACTCTATACTTCATCACTTGGTACCATTCTACTCTGAAGTACTTGGTTAGGAGGCCTGATACTATGCCACTACAAGAGTGGACGGACAATTCATGAATGGCCAAGTCCTCATAGATCCCCTCAACTCAACCCGAGACACATATACGCGACAGTCGGGGTCCTCTTGTGTTGCACGGTAGTTCCCGGCCTTAAGGAATAACCCACTAATCCACTTAGGAATTCCCCACTAGATGTACCCCCAAGGTCTATCAGTCTTACCTTACAGTTCGACTGTAGCCCTCCACGATCAGGCTCATTCAGTTGTACTTCCCCGAATCGCTAGGTTTGTCAGACCCTCCCTATATGATGACAAAATAATCCTAACTCCGAATCTCCACAACACATATCTCATACTTACTCGATCATCACAACTCAATAAATTTCAGTTTGACTTCATAATATTCTTCATTATATGTATATCAGTCAATCAAAATTCAATCCCAATATTTGGTTTACACTACTCACAATACACAATACAACCTTATCAATCGCAATAAAAAAAATCAACAGGTAGCACATTCAAATAATTTCCTGATTTGAATCAAATAGCAAGAACACTCCAATATACAGTATTCATACAGTAACAATCAGCATCACATTTCATAAAATCATTCAACGTGCAATCTTGCTATAAATAAATTCACAACAATTCTATAGGTTGCTAAATTATATTTTAGTCCTCACTGTTACCATTCATATAATTTTAATTAATTATTATTGCTCAATAGGGTTCGACCGTACGTAGTAAGCCCCGGATGAATATCTAGGAATTTCGGTATTCCCGTTCATCTCACGTTATTTTATATTCATAAATTGAACTTCATCTCACCCCTTACCTCAATTGAAGATTTCACCCAACAAATCCGATCTGCTAACTTGTCGCGTCTTCGTCGACCCTCGTCTCTAATAATCCGTGGAAAAATATAATAAATAAATAAATAAATCAACGCAACGACCAAATACAAATTAATTACTTGCTCCAATAGATAAATAAATTATTAATTAATAATGCATAAATAAATTATCTGCTATTGTAATATAATCTGAAATATATTTAATATCATTAAACACCCATATTACTATAATTATATTTTGTTCAAACTAAGCCTGATAAAAGAACTAAATATTGTGCCTCTCTCTCTCTCTCTCTCTCTCTCTCTCTATATATATATATATATATATATATATATATATATATATATATATATATATATATATATATATATATATATATAGCTTTGTGTAAGATCAGATGTGCACCTAAGAGGGGGGGTGAATTAGGTGTTTGGTTATTTTGATTGTTTTTAGAATTATAGTGACTGATTTTTGCGCTTATAGATAGTAAAAGATAATGTAAGTGGCAGTAATGTAAAGAACACAACAAATTTATCCTGGTTCCCCTAATCACCAAGGGTACGTCCAGTCCTCTTGCTCACCACAAGAGATTTTCTTCACTATCTGTCAGAATATGTACAAGTCCTCACCCTGGGACCTTGGCTACAATCTTCTAACAAACTTTCAAAGATAGAACACTACTATCTTAGATACAGCACTTAAAGAAAGCACAACTTTCTTTTACAAACACTTTGTTGTTTTTGATAAGGATATAGGAATAGAATGAAGGTAGTATAATTCAAGATTTATTCAAGTACTTTTGAGAACCTTAAGGATATGAAAATGATATGCAGGTACTTGAATTTCTGAAAAAGACTTAGAAAAATTTAGAAAATTTAGTTCAAAGTCTTTGAAATTGTATAATTTGAATTGGTAATTTGAAAATGAAGTTATGACCTATTTATAGTCCTCAAACAACTCTTTAGACTCGTGGCCTTTGATTCAAGAGGTTTGAGAAATAATTGTAATGTTTTAAATTCAATTCAAAGCTGAAAAATTGTATTGCTTCCAGTTGTATTCGACTACCATATGTCTGTATTCGAATACAACTTGCTGCAACGTTAAAAATTATTCAAACATTTCACTGTGTAGTCGAATACAGATGAGATGGCCAACTCTCTGATTTAGCCATGTTTTTATCTTGTATTCGACTACAAGATATCTGTATTCGAATACAACTTGCTGCAACGTTAAAAATCATTCAAAATTTTCACTGTGTAGTCGAATACAGATGAGATGGCCAACTCTCTGACTTAGCCATGTTTTTATCTTGTATTCGACTACAAGATTGCTGTATTCGAATACGATATTATTTTTTGTCAAAAATAAAGATTCTAATATTTTGAAAATATTATTTTGGACTTTTGAAAATATTATTTATGCATGAAATAATATGAACAACAAAATCATAAGAACAAAATATCAAGTTTTTATAATTAACATGAAATAACATGAAATTAACATGAAATAATATGAACATGAAATACTATGAACAACAAAATCATAAGAACAAAATATCAAGTTTTTATAGTTAAAAACTTGGTTTATACCAAAAATTACAAAAATCATTTCAATTGTTGGTTTTCGAAGTACTACAGTGTAAAACATGAAAATATTATTTTCTTTCGAAGTGAAGGCAAAATGAAAGTTAAAATATGAAGAAGAAAAAGTTAGTAATGAAAATATAAAGTGAAAGGGATTTATTATAGATAAGTGAAACTTATTAGTCCAATATAATTAAAAAGTAAAATGTCATTTGCTAACTTAGTACTACTAATAGCTTTAGATGTATGTTATTTAGCACATGTGTTATTTGCTAAGTTGATTATTGCTAAGCACATGTGTTATCTGCCTTCCTCTTTTATTCAGACAGCAGTGCATCTAATTGATGGGATTAGGAAGGTGTACCTGGTGTTTGAAATCAATGTATAGTTTTAGCATTTAGTGCAGCAAGGCAGCAGCATGTCAATGTATAGTTTTAGCATTTAGTGCAGCAAGGCAGCAGCATATCAATTTGGTCCTTCTAGGCAACAGAGCAGCTCCTCAATTTCTTCGGGAACGGAAAGGCATAAGCTTAGAGGCAACATGTAAATCCCTAGCATACTATTTGCATATATATATATATATCGGTAACTTAGGTTTCTTAATGGGCCTGGGCTGATCATAAAGCAACACTCTATTCACTTTATTATTGTTATTATAATGTTATTATTATTATTATTATTATTATTATTATTATTATTATTATTATTATTATTATTATTATTATTATTATTATTTTTATTATTATTATTATTAATCCATCCTAATAGTGCTAAAGGTAACAATTAGTGTAACAACACAAATTCACTCCTCGTATTAATTTATTTAAAGATATATTATATATGTATATATATATATATATACATATTTTACTTTATTTTATTTTTGTAAGTTAAATATAGTTAATATTAATAATTTAAATCAATTACTGAGGAAAACGCACAAGATACACATAAAAAAAAAATTAGAACACGTATTAACACTCATATAATAATAGTGGTGTATCATCATACTATTAAAATTAGGTTATGAGAAATTGGGGTGTTACATTTCTCCCCCAGTTGCAGAAATTTCGTCCTCGAAATTTACCTGACGGAAATAGCTCTGGATAAGAATCACGCATTTGACTTTCGACTTCCCACGTAGCACTTTCACCAGTAGCACCTCCCCAGACCACCTTAACCAATGAAATCGTCTTACCCCTTAATTCTTTGATTTTTCGGTCCTCAATCCGTAGCGGTAAAGTCTCAAAAGTTAGATTCTCTTTTATTTGAACCTTGTCTGACTCAATCACATGTGAAGGATCAAAAATGTACTTGCGAAGTTGAGACACGTGAAAGACACTATGAAGATTAGAAAGAGATGGAGGCAACGCGATCTGATATGCTACGTTACCAACGCGTTTAAGGATTTGGTAAGGTCCTATAAATCGAGGAGTAAGCTTTCGCATTTTTAATGCCCGACCAACCCCAGTCGTTGGAGTAACTCTCAGAAATACATGATCACCTTCTTGAAATTCGAGATTTTTCTTTCTTTTATCATGGTAACTCTTTTGCCTACTCTGAGATGCTCTCATATTTTCCTGAATCATTTTTACTTTATCAGTAGTCTGTTGAACAATCTCAGGTCCTAACACAAGGTTATCGCCTGTCTCAAACCAACACAGTGGAGTCCTACACCTTCTCCCATACAATGCCTCAAAAGGGGCCATTCCAATACTGGAGTGGAAACTATTGTTATAGGTAAACTCTATAAGTGGCAAAAAGCTATCCCAACTTCCATTTTGTTCCAACACACAAGCTCTCAACAAGTCTTCTAGGGATTGATTGGTTCGTTCAGTCTGACCATCTGTTTGTGGGTGGTAGGCTGAACTCATCCTAAGGTTCGTACCTAAAGCGCTCTGTAATCCTTGCCAAAACTTAGAGGTAAACCTGGGGTCTCTATCTGACACTATACTTGATGGGATTCCATGCAACTTCACAATTTCCTTTATGTATATTTCAGCTAACCTTTCCATGGAATAAGTTATGTTTATCGGAATAAAGTGAGCAGATTTAGTTAATCTATCCACAATAACCCAAATACTGTCATACCTTTTTGGAGTTCGAGGTAAGCCTACAACAAAGTCCATAGAGATGCTATCCCATTTCCATTCGGGAATACTCAAAGGTTGCATCAAGCCTGAAGGTTTCTGGTGTTCTACCTTAGACTTTTGACAGGTCAAACAAGCGTATACAAACTCTGCAACATCCTTTTTCATTCTAGGCCACCAAAATATCTTCTTGAGGTCCTTATACATCTTTGTGGCTCCAGGGTGAATACTTAGACAACTTCTATGCCCTTCCTCTAAGATCAAATTCCTTAATTCATCTACATCGGGTACGCAAATTCTATCCTTAAATCTCAAAATATCATCCTCACCAATTTTAAAATCAGGTTCTCTCCCTTGGTCAATCAACTCTAACTTATCCAAAAGGTGTAAATCCAACTTCTGACTCTTTTTGATCTCTTCTAATAGTCTACTAGTAACCTTTAACATTCCCAATTTAATACTTTCTGGTGTAACTTCACAAACTAAACTAAGGTCTCTAAACTGTTCCAACAACTCACTATGCTTAACCATTAAAGCGGACACACTCAAGGTCTTCCTACTCAAGGCATCGGCCACTACATTGGCCTTTCCAGGGTGATAGTTAAGCTCAAAATCAAAATCCTTAAGAAATTCCATCCACCTACGTTGTCTCATATTCAACTCCTTCTGGTCAAAAAGGTACTTAAGGCTCTTATGGTCACTGAAAACCTCAAATCTAGATCCATATAAATAATGTCTCCACATCTTAAGTACAAAAACAACTGCTGCTAGTTCTAAGTCGTGGGTAGGGTAGTTCCTCTCATGAATCTTCAGTTGCCTAGAAGCATACGCGACAACCTTCCCATCCTGCATAAGTACTCCACCTAATCCTGAACCACACGCATCACAATACACTACAAAAGGTTCACTCTGGTTAGGTAACACTAAGATCGGTGCACAGGTCAATCGTTTCTTAAGCTCTTGAAAACTATTCTCACAATGGTTGTCCCACACGAACAATTCCCCCTTTCGTGTCAACTTAGTTAAAGGTAAGGCTAACTTGGAGAATCCTTCTATGAATCTACGATAATAACCTGCCAATCCTAGGAAACTCCTAATCTCAGTCACTCACTTAGGTGCTTTCCATTCTAAGACACTCTCTACCTTAGCAGGATCAACAGCTATTCCACCTTTTGAAATTACATGTCCTAGGAAACTCACTTCCTCTAACCAAAATTCACACTTAGACAACTTAGCAAATAATTGTTTCTTCTTAAGGGTTTCCAAGACTATCCTTAAATGTTCACTATGCTCCTCCTTAGTCTTAGAGTACACTAAGATATCATCTATAAACACAACCACAAATGAGTCTAGATAAGGATGAAAGATCCGATTCATGTAATCCATAAACACTGCTAGGGCATTAGTCACACCAAAAGGCATAACCAAATACTCATAATGGCCATAACGGGTCCTAAAGGCGGTTTTAGGGATATCAGAAGACTTCACTCGAATCTGATGGTACCCTGATCTCAAATCAATCTTACTAAACACGCAAGATCCTCTCAATTGGTCCATAAGGTCATCTATCCTAGGTAGTGGATACTTATTCTTGATTGTCACTTTATTAAGCTGGCGGTAATCTACACACAACCTCATAGAACCATCCTTCTTCTTAACCAACAACACAGGTGCACCCCATGGTGACACACTAGGTCTTATAAACTGTTCATCTAAAAGCTCCTCCAATTGCTTCTTAAGCTCAGACAATTCTAAGGGAGACATCCTATACGGTGCCATGGATATGGATCCAGTACCTGGTACAAGGTCAATGCTAAACTCAATCTCACACTCTGGTGGTAAACTACTGACATCTTCAGGGAATACTTCAGGGAATTCACACACAATAGGAACATCTCGTATTACCAGTTTCTCTTCAAATTCCAATGAGGCTAGGATCATGTATAACTGGGCATCTTCTTTCAAAAGTGCCTTCACTTGGTTGGCAGATATATTGCTAGGCTTCTCCCTCTCTTCTGACTCCATGAATTCAATGGTTTTACTAAAAAAAATCTACGCGGACACGGTTGGCAGATAGCCAATCCATACCCAGAATCACATCGACCAGACGCAAAGGTAAACACACTAAGTCAACTCGGAAGTCCCTCCCACACACATGGATAGAAATGTCAAGACAAACACTAGAGGTATCAACAGAATCACTAGATGGGGTATTCACAATCAAATCATACTGCAAATGAGACACAGGTAATCCTAAACGTCTAACACAATCAAGAGACACAAAGGAATGAGTGGCACCACAATCAAATAGTACAAATAAAGGAGTATCACTTATGAGACACGTACCTTGGATCAAGTTGTCTTTCTCGGACACTCCTGCACCATTAAGGGCAAAGACTCTTCCATTAGATTTAGGTCGGCTGGCTTGGGAACTCTGGTTTCCAGACTGTGGAGTCTTCCTTGGATAGGGGCATGCGGGGCTGATGTGGCCCTGCTATTGGCAATTAAAACAAGTAACTGCAGCATCTTTGCACTCAAATGTCATATGACCCTGCTTACCACACTTGTGACATCGGATAAGAGTAGTCGGATTGCCATTATTACCACCGTTGTTGCTCGAGACTTGACTCCTGTTGTTGCTATTCTCATTACTAACTCCTCGCCCATTAGGGTTTCCTCTACCACCTCCATAACTGTAACTGCTTCCATATCCTCTCCCGTTACCACTACTATTTCCTTTTCCAGCTGAAAAACTGTATTGTTGATAATTTAGATGACTTCCAGATTTACTACGAGGAAAAGAGTAAGGTTTTCCTCTATTATGATGCATAGGCCTCTTGTCCTTCATGGTTCCAGTGTTTCGGTAATGTGCCTTTTCAGCCCGACTATCCTCATCATAAATCCTACTCTTATTCACTAAGGTAGGAAAGTCACGAATCTCTTGCATTCCAACCTGCTTCTTGATCTCTGGCCTAAGTCCCATTTCAAACTTGATGCACTTAGACTTTTCTCCTGCCTCTCCAACATAGAGTGGGTAGTACCTGGATAACTCCTCAAACTTAGCGGCCTACTCCGCTACTGACATATTCCCTTGTTCTAATTTGATAAATTCCATTTCCTTCCTATTGCGAATGTCTTCGGGGAAATACTTGACTAAGAACATGTTCCTGAATACAGTCCAAGTTATTGCAGTCCATGCATTCTCTAAGCATTGTCGCGCATTATCCCACCAATGTTCAGCTTCTTCTGTCAACATAAAGGTTCCCAAATGCACTTTC
Organism: Cicer chorassanicum; assembly: GCA_037974735.1. Classification (NCBI taxonomy): domain Eukaryota; kingdom Viridiplantae; phylum Streptophyta; class Magnoliopsida; order Fabales; family Fabaceae; genus Cicer; species Cicer chorassanicum. The sequence continues at coordinate 55,697,466 of JBBPBP010000001.1, read as the reverse complement.
TGACCTTCGGGACATGCCACTCCTCTGAAAATTTTCTCAACCTCTTGCAACCACTTCTGAGCTCCATCAGGATTATAGTGACCCTCAAATGATGGAGGGTTAGCCTTGTGGAATCGATCCATCACCATGAACTCATTTATTTGCACATTTCCTTGACCACCACTGTAGGAAGTAGCTTGAGCAACAACCTGGGCGGCTTGAGTAGCAGCTTGCGCAGAGGCTCGTGCAGTAGCTTGAGATTCAGCCAAAGCTTGGAGAGCCTGCACTGTAACTCCAGCCATGGACTCTAGAGCCTCAGCAATCGCAGCGTCATTCCTTCCACTAGCCATCACTACCTACATCAATCAGATAAGCCAATCGAATATAGTGAGACACTGAGGAGAAGGGAACTAAATTAGTTCTACACCACTAACACAATAATGATCATAACAACAACACACAAATAACAGAGTACACAAGGAAACATAGCAAACACATAACACATTTACGGTCTGATTGGACAGACCAGCTCTGATACCACTAATGTGACACCCTAAACCCCAAGTAAAAAAAATATTTTTTTTCTTTAAAATAATGAAATTCTTCAAATAAACAAATATATAAAATTCCCAACATTTTTTTTAGCAAACAGCATCACGTAATCGTAGCAGTAATTAACAAAATCCCTTTGGAATCACACATACACCAGTTTAATGATAATTATAAATGTAGTCCGAACCCGATGTCACTATCAGAGCGGGAATTCCCAAAATAAACTATGTTCAAAAATGACTTTCACAAAAAGGTAGAAAATAAAGTCTTCGAGATAATACGGCTTCCTTCACTTCAAGAGCATTAATCTTTACCTGCAGCTTTCGGCTCGTCTGCGTCCATCGCAAACGCCAAACACAAACATCGAAGGGTGAGTTTCGAAAGTATGTAACAATATAAAATACACGAGAAGAACACGCAATCAGTCAAACAGTACAAATAAGGAGAACATTCAATAATATAATATCTAAGGTTATTCTAATTCAATCACAATAAACAATTACAAGGATAAAATGTTATGCATGTCCTATACTCTATACTTCATCATTTGGTACCATTCTACTTTGAAGTACTTGGTTAGGAGGCCTGATACTATGCCACTACAAGAGTGGACGGACAATTCATGAATGGCCAAGTCCTCATAGATCCCCTCAACTCAACCCGAGACACATATACGCGACAGTCGGGGTCCTCTTGTGTTGCACGGTAGTTCCCGGCCTTAGGGAATAACCCATTAATCCACTTAGGAATTCCCCACTAGATGTACCCCCAAGGTCTATCAGTCTTACCTTACACTTCGATTGTATATATATATAGCTTTGATTTTTAAACATATATTTTTATAATTAAAAACTAGGATATGTGATCAATTAGACTATTAGCCTTAGGATACTAGATTTCTTACAAAGACAAAATTAACATGAAATAATATGAACATCAAAATCATAAGAACAAAATATCAAGTTTTTATAATTAAAAACTTGGTTTATACCACATGTGCTAGCAATAATCAACTTAGCAAATAACACATGTGCTAAATAACATACATCTAAAGCTATTAGTAGTATTAAGTTAGCAAATGACACTTTTACTTTTTAATTATATTGGACTAATAAGTTTCACTTATCTATAATAAATCCCTTTCACTTTATATTTTCATTACTAACTTTTTCTTCTTCACATTTTAACTTTCATTTTGCCTTCACTTCGAAAGAAAATAATATTTTCATGTTTTACACTGTAGTACTTTGAAAACCAACAATTGAAATGATTTTTGTAATTTTTGGTATAAACCAAGTTTTTAATTATAAAAACTTGATATTTTGTTCTTATGATTTTGTTGTTCATATTATTTCATGTTAATTTTGTCTTTGTAAGAAATCTAGTATCCTAAGGCTAATAGTCTAATTGATTTCACAACTGGAAGGTTTAATCTATTTTGATTATAATATAAAATTGAGAGTAACCAATACTAAGCTGTAATTAATTATTATTACTTGAGTTCATGTGTTATATAAAAAAAAAATATATGTTTAAAAATCAAAGCTATATATATATATATCGGTAACTTAGGTTTCTTAATGGGCCTGGGCTGATCATAAAGCAACACTCTATTCACTTTATTATTTTTATTATAATGTTATTATTATTATTATTATTATTATTATTATTATTATTAATCCATCCTAATAGTGCTAAAGGTAACAATTAGTGTAACAACACAAATTCACTCCTCGTATTAATTTATTTAAAGATATATTATATATGTATATATATATATATATACATATTTTACTTTATTTTATTTTTGTAAGTTAAATATAGTTAATATTAATAATTTAAATCAATTACTGAGGAAAACACACAAGATACACATAAAAAAAATTGGAACACGTATTAACACTCATATAATAATAGTGGTGTATCATCATACTATTAAAATTAGGTGATGAGAAATTGGGGTGTTACATTGTTGAATCTGCTGTTGCTCTAGGATCGTTCTTCGTTTCTCTCCATCTTTCTCCACCTCAAGATCAATCCTCACATCTTCAATCTGATGTGAGCTTTTATTTGCAGCATTGGTTACAGACTTGAATAGCTCAACCTCATGAAACTTAACATCCCTCCTGATTTCCTACTTTCAGGACACCATATTCTATAGCCTTTTACTCGACTTGGATATCCAACAAAATATCCTTTCTTGGCTCGAGGGGCTAGCTTCCCTTCATTTACATGGTAGTATGCAGCACATCCAAACACTTTTAAATGATTGTAGTCTGCAGCATGTCATGTCCACATCTCTTGAGGGGTTTTGAGTTCAATTGCAGTAGATGGACTCAAATTTATCAAATAACAAGTTGTATGGACAGCTTTTCCCCAAAACTGTGTAGGCATCCCTGCATTTGACAGAATGTATCTCATTCTTTCAAGTAAGGTTCTATTCATCATTTCAGCTAGTCCATTTTGTTGGGGTGTGTTCCTTACAGTCCTATGTCTGTTCACACCATGAGCTTTGCAAAAACTAGTGAATTCCTCACTACAGAATTCCAGACCATTATCTGTCCTTAGAGTTTTAATCCTTTTGTCAGTCCTATTTTCAACCATAGACTTCCAATCTTTAAAGGTTTTAAATGCTTCATCCTTATTCTTCAACAAGTAAATCCATACTTTTCTACTATAATCATCAAGAAATGTAATGAAATACTGGTTACCTCCATGTGAAGCAATCTTTGCAGGGCCCCATAGATCACTGTGAACATATTCCAGAATTCCTTTTGAGCAATGTTTCCCTTTAGAGAACTTGACCCTATGCATCTTTCCAAACACACAGTGCTCACAAAATTCAAGATCACTGATCTTGTCCCCACCTAGCATGCCCTGCCCGTCCAGAACTTGCATTCCTTTTAGACTAACATGACCCAACCTTTGATGCCATAGGCTGGCTTTGCTTGATGCTTGAACAGCCACTGCTGCCATTCCTGTCACTGCTTGACCATTTAGAAGGTAGATTCCATGATCCCTTGTTCCCTTCATGATTACCAATGATCCTTTTATGACTTTTAGAGTGCCTTTCTCTGTTTTATATGAACAGCCAGCTTCCTCTAGCATTCCTAGAGAAATTAAATTCCTTTTCAGTTCTGGAACATGTCTCACCTTTGACAAAATCTTCATGGTTCCATCTTCCAGCTTCAGCTTGATTGAACCAATTCCAACTACCTTGCAGGCTCATTTGTTCCCCATAATCACCTTGCCTCCATCAGTTTCTTTGTAGTCAAGAAACCATTCTCTATTTGAGGTCATGTGAAATGAATACCCTGAGTCAAGTACCCAGTCATCATCCATGATTTCAATTGAATTTGCCATAAGAACTTCTGAGCTTTCATACCCTTCAGAAGTTATAGATGCATTTCCATAATCATCATCACTATGTGATCCTTTCTTTCCTTTCCAATCTGGACATTCTTTCTTGAAATGCCCTTCTTTCTTGCATATGAAACATCTCATTTTAGACTTTTCTTTTTCTTTGTTCTTGAACTTATTCTTTTGTTTTTGATTCTTCTTCCCTGCCTTGGCCTTGACAAACACTCCCTCGCCACTGCTTTCTTCTTTCCCATCTGACTTCCTCTTCAATTCTTTGGACATTAGTGCAGCTTGTACTTCTTCTACTGTCAAGGAATCTCTACCATACAGAAGTGTATCACGCAGATTTTCATAAGAGCTTGATAATGAATTTATCAACAACAGGGCCTGATCCTCATCTTTCACTTTTTCATCAATATTTTCAAGATCTAATATGCTCTTATTAAACTCATCCATATGATTTTCAAGTGATCTCCCAGGTTGCATCTTGAACGTATATAATTTTTGTTTTAAGTACAAACGATTCGCTAATGATTTTGTCGTGTATAAAGATTCTAATTTGAGCCAAATACCTGCTGCAGAGGTCTCCTTTGACACTTCCCTCAGAACCTTGTCTCCAAGACTCAAGATTAAAGCACTATGAGCCTTGCCCGTGAAATCCCTCTTCTCCTTTTTTGGTAGTGTGGATGTCATGTCTTTTTCTCCTCCCAGTGCTCCTGCCAAACCTTGATGAGCCAGCAACGCTTTCATCTTGAGACGCCATAACCCAAAATCATTATTCCCATCGAATTTCTCAATTGCATACTTTGTTGATGTCATCCTTCCTTTGAATCGAATACTCCCTTGCTCTTGATACCAGTTGTTGCGAAAAACAGATATCAATCAATTAATGAACCCAGAAAAAATTAACGAAGATTGATGAAACAAAATTTGAAGCTTGTAATTCTAAAATGAACACACACAATTGTTAACTCAGTTCAAAGATTAACTCCTACGTCTGGGGGACTGGATCCGACTTGAATTATCACTATTTGGAGATGAAAAATGATTACAATTGGAATTGCACTAGTGCTGCCAGTTTTCTACATTTAGTAAAACTGCAGTTTTTCTTTTTCTGTTTTTCTTTTTTTTTTCCAGCCTTTCTTTGGCTTATATACAGTTTGTTTACAATTGGAGTAACAAACTAACTAACTAAAGTTAGTTACAACTAACTAACTGCCCAAAACAATTGGGCTTTTTAATTTGAGTACCACTTTTAACATTAATTTTTATGTTAATATTTTTTTTCTATCTTAAATTTGAATCCAAAACTTTTAATTCTTTAACCTCTTGATTCAATGCGGTTGAACTACTCACCCATCTCGAATTGAGATAAATGTATATGTGTAATATTCTATTTCGTATACTTTTATAATATATGGAAGATAAATAGGTAGTTTTGATCACTGGAATATAAATGTTTTTTTAGATTATAGTTTCTTCAATTTTTTTTAGATTCTTTCTCTACTTTAATATTTCTTCAGTTTTAGCTCTTCATCTAAAATAAGTGAGAGTTACAACTAGAGAGCCATTTGACAATAGTAACACACCCTCCCACTTTAGATGTTGATGTCATAATGAGTTAGACAAAAATATATAAATACACCGATCATCAATATACATAATTGGAGCAATCAAAAAAAATTGTTTTCAATTAAACAAATATTAAAATTAGGAATGAGAATATGTCAAATGGATTAACATGAATTTAATGTCTAATTTATGTCAGACTTATATCAAACCAAGTTTTTTTTAAAAACAAATCCAAAACTTTTTAAAAAAAACTATTTAGTTAAAAAAATCAAGCTACATATTACATAAATAAAAAACTCTTAAAATTTAATAGAATTGTTTATTTAAATTAATATAAATAAATACTAAATTTTAACATTTTTTTCAAATATTATAATTTTAATAATTTAAATATCAAATATAAAATCAGATTTTTTAAATATCAAAATAAAATTTAATATTAACTCAATTTATTTATTCAAAACGTTAAAATGAAATAAACTTTTTAATTAGTGTGTCATACCAATCTCAAACTTCACAAACCTTGAATATTTTTTATAAAGGCACATGTCTAGTTTTGCTGAGGCTATTCTCACCTTACTACAATTTGACTTCGAAATTTTACATAAATGTTTTCTTACATGCAAATATATAAGAAATGTCTTCTGACATGCAAATATCTCAGAAAGCAATATACATAAATGTCTTCTTACATGCAAATTTCTCAGAAATTTTACGATGCTTTCAAGCATTGTGGCCTTTCTCTCAAATCCCCACACATTGCTCGCAAACTTCATGCTCAACTCATTCTCTCCGGTTTAGACACTTCCCTTTTCTTACTCAACAATCTTCTCCACATGTACTCCAACTGTGCCTTATTACACGATGCTTTTCAAGTTTTTCAAGAGACCAATCATCGTAACATATTCACTTGGAACACAATGATACATGCTTTAGTTGATTCTGGTCGAATGAGTCAAGCAGAGAAACTGTTTGATGAAATGCCTGTGAGAGTTAGAGATTCTGTTTCTTGGACTACTATGATATCTGGTTATGTTCAAAATGGCATTTATACTCGTAGCGTTGAAACTTTTAGTTTAATGCTTCGCGAATCGAATGATCGAGGTGAAAATTATGACCCGTTTTCATTTACTAGTGTAATGAAAGCTTGTGGCTCTCTTGGGTACACTCGGTTGGGTGTTCAGTTACATGCCTTGGTTGTTAAGTTAGGTTTTGGAATGCAAACTTGTATACAGAACTCGCTTGTTGGTATGTATGTTAAGTGTGGAGATATCGGTTTGGCCAAGAGTGTTTTCTTTGAAATTGAAAGACCAAGTTTGTTTTGTTGGAATAGTATGATTTATGGTTATTCGCAAACGTATGGACCTTATAAAGCTTTTCAGATATTTAGCCGAATGCCTGAGCGTGACGAGGTTTCTTGGAACACGATGATCTCGATTTTCTCTCAACATGGTTTTGGGGTTCAATGTCTTGCCATGTTTGTAGAGATGTGTAATCAGGGTTTTAGTCCGAATTTCATGGCTTATGGCAGTGTGCTCAGTGCATGTGCCGGCATTTCTGATCTGGAATGGGGTGCCCATTTACATGCTCGGATTATTCGGACAGAACGTGGCTTGGATTTGGTTTTGGGAAATGGTCTTATAGATATGTATGCGAAATGTGGATGCTTAGGATTGGCGAAGCGTGTGTTTAACAGTTTAAGGGAACATGATCACGTTTCGTGGAATAGTTTGATCGCTGGGGTGGCAAATTTTGGCCTTGATGAAGATGCTTTGATATTGTTTAACCAAATGAGACAGAGTTCTGTGGTGTTGGATGAATTTATTCTTCCCACCGTTCTTGGTGTTTGTTCAGGTCAAAATTATGCTGCTACCGGGGAACTACTTCATGGATATACAATCAAAGGTGGGATGGATTCGTCTGTTCCTGTAGGGAATGCAATCATTACAATGTATGCAAAGTGTGGAGATACCAACAAAGCTAATCTTGTGTTTAGGTCAATGCCACTAAGAAATACCATATCATGGACCGCCATGATCACTGCATTCTCTCGGAGTGGAGACATTGACAAAGCTCAAGAGTATTTTGATACGATGCCTGAGCGGAACACCGTAACTTGGAACTCAATGTTAAGCACATATGTTCAAAACAGTTTCTCTGAAGAAGGTCTCAAACTGTATGTTTCGATGAGGAACGATGGAGTCCAACCGGATTGGATCACTTTCACAACTTCAATTCGGGCCTGCGCTGACTTGGCTATAGTTAAACTTGGGACGCAAGTTGTATCTCATGCTATAAAGTTTGGACTCAGTTCGAATGTTTCAGTTGCAAACAGTATCGTTACTATGTATTCAAGATGTGGACTAATCAAAGAAGCAAAGAATGCTTTCGGCTCAATAGATGTCAAAGATTTGATTTCCTGGAACGCTATGCTTGCAGCATTTGCTCAAAATGGTTTAGGTAGGAAAGTAATTGAAACTTTCGAGGATATGTTGAGGACAAAGTGTAAACCTGATCATATAAGTTATGTTTCTGTTTTATCTGGGTGCAGCCACATGGGGCTTGTTGCCGAAGGGAAACATTACTTTGATTCCATGACTCAAGTTTTCGGCATTTCTCCAACAAATGAACACTTCGCTTGTATGGTAGATCTGCTCGGACGAGCAGGGTTACTAGAACAGGCCAAGAATTTGATAGAAGGAATGCCTTTTAAACCAAACGCAACCGTTTGGGGTGCTCTGCTAGGAGCATGCCGAATTCATCGTGATTTGAGACTAGCAGAAACTGCTGCAAAGAAGTTGATGGAATTAGATGTTGAAGATTCTGGAGGCTATGTCCTTTTAGCAAATATATATGGTGAAACTGGTGAGTTAGAAAATGTTGCTGATATGAGAAAACTTATGAAAGCAAAAGGAATTCGAAAGAGTCCAGGTTGTAGTTGGATAGAGGTTGATAATAGAGTACATGTTTTCACTGTAGATGATACTAATCATCCACAGATAAAAGAAGTTTATATAAAACTTGAGGAGATGATGAAGAAGATAGAAGATACAGGAAAATATATTAGTGTAGACTCTTCTGTTCATAGGAATCAGAAATACCACAGTGAAAAGCTGGCCTTTGCTTTTGGGTTGCTTAATCTGCCACCTTGGATGCCGATACATGTAATGAAGAATCTCCGCGTATGTGATGATTGTCACTTGGTGATAAAGCTGTTTTCTTTAGTCACGTCAAGGGAACTTATAATGAGAGATGGATATAGATTTCATCATTTTAAAGATGGGTTTTGCTCTTGTAAGGACTATTGGTAATATGTGGTGTGCATGCAATCAATATCCATTGCTTTTGCAATCAAGATGTTGGGAAAAAAATTCAAGGGTTATGACTATCCAAAGGGTTCTCAAAAACATATGAATGGTAGCTCAGTTTTTTCCAGCTTGATTGTTCCAGCTTGATTTGTAAATTGTAATAACATTTATCATAGTTCTAAATTTTGGTCGATAAATGCAATTTTGGCTGCAATATAAATGGTTTAGAGATATGTGCAACGGCATCGCAATTGCAATTGCAACATCATTGGCAACATTTGCCCGCAATATCAAGGGTCACTGTAACCACAACCACAATTAAGAACCATAAACTCTACCTGGGGGGACCCATCTACTTAAAAGATCAAGCCACCATGTTTCATTGCTGCACGGTCACCAGAAGGACACACACAGCTCTTATCACCCTGCCAGGGAGGGCTGAACTAAGGAAGAGCACAGGAAGTTCCTGCTTTGTGCTTCTTGGAATCCATGTTGTTGTGATTATTTTCCTACTCTAATGATTATATTTGATTAACAATTCATTTATTCAGATTTCTCAGGAAATGTGTTGAATCCGTGTAAAGATCATTATATAGGCGAGGCTAACTCGTTTATTCAGTAACTTTGTGTTCTAATCCTTTTGTATCGATTACTCGTCAAAGAAGATAGTTAAGTCTTAGCATTAAGTCATTACACAATCTGTTTAATTTTTGGTATCCAAATTGAATGGCAGCAGTATTTTATCACAAATCATGGATGGGAAACCAAAGTCCATGATTGTTTTCCATGCAATAGCTGTGAATGTTAATTTATCATAAAATGAAGGTAAGAAGCTGTCTTTGTTCCAATTTTTTTGTTCCAATTTTTATGTTTCTGTTATCAATTACTGAAGTGAATCTCAGAAAACATAAATCCCAGATTTCTCAGAAAAATAAGTACCATTAATTGTTCTAGGTTGAAATAAATTGTTATGACTTAAATATAGTGAAATGTTCATGGCCCCCTGATAGGAATGGGTTGGGCCCCACGAGTGATGAGGGGGATCTCTTAGTTAACAGAGATGAGGTGAGGCCTAAGCAATGACGAGTATATGGGAGAAAGAATAAGAAAGGGAATGCAGGAAAAGTGTCATTGTCTAGGTGGCCTAGTGAGTTAATATTTCACTAATAAATAGGAGTGTATGGGGAAGTAGTTGGATGTTTTTATTTTTATTTTTCAGTTACACCTTAGAGGTTGGGCAGTGAGAGAATTGTTTTCTCTAATTGAGGAGCATTAGCACTGGAATAATTTTCTGTTTTCATATCCATTAATACAACAATTATCTTCATCTTTTTCTATCTTACCTCTGCTCTATCAATTGGTCCGACCTATTGCGTTCATGCAAACTAGAATGGACGCAAGAATCACCAGAGTGGAGGAGTGTGATAGGAATGGGCTGGGCCCCACGAGTAATGAGGGGGATCTCTTAGTTAACTGAGATGAGGTGAGGCCTAAGCAATGGCGAGTATATGTGAGAAAGAATAAGAAAGGGAATGCAGGAAAAGTGTGATTGCCTAGCTGGCATAGTGAGTTAATATTCCACTAATAAATAGGAGTGTGTGGGGAGGTAGTTGGAAGGTTTTTTCATTTTTCAATTACACCTTAGAAGTTGGGCAGTGAGAGGATTGTTTTCTCTAACTGAGGAGCATTAGTTCTGGAATCATTTTATGTTTTCATATTAATTAATACAATAATTCTCTTCATCTAATTCTATCTTACCTATGCTCTATCAATTGGTCCGACCTACTACATTCATGCAAACCAGAATGGATGCAAGAATCACTGGAGTGGAGGAGCGTTTGGGACGTGTGGAGGCCAGCATTGAGTTGCTACATGACTTCATTGGTTCTGAAATCAGAGAGCTTTGACGATGCGTGACACGTCTCAGGACAACATTACAGTGGTCCCTTCACCGTTAGATGAATTTCGTTTAGCTGCGAAGAAGGTGGAATTGCTGGCGTTTATCGGTGATGATCCAGTTGCTTGGATCGCTCGAGTAGAAACGTATTTCGACGTACAACGCATTTCTGCAGACGTGAGGATTCAATTGACGAAGCTTAGTATGGAAGGTCCTACAATTCATTGGTTCAATTTATGGCATGATTCTACGGAGGATCTATCTTGGGAGAGTTTGACGGAGGCGTTGATAGTTCGTTTTGGTGGTGGTCGTTTGGAGAATCCTTTCGAAGAATTGAAGGAATTAAAACAATCTGGATCTGTGGAGGATTACATTGCTGAATTTGAATTGTATTCTTCACAGTGTGGCCGTTTACCAGAACAATCAGTTTCTTGGTTATTTCATTGGTGGTTTACGTCATGACATTCGTTCTCGTGTGCGTACCTTCAGGCCTCGTAATCATTACTTAGCGATGCAAGTGGCTCGTGATATTGAGAGTGAATTTGCTATTGTTTCGGGGTAGGGATCTGGATCTCGCTGCAAATCGGGTCAAGGTTCTTGGGCCCGATTTCAAAAACCTAATTGGGCCAATCGCAAAGGGGAATGGAACAAATCTGCAAACCCTACCCAGACTAGCAACAATGTGGGTAAAATTCGTATCGGGTTGGGTCCTGGATCTCAAACTGGGTCAACACACCCTCCTAATTCTACTCCACCTTCATGTTCAAACTCAGGTGACGTTTCGCGCCGTCATGCACGCGGCATTCGCCATTTACCAAGTGCAGAGGTTAATGAGCGTCGCACGAAGGGACTCTGTTTTCGTTGCAATGAACGATGGGATCTCCTCCATCAGTGCGCAACAAAGCAGTTACGATTGATTATCTTGGGGGACGATGAAGTGGTCAACGATAAAGGGGAGATTTGTTAAGACAAACTCTCAAATTAAGTTTTAATGAAAATAAACAAAGGTTAATTAAGAATGTTAATTATGATTCTAAAATGTTATGTTAATTTAACTTGTGTTTTTGAGTGGATTAATTCAAAGATAAGACTCAAGCAAAGCAAAGAAATCAACAATACAAGATAAAAACTAAACAGATAAGAAAGGGGAACATTTTGGACAAAATCTGTAAAACCGGAGAATGTTCTCCAGGACTAAGATTGATAATCACAGCTCCAAGATCAATCAATCTCCAGCAGTTAAAAGAAGATTATGTCTCTTGAATTTACACTTATATTATCAGTACTTGACAAGGAACAAATAGGATCCATTCTAAATAAAGAAATCATTTGAATCACAAAGAGAAAAGGTCATGAATCAAGCAAGTTCAAAACAAGTCTGAACCTTCATGTGTCTCTATTGAAGAAAGTTGTAAGCAATTATACTGCTACAACTCAGTTACCTATCAATTTGGATTCTAACACTGGGGATGTAACATCCTCTAAATTTATTATTTAAAAATAATTAGAACCTATCAATATTATTCAATATTAAATTATGTGTGATAATTACTTGCTTTGTTCGATTTTTTGTAGTTGATAAAGTTATTAATAAGAATTATTTAAATATATGGGGAGTTCAAATATATACATGTATATAAGTAGAGATATATTATATGTAGATGTGTTTTCTAGTCCAAGAAGAAATTGGACTAAGGGTTTGTGGCTTGGTTTTTATGATCAAGGTTAACAAAAAAAAAAAATAGTGACATTTTATCCCTCTTATTCTTCATTTAGGTCCAACATTTTCTAACCCACAATTTCCACCTTAAATTGCCCTTAAGTCCACAATTTCTGTATACTCACTAAACAAAAAGCAATACTGAAACCCTAGCCACCATCACCTCACACCTCATTTTCTTCGTGTATCCAAAGCTTGAAACTTCTTTTCCTTGTGAACAACTCCGTGGGGCTTAAAGCTTTTTACTAGGAAGAAAAGCGGCCAAGGTAAGGGCTTTTCCCCACACAAATTAGAGTTAGGCCGTTGGTTGGATGACATGAAATAAATAATTGTGATTGCTTCTATTTTAAAATGAATAAATGTAGACTAATGGATTAAAATGATAAAACCCCAATTTTTATTGAGATTGAATTGTAATATATGACTTCTATGGTTAAAGTATGAAATGTTATGCTATGTGTGATAAAATTTTAGTTTTACGATGAATATGAAAATAAAGTTTGAATTTTTTTCTTATATGTGATAAAGTTTTAACTTTTATTATGTATATGAATTGGAGTTTGAATTTTCTTGTCATATATGTTAAAGCGTTAATTTTTATGGCCTATATGATAGAAAGTTTCTATTTTTATGTGTATGTGGTGAAAGTCATAATTTTTATGATTATTTGTCTATGATTATGTGCTACTCATGATAAGGATGTGTTGTATGTGTTCTTAGTGATATGTGGATAAGAGATGATTTTGAAAAGTAATTTTGAATGCATATGACATGATTCTTAGTGGGCTGTGTGGGAATATATATGTTTGATACTATATCATCATGTCATGGCATATGCATCTTCGTGGGAGTTGCCTTAGTGGCAGGTTTGATTTCCCCATTGGTATGGGTGACCTTTCTGTGTGGAAGTTGCCTTAGTGGCAGGTTGATATCTGGATCATATAGTTTTAGGAGCATGCATTATGCATATGTTTGATATACAATTTACCGGTTTGCGCATTTTTTCTTTTAAATTGGAAGTTTTTACTTTTATATGTTTTGTGTTATTCTTTCATATGTTTAGCTTTGGTTTGATGTGGATGATGGAATAAAACTGACCCTTACAACAACATTTTAGGTACTAATGAGTCCGAGGAGATTCAAGAGTAGTTAATGAGTATTGATGTGCGGCGAACGTGGGGCAAAAATGGGTTTTTCGAAACAATTTTGTAATAATAGAGTTGTCGCAATGTTTCTAAGTCCTTTAATCTTTTGTCACAAATTTTTAAAATGTACTAGAATTTTAGAAATACGGAAGTGGTTTCCTTCCGTTAGGAATAATTGTCTTTACTTGTTTCAAATTTTGAATAAATATTTTCTTAATGATATTAAATAACGTGTTTCTTATTAATTATTTAAATGAATAAATGCTAAGTATTAAAAAAAAAATTAGTAAACTTTTCTAAACAATAAGTATTTTTTTTTAAGTAACGTTTTGGATTAAAAATCCGGGGCGTTACATTATGGTATCAGAGCAATGATTCTCGGACTTTTGGGGATGGGACGCTTCGTGTATGTCGAATGTATTTTAACGTTGCTCGTGTTAATTGTTTGTTTTCTAATTATTGGACTTACTGATTTTTTTTTTTAAATTCCTATTATGATTCATTAATTGTGTAACCTTAAATTTTTGTGATTAATTATATGCGTTAAATTCCTACGAATTGAAAATAGTTTTAATTGAATTCAATGCAATAATTGCTTTTGATTTTAATAATGTTTTGAATTTAATATTACGACGTTACAAATTTATTACTTATGATTCAATATTTTTGTTTGTCCATAAATTCCTATTATGATTCATTAATTGTGTAACCTTGAATTTTTGTGATTAATTATATGCGTTAAATTCCTACGAATTGAAAATAGTTTTAATTGAATTCAATGCAATAATTGCTTTTGATTTTAATAATGTTTTGAATTTAATATTATGACGTTACAAATTTATTACTCATGATTGAATATTTTTGTTTGTCCATAAATTCCTATTATGTATCATTAATTGTGTAACCTCCTTGAACTTTTGTGATTAATTATATGCCTTAAATTCCTACGAATTGAAAATTGTTTTAATTGAATTCAATACAATAATTGCTTATGATTTTAATAATGTTTTGAATTTAATATTATGACATTATTAATTTATTACTCATGATTGAATATTTTTTTTGTTTGTTTGTACGTCATGAATTTAATACTCGTGTTTTAATGACATCATGAATTTATTACTTGTGATTTGAATTTTTTTTTAATAATCGTTTGTATGTTATGAATTTAATACTTGTGATTTAAAAACGCTATGAATTTAATATTGTGACGTTACGAATTTACTAATCATGATTTTAATTTTTATTGTTTGTATGTTATTAATTAAATACTCGCGATTTAAATTTTTAATATTTTATTACTCGTGATTTAATTTCACGCTATGTAATAATTGTTTGTACTTATGACATTATCAACTAATTGTCACAAATTGAATTTTTTTAATTTTAGAATCAAAAAATGATTAGTTTTATTTTGCTATAATGTGGAATTATTGTGTATTGATTTGGATTGACTTTTTGAAAATATACAATAATTAAATGGTTTCCACTTTAATGACAGTTGTTAATTAGACCAATTGAATTATAATCATTATGAATATTTCTTAATTATTTAATTTTTGTGTGATAATTTAAATTTTTGTAATAAAGACAACGTTTTAAATCTCTAACTTATATAAAATTTTAGGATCCCCGTAATAGAAATGAAGGGTAATACCGTAAAAAGTTGTATTAGTGGGATTCTGGCTAAGGAAAGACTTGGTTATTAAGTGGTCCATTGACCCACCTCTCTTTCCTGGGAACCCCTCTAGTACACGACTTACTGTGTGACCCAAAGTCCCCATAATAGAAGGGAAAGGTAATACTGTAAAAAGTTGTATTAGCGGGATTGTGGCTAAGGAAAGACTTGGTTATTAAGTGGTCCGTTGACCCACCTTTCTTTCATGGGAACTCCTCTAGTGCATGACTTACTGTGTGACCTAAACCTACTATATAGATACTATATAGACGTGAATAAAATATTTCCTTACAATCGTAAGGTTATAATTAGATCATAGTGTTATCCTAATTAGATAATTTGTAGGAAGTATGGCTCGTCGCGCAAACCGATCAGTCCCCCAAGGAGGAAGTGACATGGCTGAAGCAATCCATGCCATGAATGCAATGGCCGCTGCAATGGCCCAACAAGCCGCAGTCCAGGCTCAACAAGCTGCAGTCCAGGCTCAACGTAATGCGCAGAGGGACTTGAGGGAGGAAGCAGTTGTTGCAACGAGGGGACTATCGGAATTTCGTCGACAAGATCCACCGAAATTTAAAGGGGAGCATTACCCTGACAAGGCTGACCTCTGGCTGCAGAAGATAGAGAAGATATTTGACATCCTCCACTGCCCCGATGACACGAAAGTGGAGTACGCGGCCTACTTACTGATGGTGAAGCTGAATACTGGTGGCGGGGGCGAGACAAATGATGGAAGTAAATCACGAAGAGGTGACTTGGGAAGTCTTCAAGAGAAAGTTCCTGGACAAATATTTTCCGAAGAGTACCAGGGCTGAGAAAGAAGCCCAATTCTTGAGACTATATCAGAGAAGTCTCACGGTGTCCGAGTATGCGGCAAAGTTTGAGTCCCTAGCAAAACATTTTCGCTACTTCCGTAACCAAGTGGATGAAGAGTACATGTGCGAGAGGTTTGAAAGCGGGCTCAGATATGAGATTAAAGAGTCCGTGGGACCCCTAGAGATACGTCAGTATCAGGTGCTGGTGGAGAAATGCAAAAAAGTTGAGATCATGAAACGAGGCCGCTTGAACAAAGGTGCTATTGGTGGATCGGCGAGACCTCAGGTAGAAATTAACCACAACCTTATCATTTAATTATGGGGTTATGTCTCTAAATATGATCTTTGAATAGGGAATTGGTGACCAACAAAATAGAGGCAGACAGTTTCAACAGCAAAAGCCTTATGATCGCCCACAAGGGATTGCTAGAGATCGATCAGGTCCCCAAATCGTGGGAGATCAGAGGCCTCAGAATCCAACACAAAACCCAATGCGTACTATTTGATGCTATCATTGTGGACAGGAGGGACATAGGATATCCGAGTGTCCCAGAAGAACTAGGATATGTTATGTTTGTCAAAAACCAGGCCATTTTGCAAAAGATTGTCGGGAGAAGGACACTGGCGACAATAAGGATGTTCTCAACAACAAGGATGTTGCACGCCCTACTGCGCGAGGACGCGTTTATCATATTAGGGGAGAAGAAGCACCATCTTCCTTAGAACTTATTCAGGGTGAGTGTTTAATTTCTGAGAAAATACTTTCTGTGATATATGATTCAGGAGCAACACACTCGTTCATTTCATTAGATTGGGTGGATTCGCTCCAACTAGATGTCACTACCTTACCATTTGATCTACTGGTTACCCTCCCCTCTGCTGAACCAGTAAAATGCAATTCGGCATGCTTGCAATGCCCACTGACTGTGTTTAAAATGAATTTTAAGGTCGATTTAATTTGTATTCCTCTGAAACATCTTGGAGTAATTTTGGGAATGGATTGGTTGTCTAGCAACTACGTCATGTTGGATTGCGCCCGAAGGAATGTGTTATTCCCAGATCCTGACATTTCGAAGTTCCTTTCAGCCAACAGATTGAAGTTTTCTCTTAAGGGAGAAGTGCAAAAATATGTGTTTCTCAACTCCATCAGTATGACTTCAGAGGTTATTGTCGATGAGATCCCAGTGGTGAAGGATTTCTCTGAAGTTTTTCCGTCAGACGTACCAGGATTACCCCGAGTCCGCGACGTCGAATTTTCTATCGATATCATTCCAGGTACTGGACCCATTTCTATCGCTCCTTACAGAATGGCCCCCTTAGAGCTATCAGAACTAAAGAACCAATTGGAAGACCTTCTGTCTAAGAAGTTCATTCGGCCTAGTGTGTCACCATGGGGAGCCCCCGTATTATTGGTCAAGAAGAAGGATGGAAAGTCGAGACTGTGTGTTGATTATCGACAACTCAACAAGGTCACAATAAAAAATAGATACCTCTTACCCCGCATTGATGATTTAATGGACCAACTCAGAGGGGCAGAGGTGTTTTCTAAGATTGATCTAAAGTCAGGGTACCATCAGATTCGGGTGAAAGAAGATGATATATCCAAGACGGCCTTGAGAACGCGTTATGGGCATTATGAGTACTTGGTGATGCCCTTCGGAGTGACCAATGCGCCAGCTATCTTCATGGATTATATGAATCGTATCTTCCGTCCATTCTTAGACAAGTTCGTTGTGATCTTTATTGATGACATATTGATCTATTCTAAGACCCGAGAAGAACATGAGGAACATTTGCGTCAAGCTCTACAAGTACTGAAGGAGCAACAACTATATGCCAATCTAGGAAAATGTGAATTTTGGTTGGAAGAAGTGAAGTTCTTGGGACATGTAATTTCTAAGGAAGGCATTGTTGTCGACCCATCCAAGGTAGAAGCCGTGATGGCATGGAAACAACCACAGACAGTCACAGAGATTAGAAGTTTTTTGGGTTTGGTCGGGTACTATAGGAGATTTATTGAGGGATTTGCCAAGATTGCTGCTCCATTGACACACCTTACGAAGAAGAACCAGATTTATGCGTAGACTGAGGTGTGTGAGAAAAGTTTCCAACTGATGAAGGAGAAGCTAACTACGTCCCTAGTGTTAGTGTTGCCACAACCAGAAGAACCTTATGAAGTTTATTGTGATGCTTCCTACCAGGGTTTGGGTTGTGTGCTGATGCAGAACAAACGAGTAGTGGCCTATGCCTCAAGGCAATTGAAGGTGCATGAAAAGAATTATCCCACTCATGACTTGGAGTTAGCGGCAATTGTCTTCGCATTGAAAATTTGGAGACATTATTTATATGGGTGTAGTTTTGATGTATTTAGTGACCATAAAAGTTTGAAATACTTGTTTGATCAAAAGGAACTTAACATTAGGCAGAGGAGATGGATGGAGTTCATTAAAGATTATGAGTTCACGTTACATTATCATCCAGGGAAAGCAAATGTGGTGGCTGATGCCTTAAGCAAGAAGCGAGTTCATCTCTCGTTTGTAACAATGAAGGGGTTGGAGTTGTTAGAGAAGTTCCGTGACTTGGATCTTAGTTTGGATTCCCCATTGGGGAAAGTGCAATGTGGAATGATCATTATAGATAGTGAATTGATAAATGAGATTAAAGTCCTCCAAGTTACAGACGTGTTGACTCAAGAGAAAAGGAAGTTGATCGAGGTCGGCAAGGCACCTGAATTTGAGGTGGGCCCAGACGATATTTTGAGATGTAATGGACGTGTCTGTATACCCGACAATACAGAATTGAGGAAGACCATCTTGGATGAGGCCCATAAAAGCAAGTTGAGTATTCACCCTGGTACCACCAAAATGTATAAAGACCTTAAGCAAAAACTCTGGTGGCCGGGAATGAAGAAACAGGTAGCAGAATATGTGGCTTCATGTTTGACTGGTCAAAAAGCCAAGGTAGAGCATCAGAAACCAGGGGGACTACTAAGGTCGTTAGATATACCAGTATGGAAATGGGATAGTATATCTATGGATTTCGTGGTAGCATTGTCGAAGACTCAACGGAAGTTTGACTCCATTTGGGTGATCGTCGACAGGTTGACCAAATCTGCCCATTTTATACCCGTGAGGACTACTTGTGATGTGACTAAGCTTGCAGTGATCTACATTGCCGAGATTGTTAGACTACGTGGGGTACCCTCAAGCATTGTGTTAGATAGAGACCTGAAGTTCATTTCTCGTTTGTGGGGAGCATAACATGAGGCGCTAGGTACTAAGTTGAGATTGAGTTCAGCCTATCACCCTCAAACCGATGGACAAACAAAAAGGACTATTCAGACCTTGGAGGATCTACTAAGAGCATGTGTGTTGGATGAGCGAGGAAATTGGGATAATATGTTGCCTCTCGTTGAGTTCACCTATAACAACAGCTATCATGCGAGCATTGGAATGGCACCATACGAGGCTCTATATGGGCGTAAATGCCAAACTCCCTTGTGTTGGTATCAGAATGGTGAGAACCTAATTGTGGGGCCAGAATTGGTACAACAGACCACAGATAAAGTTCGTCTGATCCAAGAAAGGATGAAGACAGCACAAAGCAGACAGAAGAGTTATGCCGACCAACGGAGGAAACCGCTGGAGTTTCAAGAGGGTGAACATGTATTTTTGAGAGTGACGCCTACTACTGGCGTTGGTAGGGCACTGAAGTCTAAGAAACTCACTCCTAAATTCATTGGCCCATTTCAGATCCTCCGATGTGTAGATGTGTTTTCTAGTCCAAGAAGAAATTGGACTAAGGGTTTGTGGCTTGGTTTTTATGATCAAGGTTAACAAAAAAAAATAGTGACATTTTATCCCTCTTATTCTTCATTTAGGCCCAACATTTTCTAACCCACAATTTCCACCTTAAATTTCCCTTAAGTCCACAATTTCTGTATACTCACTAAACAAAAAGCAATACTGAAACCCTAGCCACCATCACCTCACACCTCATTTTCTTCGTGTATCCAAAGCTTGGAACTTCTTTTCCTTGTGAACAACTCCGTGGGGCTTAAAGCTTTTTACTAGGAAGAAAAACGACCAAGGTAAGGGCTTTTCCCCACACAAATTAGAGTTAGGTCGTTGGTTGGGTGACATGAAATAAATAATCGTGATTGCTTCTATTTTAAAATGAATAAATGTAGACTAATGGATTAAAATGATAAAACCCCAATTTTTATTGAGATTGAATTGTAATATATGACTTCTATAGTTAAAGTATGAAATGTTATGTTATGTGTGATAAAATTTTAGTTTTACGATGAATATGAAAATAAAGTTTGAATTTTTTTTCTTATATGTGATAAAGTTTTAACTTTTATTATGTATATGAATTGGAGTTTGAATTTTCTTGTCATATATGTTAAAGCGTTAATTTTTATGGCCTATATGATAGAAAGTTTCTATTTTTATGTGTATGTGGTGAAAGTCATAATTTTTATGATTATTTGTCTATGATTATGTGCTACTCATGATAAGGATGTGTTGTATGTGTTCTTAGTGATATGTGGATAAGAGATGATTTTGAAAAGTAATTTTGAATGCATATGACATGATTCTTAGTGGGCTGTGTGGGAATATATATGTTTGATACTATATCATCATGTCATGGCATATGCATCTTCGTGGGAGTTGCCTTAGTGGCAGGTTTGATTTCCCCATTGGTATGGGTGACCTTTCTGTGTGGAAGTTGCCTTAGTGGCAGGTTGATATCTGGATCATATAGTTTTAGGAGCATGCATTATGCATATGTTTGATATACAATTTACCGGTTTGCGCATTTTTTCTTTTAAATTGGAAGTTTTTACTTTTATATGTTTTGTGTTATTCTTTCATATGTTTAGCTTTGGTTTGATGTGGATGATGGAATAAAACTGACCCTTACAACAACATTTTAGGTACTAATGAGTCCGAGGAGATTCAAGAGTAGTTAATGAGTATTGATGTGCGGCGAACGTGGGGCAAAAATGGGTTTTTCGAAACAATTTTGTAATAATAGAGTTGTCGCAATGTTTCTAAGTCCTTTAATCTTTTGTCACAAATTTTTAAAATGTACTAGAATTTTAGAAATACGGAAGTGGTTTCCTTCCGTTAGGAATAATTGTCTTTACTTGTTTTAAATTTTGAATAAATATTTTCTTAATGATATTAAATAACGTGTTTCTTATTAATTATTTAAATGAATAAATGCTAAGTATTAAAAAAAAATTAGTAAACTTTTCTAAACAATAAGTATTTTTTTTTTAAGTAACGTTTTGGATTAAAAATCCGAGGCGTTACAGGGGACATTATTCCTGGTAAGGTTTTGTCATGGAGGGATAAGTTTGATGGTGGAAAGCATAAGCGAGAATGGTTGATTCAATGGGAAGGCATGGATATTGGAGATGCTACCTTGGAAGATGAACTGTTGCTGAAGAGTCAATTCTCTGATTTGCGCCTTGAGAACAAGGCTACTGTTGAAGGTGGGGGTGATGATAGGAATGGGTTGGGCTCCACAAGTGATGAGGGGGATCTCTTAGTTAACAGATATGAGGTGAGGCCTAAGCAATGACGAGTATATGTGAGAAAGAATAAGAAAGGGAAAATGAAAAGTGTGATTGTCTAGCTAGCCTAGTGAATTAATATTCCACTAATAAATAGGAGTGTGTGGGGAAGTAGTTGGATGATTTTTTTTTTCCAGTTACACCTTAGAGGTTGGGCAATGAGAGAATTGTTTTCTCTAACTGATGAGCAGTAGCTCTGGAATCATTTTCTGTTTTCATATCCATTAATACAATAATTATCTTCATCTATTTCTATCTTACCTCTGCTCTATCACCCTCCAACCCACCACACACACACATTTCTCGGCATTTTACCGGAACTTGGTTTCCGTGCGTGTAAAATTGAGTGAAATACACTACCAGAAGTTAGAATTTAACATTTGGTGAGTAAAAATTGGTTGCGAATGAGCAATCATCTTGTGTGTGAAATTATTATGGCTTATCTATAGTGAAATGTTCATCCCCCAACCCACCACACACATTTCTCGGCATTTTACTGGAACTTGTTTCTAAGCGTGTAAAATTGAGTGAAATACACTACTGGAAGCTAGAATTTAACATCCGTGAGTAAAAATTGAGGGCAAATGAGCAATCACCTTGTGTGTGAAATTATTACGACTTATATATAGTGAAATGTTCATCGCCCCCACCCCACCACACACACACATTTCTCGGCATTTTACCGGAACTTGATTTTCGGGCGTGTAAAATTGAGTGAAATACACTACCGGAAGTTAGAATGTAACACCCTTTGAGTAAAAATTGAGGGCGGATGAACAATCACCTTATGTGTGAAATTATACGACTTATATATAGTGAAATGTTCATTGCCCCCACCCCACCACACACACATTTCTTGGCGTTTTACCTGACCTTGGTTTATGGGCGTGTAAATTTGAGTGAAATATACTACTGGAAGCTAGAATTTAACATCTTGTGAGTAAAAATTGGGGGCAGATGAACAATCAGCTTGTGTGTGTATGTCATGCGCATTGTAATGGGGAAGCAACTGCTGAATAGGATAAGCTAATAAGTGTTAGCTTTTCTAATTATTTTTGCATGTCATGCGCATTGTAATGGGGAAGCAACTACTGAATAGGATAAGCTAATAAGTGTCAGCTTTTCTAATGAGAATTATAAAACCTCAAAGAGCTCTTAGAGGAAAAAAAAAAAAAAAAGAATCCGTTGGTGTTCA
This sequence comes from Cicer chorassanicum, assembly GCA_037974735.1. Lineage (NCBI taxonomy): Eukaryota > Viridiplantae > Streptophyta > Magnoliopsida > Fabales > Fabaceae > Cicer > Cicer chorassanicum. The sequence continues at coordinate 55,674,658 of JBBPBP010000001.1, read as the reverse complement.
AGTTGAATGCTTATTGGAATATTTGGTTTACATGGGCAGAGCAGTGTTGTTGATCCAGCGGATATTGTTTAGCAAAATTTAAACAAATTACTATTGCGATACCCTATTTAGTAATGAGTGTTGTCAAATAACAGTTTCAGACTATTTCCGCTCTTCGCTATTGATAATGACAACAAGAGTTTTATTTGACAGCGATTGTTCAGTTTTGGTCGAGAATATGGTTTTGCTTTGGGGTTGATCATTCGAGCTGATATTAAGCTATTAGTTAGCCGACCATAAATTTGGCAGACCGTATGCTTGCTGGTGGCACTATCTGCATAATCAAATACAATAAATATAACATTTATTATTTATAAAATAACATTAATTTTTGCTTAAGATATTTATGATGTTTTGTTTTGAAAAGAGAAAAATTTTCAACCCTTCAAAATTTAAATTCATAATTTCCAATACATATATATAAAACTTTTTTATATTTAAATTATTAACTAGTATACTAAAAGCACTTGTCAGCAGTCTTCTTTTATAAATGCATATATTTTTTTTCTATCATTACTTCCTCTTATATTAAATTACTATATAGTCATTTTAGTATGTAAAAATTAGGTCTTAAAATTTTTTGAGAGATTAAAATGAGTCTATTATCGTAGAAAAATTGAATGTTAGTTTATTTTTGGTGTAAACAGATTATTATCTCGTAGCATCACAACGGTAAAACTCTATCAATTTAATGTTTAAATTTTTTATTTTATGAAAATGGAATTAATTAATACTAAAGAATTATAAATGAATAATATGCAATTTAAACATTCTAACTCTACAAAATAATCACAGACAAATCTCTTTGGAAGCAAGTGGCGGATTTTGCAAAAAAATATTTGGAGGAGCACAAGTATTAACTAAAAATTATAATTGAAATTCATAAAAGTTATATAGTTTTTTTTAGAGCTTCACATAATTCATACATAGTCGACAAGTTGAAAAAGTTATAGCTTCAATTCACACAATTTTTACAATTTTCACAAGTCACATAATTTTCACAATTTACATAAGTTTTTAGAGTTTTACACAATTCAATCAAATAAAATGTATTCACTTTACAATTTTTATCTTTACCGAAAACTTTCTTTTTAAAAAATGAATCAATTTTGACGTATTTTATTGTTTTTGAGTAGAATAAAATTTGCTTTCACAAGTCCTTAACTATTAGTTCAATGACATTGTTAAGTTAAATATCATGTTTTGAGTTCGAATACCTTACAGTTATGTGAATTAATTATGATAATATTTACATCTCTTCTCAAACCAAAAATTGTCTCTAGAATTAATTCTACTTTAAAACTAAAATTTATAGTTTTTTATTTTAAATATATTTTTTACACTCAAATATATTGTTCAATTTACTTTTATATTAAAAAAAATTACTTTTATATTTAAAAAATATTTAATTAAAAATAAATTTACAAAATTAATTAAATAAAAATTATTTTTGATCATCGCAAAAATTAAACACGCACTTAATCAATTTGGACAAAGCATTAAGAAGCCCCACATTGTTAGGCTCCGCTATAAACCTTGAACTCAATTTAGTTTGTACATAGGTGCCACCAAAAGGGCATGAACATGATGTATCATCTCAAAATAAGTAATCATAAAAAGAAATATAATAGCAAATTTAGCCCTACAAGCTCTACTAGGAATATATATTTATAGCAAAGTCAAAAAAAAAAAAAGGAATATCTTGAAAAAAAAAGGGACGCATATTTTGAGATTGTGAACGCGAGGTGGTGGCAATAAACCGCGGATGTAAGCAAGCAGTTCGAGAGTGAGCACTGAGCAGAAGGCAGAAGCAGCAGAAGATGGAATTTAACCGCCGAAACATCCTCCTTATACCTTTATTATTACTAGCAATATCAACATTAACACCGCTTCAATCTTCTTCATCTTCAGAATCAGAATCCATCATCATATCTCGATTCCAAACCTACCTTCAAATCAAAACCGACCAACCAAACCCAAACTACACCCAATCCACCAATTTCCTAACCTCACAAGCCAAATCCCTCTCCCTCCAATCCCAAACAATCGAACTCGTATCCGGAAAGCCACTAGTTCTTCTCAAATGGGCCGGCACTAGCCCAAACCTCCCCTCCATCATGCTCTACTCACACACCGATGTTGTCCCCGCCGAACATGATAAATGGGCCCATCATCCCTTTGAGGCCCATATTGATTCGCGTGGTCGTATTTATGCTAGAGGCTCTCAGGATATGAAGTGTGTTGGTATGCAGTATCTTGAAGCTGTTAGGAAGCTTAAGGGATGGGGGTTTGTGCCTAAACGTGATGTTTACTTGGTTTTTGCTCCTGATGAGGAGATTGGTGGACATGATGGTGCTGAGAAGTTTTCTTTGTCTGAGGTTTTTCGGGAATTGAATGTTGGCATTGTGCTTGATGAAGGTAAATAAATATTGTGGTTATTTATTTGGAAGGAACTTTATATATTCCCAACATTGCTTTTTAGATGTACACACAGGGAAATTCTAATATGGAGTGGACATGTACTTAAAAAATATTTAAAACTTCAAAGACCACATATGTCGTCCTTTGAAGTAGACATTAACGGTCATTTTCACTTTCATGATTGAGATAGTGACTTAAATGATACCGGTTCCATAACAATAACGTAAAAACAAATATGTATCTCGAAGACAAAGAGAGGGTCATGAATTATTAATTTTGAAGAGTAGCATCTACCGTCTTTAAAATTTTCCATATTTTTAAGTATTGGTTCGCGGTGATCCACCGTAAAAATTATTTGTACACATGCAGAAAAACGTGAGTTTTGTGTCATCTGGATTCTAGAAGTATACTTTCGAAAACATGTGGTTGTTTAGAAATGTGGGGTGGGGAAAGTTGCTCCCTGAAGAAAAATATTCTTATGATGACACGTGGCGGAATTTCACACCTTCTAACATAGCTTTTCGGATGTACGCATTTGGAAATAACGAGAATTTTGTGTTGTCTAGAAGTATACTTCCAGGAAAATATGTAGTTAGGAATTACACTTTTGAAAACATGTGTGGTTGTTTGGAAATGTAGCGTAGCAAAGTATTCTTCTAATGACATGTGGCGGGATTTCACGTATTGTTTGTTTATGTTATTTCATGCTCTTGCACGATATATTTACTACTACTTTGAAAATAGAAAAACAATCCAATTGATTGTGTGTGTCACTAGATATTTAGATAGTCAAGTAAAAAAATTATGAAAGCTTTTAGGCATTAGAAGGAAAAATTTAGTCAATAAAAGTTTGAGGAAGACTATCAGTGTAGGTTGAAGCTCCAAAGGGTAGCTTTTGATTGGTCGTATAGGGGCACAGTGACTTTAATATTTATCTACCTATGCTAAGTGTGTTTGGGGATTGGAGTGCTAACTTAGTTGGGACATTTTTCTTTCACAGCAATGCCTGTTTTGCTTAAAAAAATTCTAAGTGTGTTTGGTTTCACTATGGAAATCATTAGAATTGATTCTGCCTCAAGACAAAACCAATTCTAGTAGAAATTATGTTTGGTCACTGTTGGGCAAACTTAATTTTGCTTCCAAACCTCACTTTGATTACAAGTGAAAAAGAGTAGTTTTGTACACTTGGTTTTGCATCTAACTTGCATTTAGAGTGAAATCATCCAAATATGAATCACTTTGTTCAAACTCATTTTTAATTTATAAAATCAATTTTGTGCAAAATAACTTTTATTGAAAGCTCACCTAAACACACTTATTTGATGATGTATTAACTATGAACCTTTGATTTCTAAATCTAACTTTAGTCACTATTAAACTCATTTCTACTTTTTATTCACTTACAAATAAACAGGGCTGGCTTCTCCGGATGAGCATTACAGGGCGTTCTATGCAGAGAGGAGCCCATGGTGGATGGTGATCAAGGCTGTTGGGGCTCCTGGACATGGGTCCAAGCTTTATGATAACTCTGCTATGGAGAATCTCTTGAAGAGCATTGAAAGCATCCGAAGGTATCGTGCCTCGCAATTCGACTTGATCAAGGCCGGCTTGAAGGCTGAAGGAGATGTTGTTTCCATTAACATGGCCTTTTTGAAGGCTGGAACTCCATCTCCAACTGTAAGTCAATCTTGCTTTGTGTAATGTAAAACTTTAAGTTATAGTTGTGTGCGGTTATGTCACAATATTATATATATATAAGACAAATGCAACCTGAATTGTATCACGTTGCAGTTCGGATGGCTTCTCTAAAACTTTAATGTTGCAGTCACAATCATGTTTGCGAACAACTATTTGAAATTTTGTGTAATATATAAGATTGATTATTCCATGAATAGTATATAGCATTTAATCGAAAACACATTCTTTGTCAACATGTTTTTTTCTCTTATCACATTAATATTCTATTATACATTGGAGTGGAATATGCAAACAGTGCTATGCTTACCATTGAATTGGCACATTTCACATGTTTGTGTGCTAACAAATTTAAACAATTATTATGGTTGAATTCCACCCAAACGATGCTATTCTATCTTTCTTTTGCTGTGCACCAGGGTTTTGTCATGAATTTGCAGCCATCTGAAGCAGAAGCTGGATTTGATATTAGAGTGCCACCAACTGCTGATGCAGAATCACTGGAGAGACGAATTGCTGAAGAATGGGCACCGGCTTGGCGCAATATGTCTGTTTCTGTAAGTAGCTAATTATCCATTTTGGTTTATATTTATCATCCATGTATCGTAAATACATAATTCACTCAGCTAATAGGTGACTTCTTTATCTTTCACTTTTATAGAAATTTCCAGCCATAGGAAGTATTTCTACGACTAAGCTTGAAACTTTCTTCTTTTTCTTTTTAGAACTAACATCTATCTATATTTTAAAACATATCAGATAATGTTCTTCATCTTCTGCAATTTTATCGTCTTTTCTATGTGAAAAGGTTAATGTTATGGTTGATGCAGCTTGGTGTTTAGGTATAGAACAAAGAAAACAAAGCTGAAAATAGCAGTCCGTTCAAATTCCGCTATGCAACAGTGTTATAGTGTCACTATAGTCATTATTTGACAACATTTTGTTCTAAGTAGCATATTATGGAACAATCGTGTTCAAATTCCGCTATGCTATAGCGTTATAGCACTGCTATAGCCGCTATTTGGGTTTCAGGGATTGACCTAACCTTTTGGAGGTTATGACAATAATGGGTAGGATAAAGATTGTTTTGGAATAAACTGACTTTAAAAGAATGGTTTGAAGCTAGCATTCTGTTTTCTCTCAATTTCATACAAAATAATACGATTAATTATTTATGACTTATTGACTTTTCTTTTGTTGAGAAAAGAATACCTCTTATTAGATTCTCCTGCTAATATATTTTAGCTCGGACAGTTCAAACAGAAGGTACCTGTAACTGATGCGTACGGGAAACCAGTCGTCACCAAAACTGACAGTTCCAATCCCTGGTGGGCATTGTTAGAAAAAGCTGTCGAAGAGGCTGGTGGGAAACTTGGTAAGCCAGAGATCTTTCCTGCCTCAACAGATGCGCGCTATTTCCGCAATCTTGGATTGCCAGCAATTGGGTTCTCACCTATGGCAAACACTCCTGTTCTACTCCATGACCACAATGAGGTGATTTTTATGATATATTGTGTGCCTAATTGATGTTGGTATGCTTATCGACAAAAGTGATGTCATTGTCTGTAGGATTATAATCTGATTTGTCGTTTAGAACTAGAAAGCGAGGCTTGCACAATGTCCTAGTTAAGAAAAGGTTTTCATGAAGATGGTTGCATTAGCTATGTTATGCATAAAACAGTGTAGTCCTCAACAACAAAAAATTAGGTTGACTTTTTCCATAATTTTGTTTTCATGTTATTTCTTATTACTTTTTAGAATTTTGGTTGGGTCTAACTCAACCCTACAAAACTGATTTGTAAGGTGAGGGTTGTCTCCCACTTATAAACACTTTTTTAGGCCATTTCTCATCGAATGTGAGACTCTCAACATACACTCTTCACAACCAGGATTGGATATCTTGAGTGTGACCCAAGTGGCCTCGTAACGACCATTGCCCAACAAATTTTGGATAGAATTTGATTTCATCTTAGAATTTGGGATGTGTCTAACTCTACTCCACAAAATCGACATGCATGGTTAGAGATGCCTCCCATTTATCAACACTTAACTTTATTGGAAATGAAAGTGTTCACCATAAACATGGAAAATAAAAGTCAATGACTATATAACTACATCGACTTTGTGTTCTGAGAAATGTTGTAGGTTTGTTTGAGTTAGGTTGTATCCTTAGGGAGAAGGCTGTGTGATAGGACGCCTGGGCATATTCTAGAAGAAGGTGGGGCCATGTGGGAGAGAATGAGTTAGTTAGTGAGGTGTCATATGAGGTCACCTGATTCTATCAGAAGGAGGGTATTATATACGGATAGGTTGGTGTGCGAGAGGATTCAGAAAGGTTGCTAGCAATTGGTTAGGAGAGATTTCTCTCTGCTTTAGGAGTTTAGCTCTGGTTAGGAGTTCATAGAACTCTGGTTTATTATTTCAGTTCTGTTTTCATCCAGTGTAAGAGCTTCAAGCTCATCATTTTCAGTAAATAAATTCAGTTTTCATATCTTAAAATTTGTGAGTTCTATATCATTGTGCCAGAACAAAGTGGTTACAAAAAATGACAATGCTTTGCACCTTTTTTTTTTTTTTTGTTATATCCTATTTTCATGCAGTTTGTTGGTGTGAACTGATCTTCTATTAGTTTGGAGTTCAACTTTGACTTATGTGTTGCTTCTTCTCTATGCAGTATCTGAACAAAGATGAATACTTGAAAGGGATCAAAATATACGAGTCAATTATTAAATCATTTGCATCCTTCGACGAACATGGAAGAGATGAAAGGTCCAAAGATGAGTTATGAGCAAGTGGTGTGACAGTTTCCCTTTCTTAATGCCAACACTCTGGCCTTGTCTCAGATGCAACATTATTTGAAGTGACTCAATTTTAGTTTTTGGTATGCAATAATAAAGAGGGTATCTGATATGTATAATAAAGAGGAAATAAACCCTTCGGTTTAAGTTTGGCCATAGAAACTTAGCTTTGTGTTGAATATTTTCCAGAACTTAATTTTCTGTGCATAATTTTGTAATGGAAAACCACTGTATTATGTTTGATTGTGTTCATAGGTTAGCTTTTTCTAAAAAGTGCCTTACATTAATTAATAGAAATGCAACAAACAAGGGCTACAAAATTGTTTATTAGTCAAACTGGACAGACTAAAAGTTTGTTATATGAATGTAAATTACTTGACACATGAACTACAAATGTTTAAAAAGCATTTCATGTTATGATTATTAAGTTTCTATTTTCTAAAGGAACTTTTCTGAGTATTTGATAAAAATTGTTAGATGTTATACGGTTGTCTTAAATTTGGAAGATATATAATATAAGATTAGCTTAAATATATTTTACGGTTATCGATAGTTTATTTTATTTTGATGGGGTGAGTGGAGTGGATTGATTGAACCTCAAAGAAAAGAGGACTAGTGTTACAGAACCAAAGGTTCCTATGTTCGAAGGATTATAGTTTCTATTCACAATTTTAAAAAATTACACCTGTCTTCATAAGTATACTATGAGTTTTTTGAAGAAACTTTGGAGAATAGAAAATGAATGTTGCACCCAAAGTCCTACATTGCTGATTGAATTGTAATTTTTTATTATTATAATAATAAAATAAATATATTTTTTTCTTTTTGAATTCTGATAAAAGATGTATATTAATATTAATAAATTAATTAATTAATATTAGTATACATCTAACTGTGATATTAACCAAGTAAATACCTTGTATATATCATAAAATTATATGATTGTTATCAAATTTAGTTTTTATATTATCAATTTTCTAAATTATCTAAGAAATTGCAAGTTTGTTCTTGCATTGATATGTGTGAAGGCTATAATGATATTAAATTGTTAATGTTCGACATACATTTGAAATAAGTAAATAATGTCAGTGATATATTTGATAATAAATTCACAATGTGGAATAAATTTGATTAATATTTTGCATTTTTTTATGATAATATATATTTATATTAAGGAGGCACATCCTTATATAAGGTCATTGAGAATTACCAATCTTGTTTAATATTTTACAGTGTAATTTATATGTAGTCCATCAACTGGATAATTACATACTTAAAGTTAATTATACCGGATGAATAATATGAGACATATTGACAGAGTTAGGGGTGAGCACGACTCAATCCAATTCTAAGATATGCCAATTATATGTTTCATTTGATCCGAAAAAAAATTATGTTTACTTGGGTCGAAGGACCAATTAGTCTAAATATTTGGTTAGACCAAAATTTAAGGACGAGTTAAGGTCTCGTTCATCCCATCTCTTATTCACTCCTCTCTCCTAGTTGTTAGCTCTATAATGTTGGTAATGATAATTTTGCAAACAAAATATTAATGTGGAATTTATGTAAGTTTAGCTAGAAATTTTGTAGTAAAAAATTATTGTAAGAATTATATGTTGAGATTTTTTTTGTTACAAAATAGAAAGATGAACAAAGACAAGAAAAAAAAGGACTAAAAACAAAAAACTTAACACAAATGATATGCTCTAGGAGCACAAATGACATGTCATGAGGAGTCTCATTGAAAATGATAAGGTTACTAAAGTTTCCAACACATTTTTTTAGCTAAAAAATTAGGAGCAACATTGTCGTCATAAAGGGTGTGACATAAAGTGATAACCTAATCTTTATCTAAAAATTGCTTGATAAACGAAACTAGAGTGAGACATAACACATGCTTATAGCCTGAATCCCAACACAAATAAAAATCATGATACAAACTTTGAATTTCAGCATGGGATGATGACATTGTCGTGAAAACCGTGGAGGAAATAACTAGAGTGATCACAAATTAAGCTACCAAATCCAACTTAGTTAGACTCGAGGAATACACTACCAATAATATTGAGAGCTACTAAATTAATAGCTGGGCAAGACCAAGAGACAATACAGAGTGAAGAAATCGAAATGAAAAGACAACCCATGATGAAAAAGAGAGAACACGTGAACACCAATATCCTCAACAACATCCATTGTTTCCTCAAAAACCATTTTCTTGCGAGAGCACCAAATCTTCCACAAATCTTTTGTCACCTGCACTACAAATAAAACACACATTCATAACAATAAGACCACGAGACATGCAGGCAAACCTAAAGCGAATAAAATAATTACAACTTTTTGTCAAAAAAAAAAAGAATCACGACATAATTGCCACAAAATAAACTAGACATTCGAGAGAACATGAAGACACCAAATTTAAACTTCAACTAACCTCCCCCATCACCAGACTTTAGTGTCCAAAATCCATTAGTAACCAACTTTAACATAATAGTCATATATTGAGTTTGAATATATGGTAAAATACTAGTCTAACATATTTAATTTTTTACTTTTAATTTTTAAATCACCTTATAATTTGTTTCAATTGTTCTTCAAATTAACTTAATCTCATTTTAAACAAATTCGATGTTAGTTCTTATTTATAGGAAATCAAATTTGTTCCAATCTAAAAATAAGTTCGAATCTAAAAATTAATCAAATAAAAATATAGCTGTATAACTAGTCTCAAGTCCTACTCACACGTAATCTTACAATTCTAGGAAGCAAATTTTATTTTATTTTATTTTTTTTTGACTAAAATGGAGTTTGGGTGGTAGACCGTTTTTTAAAGTGCTTCACCTCACCTTAAAAACCGTGGCGCGATATATAGCTCACTCTTACAGACAGTGTGCAAACTCTTAGTTGTGTGTGCGCGAAAAAGAGTGACTGAAAGAGCGAGTGATGTTTCCGAAGGAGAATAATAATAACGGCTACCACCAACCACCACCACCGCCGCCGGGAATGTTACAAACTCATAATCACAGAGACCGAGCCCGCCGTGGCACTCGCCGGTCACGTGCTTCCACTTCTTCTCCCCTTATTAGGGTTTCCGATACTGAACAACAGCAACAACTTCAACCTCAACCTCATCGACCTCCTTGCACCGATTACGACATGGCTTATTTCCATTCCTACGCTCACCTCGGTATTCACCAGGAGATGATCAAGGTTTTCAAACTCTACTATTTCTATTTTGTTACTTTCTTCATTTCAATGTTTCTCAATTACACATTACTCATTGTCTGTGAAATTTGAATGTCATAAACCCTAGTTTACTTTATAGTTATATTGCTCCTTGTTCCTGGAGTTAGCTTTCAGCTTTCCTTTTATACGTAGTTAACTTATATAGTATACCTTCAATTTGGTCGATACATTATATAAAATGTAATGGCATTGCTAAATCTTAGGAAAGAAACCATGCAAGAATGGTAACAATGAACAGTCGTCGCAATCTTGAACAAAGAGAAAATATGCAAGTTGGAAATGAACGGAAATCATGGGAAGATGGGCCTATTAGAAGGATTCATTTTTCTTCGTTTATACAACCCTTTGTAAATTAAAGCATTCTCATGTAATAAATGGTTACTGTCTTAACTATTCGCGATTCATCAAATAGTCACTAGACCGGAATAAATAGTCTTTAAATTATTCTCGAGAAATAATCCCTAAACAGTCTATGAATAGTTTAGCAACTATTTATTACATTTCTATTGTTTAGGGATAAAATACAAGATAATGTGATAGTTTAGGGAGGAAATTGAAGGTTTACTCACAATTTAATTATATTGTAGACTTGAAAATCTGAATGGAAATGGGGGAATGGTGCAAAAATTACAAACACTATATGAAAAAGAGGGATAAGTGAACTTTTGATTTACACTTGCTAATATCTTCCACTTTTTTTCTCCATTCTTTTCGTCATTTGTGTTTTCTCTCTACAATTCATCTCGAAGAATGTAACACAGCTCGAAGAAATTAAATTCTTTTGCCTCGTTGCAATATGTGATTCATTTGTAAATGTAAATGCAAATGCTATTCTTGCCTTGGTTAATTTGATCTTCTGGACTTGTCCTTAAAATTGTTTTTCCTTGTTAAAATATATCGATTGTATCATTTACTTCAAATTTATTAATAGATATGGCTATTCTTCACTGTTCTCTGCGATAAAATTTCCTTTTAGTAAAAGTAAAATGACTAAAGTATCTTGTTATTTTTTCCTGTTATAGATGGTATACGATCTTCCTCTTTGTTGTACTTTTCTTTCCTGTGGTCTAATATGACATAATTTTTTCCATAAAACTTAAAAAACCACAAACGAATGTGCCCTAGGTCCTTGCAACAATTTTTTATGATTAACTCATATGGCTTCTATTTTCTGTAGAGCACACTGCACTTGATATTTTTATTGGGGTTTCTTTTCATAGCATATAACAGATATGTTGAGGGTAGGGCAGACGATTTTTTTTTTTTTGTGTAATTTGTAGTTTCGTTTGTTTTTCTCTAAGAAGGATTCCTTGTCCTCTAATGCATTGTAATTTCTTCTCTTTTGTAATTATTTTTTAGTTAATACAAAATTAATCTTTTTATTTGTTGTTTCTTTTTCTTTTCTTGCCCTGGTTTGGTACAGGATCATGTGCGGACTGAAACTTATAGGGAAGCAATCATGCGTCATCAGAGTTTTATTGCTGGCAAAGTAATTTAGCAATCATACATACATTGTTTTAATAGATTTGTAAAATTTTTCTATGTGGATTTTGTTTTGTATGGCGGAAGTTGGTAACAATGCAATTTAATTTACTATTTTTGGAAAATTTGGTTTAGAGTTTCTAAGCTTAGATTGATTTGGATAAATTCCAAAGTAAAATTCTTTTTATATCACGTTTGAAATAATATTTTATACAGGACTTCCCTATATCCATGTCATGAATGAGAAAGATTATGATTTAGATTGTTTGTCTTTAGATATGATATTCATGATAGGACATGGCAACTTTGTTTGATCTATGCAACTAACCCACCTAGTGAAAAAGGTTTTGCTAGATATTCCTATGCTGATCTATGTTGGGCACACTGGGCATTTGCCCCCACTACAATTGCCATAAGTTCAATATTATATATTTATGTCAGCTGCTGTATGATATATTGTACATAAGAACTCACCATACAACGTCATATGTATGAGTGTGGCCCCCACAACTTACAATTTATGGATCCTTTACTGATTATAGTTTGCACCTAGAGTTAATTGTGAGCCTTTACCACTTTGTCGTGGATATTCTTACAATAATACAACATATCCAGAAGCTGGTGTCATGGGAGGAATTTTATTAACAAATAAATTTGAATTTCCTTGTATCTATTTGTGAACTCTTGCAATATGATAAAATCAATAATTGTTGTAAATTCAAATATGATACTTCTATTCATACTTAATTGTTATTAGAACTCTTAGTCAAAAAAGAGGACTTTGTTCATCTCCAAGTGAATTAGGTAGCTTACACCATGTGGAGTGCCTCTTGTTGGGGTTTAGGAATAAGATCTAACTATTGATGGTCTTTCATGGTTTTCTTTTTTGTATGGTTTGGATTGAAGTCCATTCTGGCTTTTCATGTTCCCTGTCCTCCTACATCTGTACATTATTTCTCTCTTTTCTCTCTTAAGTATTGTTTGTCTTCAGGTCGTAGTTGATGTTGGATGCGGTACAGGAATCCTTTCCATATTTTGTGCTCAGGCCGGTGCAAAGCGGGTAAGCTATTGGCATTGGTATACTCTTTTAGTTGGTATGGAAAGACTTGTGTTATATATTTTGTTAAAAAATGTTTTTTTTTCCATTAAAATAAATGCAAAACTGTTTAAAATTTTTGCAAATCCTTTTTTCAGTTTCCACCTCATATGCAATGATGTACTTTTCTTACACATTTTATCATAGAAGAAGGAATATTGCTTTTAGTTTCTTTTTCAATATAGTTAGGTAGATCTGGCATATTCCGTTTTATTGATTTAGTTCGTAGTTGTTCAAATTAGGATTCACAGAAATTTTTTATTGAGTTTTAGTGCCCATATATTATTTATATAATCTGGAGATGCTGTGGATGTATCATGGATATGTTGCTTATCTGCCTTGTATTTGTTTTAAGTTCTATTCTTCTCTACTCCTTTTGTTTAATATTATTTAACTGTGGAGGATCTTGGGTATGTTTATTTAAAATTTTGGAAGTTGACTCATACTCTTTTGGATTAAGACTTTTAAAACAGTACTTTTTGAAGCCTGTCTTTTGTTTTCATAATTAGGCTTTTAATCTAGTTTTTCAACCTATGATTTATTCCAAATTCTGAAGTGTTTGACATGGATGAGATTGTGGAATTTTATCTTTCCAGGTGTATGCAGTTGATGCTAGTGACATTGCTCTGCAGGTAATAATTTCAAAGATACAGTTTTAATTGGTATAAGCTTCATTTAGTTAACACGGGTAAGGGCAAAAAGTTCAAGATCATGGCATATTGTTTACAAGAAAGTAGAAACTAACTAATATCCAATTCACTCTGACTAATTTTATTCCTGCGCAACAACCAATTATTATTCAACTAGGTGCTATTGGTTGCATGGAAAGAAAGGACTGGCTGAACTGAGCTATCTAATTAATACTACTAGAAATAGAAAACACAAATAGAATAAAACATGAATTTTATTTTATGTACACTCTCCCCAGTTCTGTTGCTACCGTGCGCTGAACTGAATTTTATTTTATTTTATTTTATTTAAGAATTGTGTAGTCGACCTTACCTAGTCCTCTCATGAAAGAAAGCAATGGCTTCAAATAGCGGTGTTATAGCGCAGCGGAGTTTGAACAAATCACTATTGTTCCACAATATGCTATTTAATACAAATAGTTCTCAAATAGTGGCTACGGCGGTGCTATAGCAATGTAGCATAGCGGAATTTGAACAAACTGCTATTTTCTGTGATTTGCAATTGATAACATTGGTTTGAAGAAAGATATAATGCCAATTGATTATCACACATGAGTTCACTTCCCTAATCCCATGTAATAACTCCTTATATTGCAAACAACAATAACAAAAGTTGATTGCCAAAATAATAAGTACAAATAAGGAGTTCTTTACATGGAGTTAGGGAAGTGAACTCATGTGTCATTATCAGTCGGCATTATATCTTTCTTCAAACCCCGTCTTTCATGAGAGGACTAAGCACATAAAATCTGATTGCTACTTTATCCGAGAGAAGATCCTTTTAGACACCATCTGAACCTCTTCATTAAGCTCCAGTAATCAGTTGATTGATATCTTCAGCAAATCTCTACGGGGACTTCATTGTTTTTATATGTAACAAATTGGATGCTTAAGATATATATGCTCCAACAGGAGGGAGAGTGTTGATTATAGTCGTAATTAAGATTATTCTCTGTATTTTTTAATAGTTTCCCTAGTTTTCTACTTTTTCTTATTTTGATAGATTCTTTCTTGTATATATATTTTGTACAGCCCCATTGTGTAATGTAAGTCATCCATTCGAAATTATTCAATGACTTAACATGACCTTGATGTCATATTAGAATTTGGGCTTTAGGGCCTAATTGAATCCCACAAAACTGGCTGATATGATGAGAATTGCCTATGCTTTTTGAACTCTTCTCTACTTGGGGTTTTCTGCTACAGTTCTTCTGTTTCTCTTTTATAAGTTTAATGGTTGAGTCTGTCATTGCAATTAGGTTGTTATGATGTTTAATAGCACTTTTTACCACGAGTTATTGGTTTCAATTAGTTGTTTTCTTTTGCAAACAGGCAAATGAAGTTGTTAAAGCAAATAACCTGTCTGATGTTGTCATTGTATTGCATGGACGAGTTGAGGTAGGCTCTTCTGAACAATATATGTTTTTCATTCATTGAAATATTTTATGGCTTAAGTCTTGACATGAGGTTTGACCTCTATACTGTCCAAACCATTTGGTAAAATGATTGAAAATCAAATTGCAGAATTTGATATTGAGATGACAAAATAATTGGTGCAAATCAGTGAGTGCACTATTTGGTCAAGTAAATTGTTCTTAAGTAGAGTTTTCATCTCAAGACAATTGATCCCAAAATTAAATAATTGTTATGATTCAGTCATAAATTTTAATTGAACTAATGAATAAAATTGGCAAAACGATAAATACAATAACAAAAATAATAAGGCTAATAACACTCATTTTTATTCTTGAAAAGGTAATGAACTTCAAAATTTACATAAATTGGTTAGGCAACAAATCATCTAGGCGGTCCTTGAAAATTTGAAATAAAAGTTGGTTCATAACAGAAACAACTAATTGATGGCATCTCTAAATAAAATTTGAAAATTAAAAAAGAGAAAAACGAAGCCAAAACTAGTCTCTAGATAGTGAAAATCTCTTTGCTCCGGTGTCTCTAATAATATGATGACAAAGCTTTTTAAAAGATAAAAAGTTGTCATTGCTCTCTGTCTTCTTTTCTCCTTGAATGACTCTTCTTATTTCTTCCTTTTCTTTCTGTTCTGTTCCACAGCTCTGTTTTTATTTCTTACTCAAGAGCCACTTATCCGTGCAAATTTTCACCTCAGTTTGAGATTTGTTTAGGTTTTTATCATCTTTTTTGCAATAGATTGTGTATTCCTTTTTTAAAATCCTCCTTCACAGGCTTTCTTTTTCAACCAATATTTCAACATTTGAACACTTGAACATGTGCTATCAATCATGTGCACAGACTTATGAATATGGTCCTATGAAACACGGATTCCGACACGACACAGACACAGACACAAACACATTTACACTGTTAATGTATAAAGTATAGGACTGACATCGATACACATATATTTATTTATTTATTTTAATTAAATAAAATATGAACATTATTTATAAAAAGAACTAATTTAATATCTTTAACTCCCTATCATAGTTGTGACACATCTTTAACCCCCATATATGCGTCTGGGATGTGCCAAGGGCCAAGGGGTGTCTAAAGTGTGTCGCAACAAACAAAAAACATGTTTTTTGTGAAGCACTTGTTTGAGTTGATGGGCAGGTATCGTATGAGTATCATACAAGTGTCTGACACCGACGCATGTATAATTCTCCTTTGTAAACTTTATATCCATTACTAGGATCAAGCTTTGTATTTTTTATATTCACCTTAGCCTGTGGTTTTTGCAGGATGTTGAAATTGACGAAGAGGTGGATGTTATAATTTCAGAATGGATGGGTTATATGCTTCTATATGAGGTGCATATTAGGATACTTATGATTTTGAGTAAATAATTATTTTGAGAAGTTAAAACAAGTTATCATGAAATTGGTGGAGGAAACCATAAATTAACTTCTGAGGGAACTGATAATTTAATAACTTGAATGAATTGGCATCAAACAAATGTATTTTTTTATCATTGAAATGGTTACAATACTGATCTTTCATAAAACACATGGCATCATATCACTTTATGTATATAGTCAATAGTCAAAACCACCAAGTAAAAAATGGTTGTTGTGTTAAATATATAAACCATTCACGTGCTTTCATCCAAAAGCTGAAGTTGTAGGAATAGTTAGTTTGCGGCATGGTTCCAAAGGGCTTGCATGAGGGGGCATAGTAAATACAAAACCATACATGTGCTTTCATCCAAAAAGTTAAGCTTTTGAGATAGTTAGTTCATGACAAGAAGTTTTCATTAGATGACAAATTAGTACTTAAATTTGTCTAAAGCAAAAGTTAAGGCATATTATTTCTACTGTTACCATCTATAGAAATGTGAAAGCAACAGTCGTAATTTATTGGGATGTATGTATCTTTTTGGGTGGACGAACCAAAGTAACCAGCAAAATCTTGGACTGTTGTTTGTTTTCTTCCTTTTGTTTTTGTTTTCCTTTTTTACATTTTGGGTAGGATTCGAGAAGGGTTGCGTTACTACTTCAGTTCAATATGGGTCTGCTCCTGTTTGAAGTGATACTCAGATGTCAGCTTGCCATGACTTCCTTTTCCCATCTTCACAGTACATCCACTTCTATAATTTTATTGGTTTGAAGATTTTATTTTCTTGTAGAGCATGCTTGGGAGTGTGATTACTGCTAGAGATCGCTGGCTGAAACCTGGTGGTCTCATTCTTCCTTCAAGTGCAAATGTATGTATATGGCTTATAATTTATACTTTTATGGATACCTCTTATTAAAAGTTATTTTGTCTGGTACAATCCCAGCCCATAAGGATTCACAAATCTAATTGTGATTGTGGTTACTTTACTTATACATGAAGCTTACAATTGCTAGAATGTGGTCTGGAATGACTGGATTTGGTTTATCTTGCACACAGTATTACAATAATTTTGACCTTTTAATGTCTTGCCCAAAAAAGGAAAAAGTGCTGACCTCTTGGTGTATTATTCTCCAGTTGTACATGGCTCCTGTCACACATACCGACAGATACAATGACAGCGTCGACTTTTGGCGCAATGTTTATGGAATTGATAGTAAGTTCACTGCTTAATAACTTAGATATCATCCTAGACTGTAACTAAGATTTCAAAATCTATATATTATTCTACTTGGTACAGACGTATGCTGAAGCTGGATTTGCTTACTGTTATTTTGAATGGACTTTTGATGCTTGTAATGTAATCTGTTTTGAAAAATTAATACCATCTTTTCTTATTTGTCCTTAAATATATCATTTACCATATAGATGAACAGTTTCTCATCACTCTGCAGCATTCTTTTTCACTGCACTCACTTTATCACGGCCATTGTCTTGAAATATCTTTTCATTCCCTTGTTAGATTGTTCCTTTTTTATCTCCTTGAGATCATTATGCCTGGACTGAGTACTTGTATCTTGTGTGTTGGTAGAACCCTGAATGCAGGCAACGCCCAAGAGGGTCCTTTAGGAAAGAACTGAGAAGCCACTACTAGTCTAATACTAGGGGAAAACCTTAATCTGTTAATGAGGCCCAGAGTGATTAGCGGCTCTCCCCTGATAGAGTGTGCTGGCTTGGGAGTCTCCATCCTCACCTTTTTCTGTAATTCCTTTTAATTTCCATTAATACTTCTAATAGTGTCTCCTATCATGCCCACCTGGTTTTACCACAAACTATGTAGGTGAATTCATGTGACATTTGTTGGAGCCGAGAGTATCCTCTGGCTTGAGAACTTCTGCTGTTATCTTTTTTCTGTAATTCCTTTCGATTTCCATGCGATGCTGCTGAATGCTGATAGGATTTCTTGGTTTTAGCAGAAACTAAGTGGGTATATTAAAATGTTAATAATCAGCGTTTTTGGCATCTCTTGGATGAGTCAACTTTAGTCAAATGTCCTTGCATGTGGGTTATCCTATTTTCAATACTTCTGTTTTGGTTAGTGAAATGATAAACTTGGTTTCTTAGAAATTTTAGATGTTGGAGCGTATCTGTAGGAGTCTCCTCATTGACTAGTAATATGGATGATAGTGGTTATCAGTGGGGGCAACCCTCACCATCAGCTAGCTTATGGGGTTGTGTTAGGCTTAACCCAAACTCTATGATAGACCCAACCACATTGATTAGTAATATGGCCGAGATAGTGGTTAACTGGTTATAAGTGGAGGACGACTCTCTCGCTAAAATCTTGCTTTTGGGGTTAAGTTAGGCCAAATTCAAATTCTAAGACTGTATTCCAAGCATGTTCCTTGAACCTTTAGTGAGGTATTTATACTATTACTAGGGTAGAATAGTCTGTAAACATCCGATTTCCTTTCTGTTAGAATATTAGAAAGTATCTTATAATATCTATTATATTATATTAGAGTATCTTGAGTTATTTCATAGGATCAATTTATATTCATAGAGTATCTTAGAATATCTCTCATTATTATTATGATTTGTTCCTAATTTAGGATTTAGTCTATGTTTCTCTATAAATAGAGATTAGTATTGAGTCTTTTGTAATCAAGTCAGCATTAAGCTATTATCAATAATATTCAAACCCTTATTATTTTCTCTCCTCTTTTTCTCTAAAATCCCACAACTTCAACACTTTCATCTATTGCTTTTCTTAACAGTTTTTACTTTTGGTTTTGGTTGCAGTGTCTGCCATGTTATCATTAGCAAAACAGTGTGCATTCGAGGAACCTTCTGTGGAGATGATAACTGGTGAAAATATTTTGTCATGGCCACATTTGGTGAGTACACGCTAGTGTTATGGTCACTCTTTAATTTGACTTCTCTTTACTATTATGCATTCTGAATAACATGGTTGTCAAGGTTATACATGTATATTTCATGCTTGAGTTGCGTTTGAAGAATGGTTGGTTAACTTAAAGCTGCGAATAATGGTTTTTGAAGAAAGTAGAAGACAAAATAATATAATACTTTCATATTTTATTACTACAGCCTTAAGCTGTTTATATAGGAAAAGAAATTACAATAGTAATACTGAGTAATAATGACAGAATCATAAAATTAAAATAAACATAATAATATAAAATAAAAGAGAATCAAATATGATTTCTCTTGATTCTTCAACACCCCCCTCAAGTTGGTGCATAGATATCTGTCATGCCCAACTTGGCTATAAGTCGTTCAAAATTGGGTCTTGCCAAACTTTTTGTCAAGATATCAGCAGTTTGCTGATTGGAAGTCACAAATGGCAGGCATATAATTCCAGCATCAATTTTTTCTTTTATGAAATGGCGGTCAATCTCAATGTGCTTGGTTCTATCATGTTGTACAGGGTTGTGAGCTATACTTATTGCTGCTTTGCTATCACAGAACAATTTTAAGGGTGAGTCAACTTTCATTTTCAATTCGTCCAAGAGTTTACGAATCCATAAAAGTTCACAGATTCCTTGAGCCATTGCTCTGAATTCAGCTTCTGCACTGCTTCGAGCAACAACCCCTTGTTTCTTACTTCTCCAAGTAACTAAATTTCCCCAAACATAGGCACAATATCCAGTGGTGGATTTTCTATCAGTAATTGATCCTGCCCAATCAGCATCTGTAAATATAGAGACTTCTCTGTCATTAGTTTTCTTGAAGTACAAACCCTTTCCAGGATTGGATTTCAAGTACCTTAAGATCCAATAAACTGCCTCCAAGTGTTCTTCATAGGGAGAATGCATGAATTGGCTTACAACACTCACGGAGAAAGCGATGTCAGGTCTAGTGTGGGCTAGATAAATAAGTTTGCCGACTAACCTCTGGTATCTTCCAATCTCAACAGGAACACTGCCTTTCTCCCAAAGTTTAGCATTTAATTCCATAGGAGTATCTACTGGTTTACACCCACTCATCCCAGTTTCTTCCAAGAGATCTAGGATGTATTTTCTTTGAGAAACAACAATTCCCTTCTTTGAGCGAGCAACTTCCATACCAAGAAAATATTTAAGCGCGCCTAAATCTTTGATCTCAAATTCTTGTGTCAAATTTTTCTTCAATCTTTCCATCTCGACAATGTCATCTCTTGTGAGAATAATATCATCTACATATACAATTAGAATTGCAATTTTACCAACATTAGAGAACTTCATGAACAGAGTATGGTCTGATTGTCCCTGCATATATCCTTGCTTTTTGACCGACCGAGTGAATTTTTCAAACCTAGCCCTTGGGGATTGCTTGAGACCATAAAGGGATTTTTGTAGTTTGCACACATTTGAACCAAATTTATCTTCAAAGCCAGGTGGACTATCCATGTATACTTCCTCCTCCAAATCACCATTCAGAAAAGCATTCTTTACTTCAAGTTGGTTAAGAGACCAATCTAAATTCACTGCCAAGGACAAGAGAACTCTAATAGTGTTTAATTTGGCAACGGGAGCAAAAGTCTCTGAGTAATCAATGCCATATGTCTGAGTAAACCCTTTAACAACCAAGCGTGCCTTGTATCTTTCAACTGTGTTGTCAGAATTATATTTTACAGTAAATACCCATTTACAACCAATAGTATTCTTTCCTGTAGGTAACGTCATGACTCTCCAAGTTTGATTCTTCTCAAGAGCTCTCATCTCCTCAAGAACAGCTTCCTTCCACTTTGGAATTTTTAGAGCCTCCTGTATATTTTTTGGAATTTCTACAGCAGACAACTTAGAGGTAAATGCAGCAAATGAAGAAGACAATTTTGAGTATGACACATAATTAGACAAAGGATCTTTAGTGCATGATCTAACAGGTTTTCTAATTGCAATAGGTAGATCTATATCAGGATACTCGACATGACTTTTAAGAACAGAAGAAGACTTACCTGTATCAAGATGATGTGTTGGATTATCTATTGGTTCAGAATCTTGGAAGGGTCGGAGAATGGGTCCTTCATTTCTCTGTTTATGGTTTCTTCTTTCAAAGACATTTCCCTTCCAAGTAGGGTCAATTGTAGTAAACCTGCTTTGTGTCTCTTTATCTGAGTCATTATGTTGTGGCATTTCAGGTGGTCCTTCATTATTGTGATTTTGATCATTGTGATTTTGATTTGAAATTGTCGCCCCCGAATCTGTCGAAACCTCACTCATAAGTGGATTGAGTTTCAATATGGATTCTTGGGCATTTTCTTTTGGTGCATCTATATAAGTCTCTGAATTTTGTGACGACACTATATCACTTAAAGTAATGATGTTTTCAAACGTAAAAGATGAATCTTCCTTAAAATTTCCCCCCTGAAGATGAATGTCAGTAAAAAATGGTTGGTTTTCAACAAAAGTAACATCCATGGTTACAAAAATTCTTTTTGATTTTGGTTCAAAACACCGATACCCCTTTTGAGTTGGAGAGTAACCGGTAAACACACATTTTATTGCTCGTGGCTCGAGTTTGTCAAGGTGTTTATGTTCATGAACAAAAGCAGTGCAACCAAAAACTTTTAATGGCAAATCAGCAGAGACACTAGTTAAAGGAAAATAATTTCGAAAAACATCAAGAGGGGTATGAAAATCTAAAACTTTAGATGGCATTCGATTAATTAAATATGATGCAGTTAAAACAGCTTCACCCCACAAATATTTTGGAACGTGATTTGCAAATAGTAAAGCTCTAGCAACCTCAAGAAGATGCCTATTCTTTCTCTCTGCAATTCCATTTTGTTGGCGTGTATTAACACAAGAACTTTGATGAACAACCCCATTTGCAAGAAAAAAATCGGACAAAAGTGTATTAAAATATTCTTTACCATTGTCACTTCTGAAGACTTGAATATTTGTTTGGTATTGAGTATGCACCATTGTAAAAAAGTTTTTGACAACCTGTCCAACTTCAGATTTTTCTTTTAATAGATAAACCCAACAAATTCTAGTATGATCATCAATAAAAGTTATAAACCATTTTTTATTAGAAAATGTGTTTATTCTATTAGGACCCCAAACATCACTATGAATAACTGCAAACGGTTTTGATGGTTTATATGGTTGTGTAGAAAAAGAAGAACGGTGATGTTTAGCAAGTTCACAAGTTTCACAATGAAATAAAGACGGATCCTTCTTAGAAAATAATTTAGGAAACAAATGTTTCAAATACGGAAAACTAGGATGTCCTAACCGTAAATGCCATAACATAATATCATCATTATTAGAAGAGACAAAAATAGATTCAAAGCAAGTACTTGTTTTTTTTTTTTGTCTTTGAAGTCGAGTCCATTGTCAAGATAATAGAGTCCTCCACTCTCCTTAGCATTGCCAATCATCTTCCCTGTGCTCAAATCCTTAAAAGTGCAATGAGAATGAAAGAAGTTAGCTTGACAATTTATATCCTTTGTTAATTTAGTAATGGATAACAGATTACATGATAAATTAGGAACATGTAAGACATCTTTTAAGGTTAACACAGGTGACAGAATAACAGAACCTTTCCCTGCAATGGCTGAAAGAGAGCCATCTGCAATTTTAATTTTGTGGTTACCTGCACAAGGACTATAACAAGAAAATAGATTCGACTCCCCAGTCATATGATCAGTAGCACCAGAATCGATAATCCAAATATGGCTGGGAGTGACACTAAGTAGAGCAGTATTTGGAAAATTACCTCTCTGAGCTATAGAGCAAGAAGGAGTTTGAGACTCAAGGAGTTTGTACAATTTATCTAATTGTTCCTTGGTGAAAGGAGATGGGCTTGAAGGGGACTGCTTCTCTTGATTAGAGGTACCAGCTTGGAGGGCATGACCTTTGTTTCCTTCTTTTTTCTTCCAATTTAGAGGTTTTCCATGGAGCTTCCAACATGTATCACGTGTGTGCCCTGGACGTTTGCAATGTTCGCACCATGGTTTCTTGCCATCTCTCTTCCCGTCTTCATTCTTAGTGACTAGGGCAGAGCTTTCAACCTCACCAACAGAAAGTGTCTTACCCATCATAACACCTTGTCTCGCCTCTTCTCTTCTAACTTCTGAGAACGCTTCCCGAAGTGATGGCAATGGAATCTTTCCCAATATTCTGCCTCGGACTTCATCGAGCCGCTTATTAAGCCCAACCAAGAACATGAATACTCGGTCGTTCTCCTGTCTCTTAAGAAACAAAACACTGTCCTCACAGCACTTCCAATGATCATCATAGCAGAGATCCAATTCTTGCCATAGTGTCATCAACTCATTATAATAGGTAGTGACATCTCTATCTCCTTGTTTGGCATGCCACAATCGTGATTTGAGATCGAAAATTTGAGAAGAATTCTGAATGTCAGAATATGTTTCTTTGACTGCCTCCCAAACTTCCTTTGCAGTAGGCAAAAACATAAAAGGTTTTCTTATCATTGGTTCCATATTACTAAGCAGCCAAGCGATAATAACAGAGTTCTCGGATTTTCAAAACCTGTAATTCGGATCAGTAGTGGCAGACATTTGCACCTCTCCTGTTAGGAAACCATATTTTCCCTTACCGTCTAGTATCAATCTTGTGGTTTGGGACCATTCAACATAATTTTTTCCATTGAGTTTTTGAATTTCAACCTTGAGGACATTAGAAGTTCCCTCATGGCCAAAAATGTTGGAAAAACCATTGTTAGATAAACCATTATTGCTGCCTGGGCCGCTGCCTAAACCAATACTGTCGGCGTTGTTGACTACTTCTGATTTTTTACCCAAACCATCGTCGCTGCTGCCGCTGCTACCCATAATGGCGTTGGCGTTGTTGACTACTTCTGATTTTTTACCCAAACCATCGTCGCTGCTGCCGTTGCTACCCATAAGGGCTGCCTTCCATGGGGTATTTTGTGCCATAGCTCAGTTGGTTAGAGCGGCAAACCCTGATTGGTTCTTTACAGAACCCTAACCAGAGCTCTTGATACCATGAAGAAAGTAGAAGACAAAATAATATAATACTTTCATATTTTATTACTACAGCCTTAAGCTGTTTATATAGGAAAAGAAATTACAATAGTAATACTGAGTAATAATGACAGAATCATAAAATTAAAATAAACATAATAATATAAAATAAAAGAGAATCAAATATGATTTCTCTTGATTCTTCAACAGTTTTCCGTAATACAATGTATAAATATATGAATATATGTAACTATATTTGTGTATTTTACAGTTTGGTCTCAGTCAGTAAGTCATCTAGGGTTTCTTTCTTGGTCTTCTAATAAAGGGTTGACAGAAGTTGTGGAATAACAAAACCTATGTTGTCAATCCTGGAGCGATCTCGCTATCCCGGTGCCGTGGAGGGGCTGGCCACGACGGTAGCTGCGCTCCCAGCCGCGAATCCCGCTGTCATCGCGACCGCTATCCTAGCCCAACGTGCTATTGAACCCGCTCTAGGGCTTTTTCAGAAACCCAAGTTTTATTTTATTTTTTTATTCTTCGTTAAGGGTATCTAGGTCACCGCACCCACTTAAGCCCAAATTTTTTATTATTATAAACCCACAAAGGGGTTGGTTCAGAATCGTGAAAAAGAAATTGTTTTCATTCTTCCTTGTTTCGTTCTTGCTTTGTCGCCATTGTTCTTGCTCTGTCATTTTTCGTTCTTTTCTTACTCCGTTCTGTTCCGTTCTTGCTCTGTTCAACATCGCTATGTTCTTGCTCTGTTGCTTTCGTCTTTTTTGTGACTCTGTTTTGTCTGCTCTGTTTCTTTTGCTTTGTTCTCTATTTTGTTGATTATGATTACTATTAGAACTTGATTTTGATGTTGAATTTTGGTTAAGTATGATTAACCCTTTAATTGTGTATTTTGCTAGTTTTTTTTTTTTAGTATTTTTGTATATCGTTTGTAATTTATGTTTAGTTTATATACTGTTTTTTGGCCTTCGCAATAGCGGTCATCCCGCTATCCGCGATCCCGCTATGCTATTCTTAGGGTTCGGCGCTCTGTG
This sequence comes from Cicer chorassanicum, assembly GCA_037974735.1. Lineage (NCBI taxonomy): Eukaryota > Viridiplantae > Streptophyta > Magnoliopsida > Fabales > Fabaceae > Cicer > Cicer chorassanicum. The sequence continues at coordinate 55,649,381 of JBBPBP010000001.1, read as the reverse complement.
CCGCTATCTGAGACTGATAACATAGAACAATACAACATGAAACCATGTGGTAGAGCCGTCGTAGAGCCAGGATCTTTTATCTGTGCTGTTTAATGTTCAGTTTATGATGGTATTTCACTGTTGGCGATGCACATTATAAAAATCATGAGCTGCTTCTATATGATACAACAGCCAAAACATTATTTTCCATTACGGGGTAATCTATATTGTTTCACATTGACTTGTGGTTATAACCTCCCTCAGTGGCTAGCTTTTGGAGTTGAGTTAGGTCTAAGCCTAAAAATTTAATATGGTATCAGAGACTGACATTTTGGGCCACTCTTCATAAGGAAATCAACATATGTCTACTATTGCAAGTTCACTCTCCAGATGTACAGTCTTGGGCGAGATGGGGTATGTTTTAGATCCAAATTGACTAGTGTTATGTCCAAAATAATGGTTATAAGTGGAGGAAAACCCTCATCCCACAAGCTAGCTTTTGGGGTTGGGTTAGCCAAGTATTTATTTAGGGGACGAGGAGACATTAGGTCAAAAATTCATTTGTAGGGGTTCAAATTCAGTCTGTTACAAAGCTAAGCAGTTAGCATTAGTGTTAGTGGGATCGCGGGGTGGCTCGTAGGATCTCGCACGAGTATACGATCCACGAAGAAGAAAACATGCTACGATGCCAGTAAGATCGTGATTTGTGGGATTGGGGGAATCAGTTGTAGGATTGGTGAAATCGTGAGTAGGATTACTGCGAAAATCCCCCAATCTAGGCTGGATTTTTTTGCAAAAAATCACAATTTTTAATGCAGACAGGTTTGGGTCGGATTTGTAGAAAAAACCAGATTTAAAATTTAAAATAAATGACTAGTGAAGCGTTTTGGTGTCTTCTTCCTTGTGTGATCAGTTACAGCAAAGTCCCTTCTTCCTCGCATGTGACACTGCAGCACCACTAACTACAGAAAATGCGATGGCTGATGCACCACCTCGTGTTGGTTGCATTTAGCACTGAATTAGCACTTAGAGGTGGTTCAACATTGCTGGCTCCAGAGGCTTGTGCCCTTACCGGTTTTTAAAATTAGTTATATACATACATAATAATATTATATTAATAATCAAAAAAAGCACGAGGCAATTTCAAAAATTTTACACGTGAGATTTGTTTCTACTAAAATTTGTATTACTCTATTGTATTGTTAGTCTCCACTACAAGTAGTCAATTGTTCAACATTTTAATTTGAGATTTGCTTGTATCACAATATTTGATGCGCATGATAGGATAGAGAAATAATATGATATAAAGTTGGATAAGGATATGATCGTATAATGACATGATAAACATATCATATCATGTTTTTGATACACACGTGATAACCAACAGGATAATAATATTTTTATTTTGTCATGTATTTGATACACATCTCATCAATATAATATATATTATATTTGAATAACAAAATTACCATTGTAAACAATTGCATATTAGTTTTTTTTTAAATAAACTGATTATATTTTAAATATTATAAATTAACAAAAAAATATTAAAGTATGTTGTTTGTTTGTAAGTATGTTGTTTGTTTGTAAATATGTTGTTTTTCAATTTTTCCTTTAAACCCTAAAGGTTGTATTAGTATTAATTTTGAAGAAATTGATCATTTACTATTGCAGGTAAAACATATAGATAGTTATTCTGTTACCATCAATGAGTTAGAAACTGTAACATCGAAGTTTAAGCTCAAATCAATGATGCGAGGTAATCTACTTTTGCCTGTCCTTTCTTTCCGTTGATTTGTTGACTTCTGGATATTTTTCTTGCTGCTAATATCTGTGTCACCTCCTTCATGTTTGCTTGTACTGGCATGATGTTATGCGGTCATCCAAATGACTAACCAATAACTGCATTTAATAAAAACTTATAATATTTGCTGTTTTCTACAGCTCCATTACATGGTTTTGCATTTTGGTTTGATGTTGAATTTAATGGGCCTACAATAGAACCAACCAATTATCATTCATCAACATCAGTTACTGAGAATCATCAGGGGAACGGTAGTCTGAGCAAAAAACGGCCCAATCCAAATGAAGCACTGGTCCTATCCACTGCACCTGAGGAGCCTCCAACACACTGGCAGCAGGTGCAGCCTTTATTATTTTATTTTTAGTTTCCAATTTCAATAGGCAGTTCTAGTTTTCATTTGTTCAGAAAGTGTATATTGAAGTCTTTTGTCAGTGTTTATCTTTAGCATATACAACACAAAAATGCATAGCATATCTATAAACCTGATTGCTTTTACGATACAACTCTGAAGAAGTTTTACAGTTGCTACTGATTTTGTTGTCTTAATTTTATTAACAATGTATTTTGCAGACCCTGATATACTTCTATGATCCTATTGAGCTGGAACAAGATCAACTGATTGAAGGTTTAGTGACGTTGACACAAAGCAAAGAAAATGTTCGGTTTATGAATATTCACCTTGAATATACGTGAGTCAAAAAAATATTATTTTCCACATAGTATCTCTTTACAGTCATCTGTTATGGATTCTAACTTCATTCCTTTCCATTGCAGTTCAGGTAATCGATCGTATGTGAAAGAGTCTGTTATGAGATGATCTCAATATGGGACTGTTGCATATATATATCTTCGCGGGTTTCACCAACAGAATTACGATCTAATTGTTTGGGTCACGAAAACCACTAATCCTTGCTTGGTAGATTAGAATGAGCTACTGAAGGACCTGTAAGCATATTTAGTTAGGTCAATCAAATGGGATTTTCTTTGTAACTCATTGGTATTAAATTATACAGGAGTGGTTGAGTAATGTCACGATTCGTTTATTATTGTAATTTTTTTAAGCTTCACTCTGGTGGGGCTATGCCATTTCAGTTTTCATTTAGAGCTTTGCTGGAATACAATGAACTATTTTTAAACCACGTTCTTGTCACTTTATCTGGAATCGTTTACAAAATTTTGGCTACAACCCAATGGTAAAGTAAGGATATCTCCGTTTCTCCCTGAGAAATGGAGAACTATATTATTAAAATTTTTGGTGTATAAAATCTAAGCCTTAAATACACAATTTTAGCAATGAATTTCTTCATTTCTTTTGAGAATTTGAGAGGTTTTAGATTCTAAAAGTGTGATAGAAGTGAATGCTTTGACACACAAGATCAAGTCTTAAGACATGTCCTTGTTCATGTTTTACGGTTTTTCTTTGGTGATCTTTGAGAAACTCTTTGGAAGGATGGATCACAAGATTTTTACTTTTACTTCTAATATTAGTATCCAGCTTCAAACCATTCATATAGTTTTGATAGTGTTTGGAATCATGGTTTCAAAAATCTGATTTGTAAGTTTGATTCCCAAATGGCTGAGGTTTATTTAAGAGGCTGTGTCGCTTACTCATCTTTATTCTTTTCTAGTGAATTATATTTGGTCTCTTAATTTTAAAGGAGTGACAACTTGTCCTCATGCACACCTTATGTGAAGGGAACACTAGTGTTGATTAGCTTGCTAAAGTGGAAGTCTTGCTTGTTCAGATGTTGAGATTGAGTGTTTTCTATTTGTTCTTCTCATTTGTTTAATGTTTGTTTAGTACTCTATAAAAGACTAATTCCCCGGAGATTAATTTTTCCATTGTTTGTCTTTATTTCTCATTGATAAAAAAAGAGTCCTTCCGACTAACCATTTTAGTTTGTTTATTACTACTACATCTTATTACAACGTTGTATGGATATTGACAAGACCGTCTCAATATTTTTAAGAGTTTTGTTCAAATATAAAAATTGGATTTCTAAAATTACAAAATCCTAACATCAAGATTATAACATTTTGTGGTGGATAGTGGCTTTTGGTAGGCTGCGGCCAGTGTACAAAATTTAGATATCAATACAATTTTTCAAAAGTTAGAGTATACTGGAAAAAAAAAGTTGAAACCCTCCCTAATTGAGGGTTCTGTGCCAATGTTCTAGTTTGATAGTTGACACTGGATATTAAATATATTGTTGATTTGGTCAAATTAATTGAGTGATTTAATGTAGATACCGAAGAGCTTGAAACTGTACTGTTATCAAGGAAATATACTTAGCTATTTTTACTCTTAATCCAAGTTCCTCCACAAATTTTGTGAAATTGTAAAACAAATCTTTGACACCTCTACTTAAAATTCAATTTCATTTATAAAATATATAAAAATTTAGTTTACATGACTATTATTTTTCAGAAAAAAATATAGTTTGAGATTTTTTTATATTTTGTAAAGCCTCAAACATAAATATACGTTTCAATGAATGATGCTAATTTTGAGGAATCGATTATTCCCCAATCCATAATGGCTGACTCACCCTTAGAATTAGCAAAAAATCCAATCTTGAAAAACTCTAAAACGAACGCAACTCTAGAGGATGTGACAAAAGGGGCCAACTGAACGATAATGCAACGACTAATAATGCTAAGTATAGGCTTCGATTAGGGAAAATTAGTTTTTGTACCCCCATTTAGTGTTGTACCCCCATAATGTTAAAAATCTAATATTGCCCACACAGATCACCACTCAGTAAAAGGTAAAAAAAAATTACTCTCAAATCTCACCTCCACATTCAAAATTTCCGGTACATATTTTTTCCCCCAAAAAATCTGGTAGTTAAAATATAACTACCGGAAATTTCAAAAGTCTAAAATTTTCGGTAGTTCATTTCCTTCACCGGAAATTTCCCCATCAAATTTCCGGTACGTTATTTGTACTACCGAAAATTTGCGAGCTGTGGTTGTCCGTTTAAGCTTCGATCGAGACCATTGAAAAATGCTGAGGGATGGATTATTAGTTTAGTATGTGGACTTCACAACCATGAGTTAGTAGCTACTTTTGAGAATAATGCATTTGTGGGGCGTTTAAATGATGAAGATAAGAATCATGTTGACGAACTGACAAAGTATCACGTTGCACCGAGGCATATCTTGTCATCTTTGAGAGATCGAGATAAGGAGAATGTGACTAATATCTCTCAAATTTATAACCGACGAAGCACATACATGAAGAATTTGAAAGGACCAAGAACTGATATGCAACATCTATTGAAGTTACTTGAAGCTAAGAAGTATGTATGTTGGACTAGGACTCATGGAGACTCCAACGTTGTGAGGGACATGTTTTGGACGCACCCAGATTCCATAACTTTGTTGAACATGTTCCATCTTGTATTGATTATGGATAGCACCTACAAAACCAACAAGTATAGGTTAGCATTGTTTGAAATTGTTGGTGTAACTTCAACTGGGTTGACATTCAATGTTTCATTTGCTTATATGGATAGTTAAAAGAGTTGTTTCTTGCAAACACCCCATTTCCTCAGGTGATCGTGACTGATAGAGAACTTGCTTTAATGAATGCAATTGAAGTTGTATTTCCATCTTCAACAAATTTACTTTGTCAACTTCATATTAACAAAAATGTTGGAGCCAAATGCAAACAATATATATTAAAGAAAGATGTGCAGGAACCGATTCTTGAGTTGTGGAAGAAAATTGTTTATTGTTCTAAAGAGAAGGAGTATGAGGAACTTTTGCAAATGTTTGAGCAAGCATGTGTCAATAATATTATTTTCTTTGATTACGTCAAAGACACATGGTTGATTCCTCACAAGGAAAGATTTGTTCAAGCATGAACCAATCGAGTATTGCATCTAGGAAATACTACAACTAATAGGTACGTCATTAAAACCTTATTTTTTTTTTATATATTTATACATATATATGATTAAACATGCATGATATAATTTTGTTTTATTTTTATACTTTTATATGATTAAATAATATCAAATTTTGTTTATGTTTGAATATTAGGGTTGAGTCTGCTCATTGGTCGTTGAAGAAATTTTTGGAGCACAGTAAAGGAGACTTTTGTAAGGCCTAGAATGGTATGAATGACATGTTGAAGTTCCAAATTATCAAGATAAAAGGTTCATTTGAGACAAGTAAGGGTCGCAAAGAGCGTATACACAACAATCATTTCTATGAGAATTTGAATTGGGTTGTATCCAAGAAAGCTTTAGCTGATATTGTTCATGAGTACAAGAGAGTCAGCTATGTCGGTAACGACAAAGCTGCGTGTTGTTGTACACTTAGAAAGACTCATGGATTACCTTGTGCATGTGAGTTGGCACGATACAAGTTGGAATGTGTTCCAATCCCATTGGAGTCTGTTCATATACAATGGAGGAAATTAATAATGAATAATGATCAAGAGGAAGAACAGTTGGAAAATGATTTAGAGTTGGATATTACATCAGAGATGAATGCTATTTGGAAAACATGGAAAACACTTAATGTTGCTGGAAGAAAGGCATTGAAGAGCAAGTTGCGTGAAATTGCATATCCAGAAACAACATCAATGTGTGCACCACCAGATAAGATCAAAACAAAAGGTGGTGTGAAGAAGAAAAGAGACAATAAGCCGAATGGATTTGACGTATATCGCGACCCTTCATTTTTTGAGCATGTTGATGCATCCCAACAAGTCTCCCAACAAGTATCCAAAGAAGCATCCCAACAAGCATCCAAACAAGCCTCCCAGCAAGCATGTATGACGAGTCAGGTTAGAAAATATTTGGAAGAGTTTCCTCCTCTAATTCATCCATATATTGAAGACATAGTCAATGTTAAAGCAGATGGAAATTGTGGATATCGTGCTATTGCTGCTTTACTTGGCCATAGTGAAGAATCTTGGAGCATTGTGCATCGACAGTTGTATACAGAGATGAAGTCCAAACCTGATTTATATCTTGCGTTATTCAAGGAACATTTGCAAGAAGTGACTGACTCTTTACTCGTAACTGATTTGGGAAACCAACCCAAGGAGAAGTGGATGAGCATTCCAGATATGGGTTACATGATAGCAACAAAATATAATCTTGTTCTTGTTACATTGGCAAAAACTTTTTGTTTGACTTTTTTCCCATTGACGGGTGCACACACTGGAGATCTTTCACGTCATCGTATTATCAGCATTGGTTTTGTTAATGAAAGTCATTGGGTTCAAGTTAAATTGAAATCAGCATGTCCATTACCTCCACTTGCATGACATTGGAAGGAGTACCGTAGTGATGAGTCTACATCATGGGCTATAGCTTATGCAGGACATCCAGAACATTGGGGTTCATTAGAGTTAGAGGGTACATCAGATTATGTCATTAGCATTGACGCTTTTGTAACAAATTTTATTCAATACATATTATATGTTGTTTTCAATTAGTTTACATTCCTTTTTGGTAACAAAATTCATTCACGTAAGTCAATCAAGATAAATAAGTATAAATAATAAAATAACACAATAAAAATAAGTATAAACCAATAAGTCTGAATACTATCGGAAATAACAATAAGTCTAAACAAATAAGTCTGAATAATAAAAATACAACATAAATACTACTGATAATCCCCTCCTCTAGAAATGTATAAAGCCCTATAATAAAAGATGCATGTCATCATCAGCAGCTAGTCTATCTAAATATAAACTCTGTTGTATCAGACCACCGATATGTTGACAGCGTGTATACCATTCCCCATGACTACGATCAGCAACATCACTAGGACCAACAACATTAGTGGAACCTCCAGCATGACTAGGACCAGCAACATCAACACTAGGACCAACAGCATCAACACTAGGACCAGCAGCATCAGCACTACGACCAGCATTTGCAGCAGCGTAAGGGGTCATCTTAGGATGAGATATCCTATAGTACCACTGGATGTACCCCTCAACAGTCTCGTGTGGATATGTAGCCCGATGCAACACTGCACGAAGGGCTCGAACAGAGTTCCGGTACATACTCCATTCAACATCCACATCACGTACTACAAGCATCGGTGGTGTAGGAGGGATATGTTGAGTATATCCGAACTGTCGGATGCACCTCTCTGCTAAATAAGGTACCATAGTGGAACACCAACGAATATGACCAGTAAACAACGACACAGACTGAAACCGTGTGGTAGAGTCCTCATCGTAGTTTACTGCCCAGATAACCTCAGACTCTCTCAAAGCATCCAATTTTGCTCTTTAGTACGCCACGCTCCCGGATGTTTGTTTAGGAGTCCACCGATACATCAATGGCATGAAAGAAATCGGCGCATTCAGATCCTTTTTACAGATATCAGGGAAGTGCTCATATATCCAGGTCTGTAAATAATAAAAAAAAATACAAATAATTAATTAACCATATTATCAAATAACAATATAATAATAATGAAAAATAATATAATTGTACCTGAAAGAGAGATAAATATCCACCGATTTGCTTCGTTGCCGGCAATGTACTATCTCTAAGGTAGTCATATAAAACAACAAGTGTTGCTGGTCCCCAAGCCCATTTGCCACATGTATCAAGATCTTGAAATAGAAACAAATATTTAGCAGATACTAGTGTAAAACTTTTATCTGCTAATATGGTACACCCTACTAAATGTAGTAGGTATGCTCTAGCTGCACAATCGTACCGTCCATCACGCAACTGTGTAAAAAATACTGATTTCAACCACTCAAAACTGTACGATGCACCTCTGTTAGTCATAGTCTCGGCCACTGCTTCATCATCAGTAACTCCTAGTAATTCAACGGCAGCAGTAATCACCAAGTCTTCAGTGACATTAGTAGGAGGAGTGAAGAACTCACCACAACATGGGATGCTGAGAAGACCCCTGACATCGTCGAGAGTAATAGTCATCTCACCAAATGGCAGGTGAAATGAGTTTGTCTCTGTGTGCCATCTCTCAGCAAAAGCTGATATTAGATTACCGTGAATCATATTCATACTACATCGCTGCAGAGGACGTAGTCCATATAAGGTAATCTAATGATCAATCTTCGCAGGTAATACAACTCTAATGTCAATAAATTTGGCCTGCTTCTTGCCATTTGAGACCACTTTAAGGGCACACCTATCCTGTTTAATTACAATAAAAAAAACACACAATAAATTATAATTTAAATAACGAATATAAAATTCAAATATAAAAAATTATACTACAAATATATTAAAATAAATAAATAAATAAAATAATAAATAATTATAATAATAAACAATTAAAATAATAAATATTATTAACTAACCTCTCCATTCCAGACTTTCACAGCTATGTGATCCCCATAGTTCTTTAGGACAGATAAATCGTACGGACCACCAGGAAATAACGGAGTATCAGACAGCTGATCTTGTTCATCATCAATATAATCCTGCTGCTGATCCTGTTGCTCCTGCTGCTAATCATCAATATAATCATCCTGCTGCTGATCATCAATATAATCATGCTGCTATTGCTGATCCTGCTGCTGAACATCTATTTCTTCATTTCTCCTTCTACGTTTCTCGATTGCCGCTCTCCTATTTGACTGCGTAGGAGGCCGAACTCTAGAATATTCACCGCTGGTTTTAGCTCCTCTGGTCCTCACTGTAAACAATAGAATGAACAAAATGTATCAAATAATAAATAAAAAATAACAAAATATAAAAAAAAATTACAAATACCGGAAATTTCAGTGAGATTTGAAATTTCCGATGAGAGACCCGGAAATTTCAAATTTCCGGTACACAAAATACATACCGGAAATTTCATTTTTAAAATTTTCGGGAGTTGTTCCTAGAAATTTGAAATTTCAGGTATTGAAAATTAACTACCGGATTTTTCAAATTTCCGGAACAATTCCCGGAAATTTAAAAAATGAAATTTCCGGTATGTATTTTGTGTACCGGAAATTTCAATGAATTTGAAATTTCCGAGAAAAAACTTAAAAATTCCGAACTCACTTTTTCCGGAAATTTCAGAATGAGGAGTACGAGGAAAGTTGCTGAATTAAAAATTTCGAATTACATTTGCAAAATTGCTTGTTGTCTCACTATTTTAGAATAAATAATAAACGTGGCATGGTGTTAAACATAGGATTGATCTAATGACTTATAAAAATTGAAAGGCATGGTGCGTGATCTGAATCCACTCAAGGCCAGTGATCTCATCTCAAATTTTTATTGTTGTTGTTGTTGTTAAAATTATAGAATGTGCAGAATTTGGTTTAAGCAATGTAAAGAAAATGTGCAGAATTTGATTTGCATGTAAACTAATTGCTTTATGTTCTGAGTTAAAAATGCTTTATGTAAATTGTTTGCAGAATTTGCTTTAGATTAAAGTTGTTAGATTGTGCAGAATTTATTTTGATGTTGGTGTTGCTTATAAACAAATTATGTCTCATTTTGAAACTCTTCTTGAATGTATGAATGTTAGTGTCATGTCCAGTGTTAGTGTAATGTTCTTACTCATCGGAGGTCAAATACACTAACTTATCCAATTAAGGGTAACTTATCCAATCAAGCCTTGCAATTAATTTGAACTAAACTTCACTATCTTTATGTTTGTTTTGTTCGAGTCGAAAGAATTAGTGTAGGGTCTTAAATATACTTGTTAATTGAATCGGTGTCTTAAATGCGGGTTTTGGACAAGGAATTGACAGAAAATAATCGTTTTCAAAGCATAAGATATGATACTTGAAGTAGACATGTCAAAACAGGCTACCCGACCATTTAGGACCGGCCCTAACGGGTTGCAGACTTCTTCGGACTGGGCTAAAAAGCCCTATTTTAATATGGGCTGTTAAAATACTACACGAGTCTGGCCCTAGACGGGTTGCGGGCTGGGCGGATAGCCCGCATATTTTTTTAAATTATATTTTTAATTTAAAAATTTTCTTCATGCCCATTTAAAAACAACTTATTTCGGAATTTCTTCGTGTCGTATGCTGTATGTCGTGCCCGTGGAATTAGATGATTGAGACTGTGAGTCTGTATGTGAGAGTGTCGTCACGTTTCCATTCAAAATATGGTTTGTTGTGTCTCTGTGAATTCTTAAAAAAAATTAGAACCGGCTCAAGTTAATTTGTTTGATCGGACCATTTTTTTAAGACCAATTTTACTATTTTTATTTTTTTAAAATTGATTATGCGGGTTACTGCCTACCCCGGTACCCATACGAGCTAACCCTAATGAGTAACAGGTTTATTCGGACCGGGATTAAAAGCCCTGAAAAAATTTGGGCTGAAATTATTAGGCCAAAACCCTGTACTTTAGCGGGCTGGTCCATTCGGGATAGCCCATTTTGATAATTCTAGATACTTGTATGAAAAACTCAACATGCAAGAAACAATTACTTGTTTTTCTATTAATAAATAACAAAGGGCAGAAACAAAATGACCCAAGAACGAGTCTTTGGTAACTTAGGGGATTGAGATCTAAGAGAGAGTGAAGTTGTAGTTGGAGAAGTTTGAGATTTAGTGATACTTATATTAGAAGAATAAAAGAATGTAAAATTGAAAAATTGAAAAGAAGGAAGAAGTGTGTTGGTTTTAACTATCTATCCGGTTTTATTGTTAAGAGTTACATAGATTTTGGTTTTATAATATGTTCTAACAGTTCATTTAAGTCTAAAATAAATTATGTAAGAAGAATTTTTTGTTGTTGGTGTGTACAGAGATATTTTCCTTCGAGTCGGATAACACCATAATGAGTGAACATAGAACCTCTGGTTAAAATGAAATAGACTCTTACAATTTTATTCAAGTGTTTATAGTTATGTGAGAAGAAATTTGATAAATGAATACAATTCTATTACTTTGTCGAAACAATAGATTTTGAAAATGAATAAATCCAATTACTTTATTCAAACAATAAACTTTGAAAATGAAGGAAATTCAAATGAGTAATTTGAATTTCCTTTGAATTTTGAAATGAATTCAATTATTATAATGAAACAATATAAACTTTGAAAATGAAGGAAATTCAAATAAATAATTATAGTGTGAATTATGGTGAAATTCAAATGAATAATTTGAATTTCATGGAATTTCAAATTCCTTTAAATTTTGAATTCTCTCATCCAAACACATTATTTGAAAGTTTAAGAGAAGAGTGTAGACAAAAGTTTTAAAAAAGAAAATTAAGAAACCGAAAAAGAAAATTTAAAGGATAAGACTTTGGAGTGTTGTTTTCCTTGGTAGAGTTAATACAAATTCTTCTTAATTTGCAGAAATCAAAAATATATTATTGCAATACTTTAAAAATTAAAAATATATAAATTAAAAATATATAAATTAAAAATATTTTCTTATCATTATTTACAAAATCACTATTTTAAATAAAGGAACTGTTTTTTTCTCTCTCAATTCTCTTCCTCTAAAATCCTCTACTTTTCTCACCACTAGCTAACAGTGTGAAACCATGTCTATATGAGTGCGGTGCGGTGGAGTACACGAGATTATTTTTGGTACTTTCGGTGGGCAGGTTCCAATTATTTCCTCTATCGAACAATTATTGACTTATTTATAAAATTTATTTTGCACTTTAATTTTTTTTAATTAATATTAATTATATATTTTTAATTATTTAATTAATATTACATGTACAATTCTCAATTAAATATCTTTCACTTTATATTATAATAACAATAAATACACTAATATCACCTCAATTTATCTCCATATATAAGAATTTTTTGAAAAAAAAAATTGTCCATTTTTATAAGATATATCCTATCAAATTATAAAAAATATATTCTTTTTTCACTAAAAAATAATTTAAATAGAAAGAATTAAAGTGCCATTCACATCTATCTCTTAATCATTGAAGAATAATTTTAGAAAAAAAATATACATTATTGAT
>JBBPBP010000001.1:55620138-55636441 GCA_037974735.1 Cicer chorassanicum | reverse complement strand
TAAAAAAGAAATTATTTTATATATAATGTCAATATAATTTTTTTTATATTAACGATCAATCACAATCATTAAATAATTAATAATGTTTAACTTTTATCATGACTATTTCTAAAGTCATGTACATTATTGGTCATAATGTGTAAACTGTATAAAACATTTTAAAATGTAAGTGCATGAAAAGTAAAAATGCATGAAATAAGAATTAGCCTCTTTAAAAAAGAAGACTTAATTGTAATTTTTGTTCCTCTATTTTTACCAACTCACAAAATTGATACTCTTATTTTAAAAATCTGACAGTTTTGACTACTCTCTAATATTTTTGAACTAAAAAAATGGAGATTTGACATATTTTAAATCATGTAAAATCATCTAGATGTTTTAATTATTTATATGTTATTAATTAAATTACAAAAATAAATAATTATCGAAGTTGAAAGTTAAATTTTTAAAAAAATTTATACAATTTCACGAGTGTTAATCATTTTACATCATCATATCATATGTTATATCGAGACCGAAACTGTTAAATTTTATAATAAAAAACAAATTTAATAAATTAATAAAAAATAGAGGATTAAATATACTATTAAAAAAAATAGTTTTAGAGAAATATAAGTTAAATTGCCGGTCCGTGTCCATCAATTATTTCCAAAAGCAAGACAAAACGTGGATTTTGTGCATTGAATAATTTCTTCGATAATTTGTTGGGTACTTTTGATGGCCTCGTGCTACAATTCATGATAACCTGTTCCCTAAATTTGGCTTCTTTAATAGATACAATTTCACTGTTCTTTTACCATGTTTCGGTTATTCTTCCTCTTTCAAACCAAACACTTCTCATAATGGAGTGTTTCGCTTTTAAAGGTTTGAGTAAACTTAATTCCATTACACTATGTAATTATTAAATCTTATATTCGCTACTTTTCGTAATAATTAAATCATTTAATCATGTCATTCATATTAATTAAAAAATTTGTATAAATAAAAAAGACTTCATTATAGTTTTGATTTTTTTATTTTTATCAATTCATGAAATTGACCTTTCTATTTAAAAAATGACAGTTTGATGTACTTTAAATAAGGTGAGATACAATTTCATGATATAGAACTATCTAGGTGTATTAATTATTGATATGTCATTAATTAAATTACAAATATGAAAAATTTCTAAAGTTGAAAGTTAAGTTTTTATGGTGTTTTATTCTAATTTTATAGGTGTTAATCATTCTACATCGTATCATATGACATGTTATTTAAAGTATGTCACGTCGTCATTTTTTAGTTAAAAATCATAGGGAGATATCAAAATTGTCGACTTTTAAAAATAAGGGGACTAATTTTGTGAATAATAAAAATAGGAGGACTAAAACTGCAATTAAGTCATAAAAAAAGAATGCACTTTTACTAAATTATCATTATTAAGTATTGATACATTATCAATGTCATAAATACATAGTAGAACATATTACATTTGAAATGATGCAAATAATATTAATTATGCTTAATTACAGTTTTTGTCCCACTATTTTCACTAATTCACGAAATTACCTTATTTTAAAATCCAATTTTTTTGGTTCTTGCCTTAAGTTTTTCAACTACAAAATGATGTGAATCTTATAATATAAAACTATCTAGATCCATTAATTATTCATATGTCATTAATTAAATTACAAAAAAAAAAATCGAAATTGAAATTTTTAGATGATTTTATTGCAATTTCATGTGTGTTAATTATTCAATATTATATCATATGTAACGTCATTTAAAATATGCCGCATTGCTATTTTTTAGTTCAAAATAATAATAAAGGACTAAAACCGTTAGATTTTAAAATAGAAAGACCAATTTTATGAAACAGTAAAAATAGAGAGAATATAATTAAATTAAATTTATTATTTAAAAAGTACAATTAAAAAAAAATATTTACAATCTTTACAATAAAAATCACCTATTCAAGAAAACACTCATTCGCGTGGAAAAAATTTGGTTTTAATTCTCTTTCTAAATTTAAGATTACGATTTTTAATTTTCTATTTTCCTTAACTTTCATTTTACTTCCATTTCCTCGTGATGTCATTCTGTCTGTGATCCCATTAAAACCCTCGTAACTGTCAATAACTTCTCAATTCACACCTCGCCAAAACATGTCCATAAAAAAGATGCTTGCTTTGAAATTCAAATTCCCAACCAAAACTTCTGCCCAAGGGACTTCCATTCCCAAGAGTGGTATCTCCATCAACAACAACACCTTCAATAAATCATGAAGAGTTTGAACTACAATGTGATAGTTTTGTGTTTGATTGTTTTGTTTTTCTTTGTTTTTGTTGTATTTTGTTATAAAAGAAAAGGGAATATTTTGTATCATATTATAGTTCAAACTCAAGTTAAAAAATTCTTATCCAAGTTTGTGGAGCACTATTAACATTATATATCTTAGTTACTAGTTTAGAAGATTAGTTAGTTGGTTATATTTAATTTGTTACTTGATTAGATAGTTGGTTAAGTTTGAAACTTACTTTATAAATAAAACTATTGGATTTATTATTTTAGTATCTTTGTGATTATTAATATAAATATTTTAAAGAATTTTATTTTGTATTAAGTTTTAAATCTTATTTCAACATGAAATTCATCTTTAACTCTTTAATTATGTGATTTTTAATTGATACAATTTGAGCACCATTTACCTATCTATTGCAAAAAAAAAAAAAAACTTGAGCACCATTTGAATATGACCTTTAGATAAAGTACATTATTTATTAGTGCACAACCACGTGGTTTCTCTATATAGATAATTGTGTGGTTATTTTAATAAAAATATTTAAATATCTTTTTGGTTCCTTAACGTTAATTTTAAAGTTTAGTTTGATCTTTTAACTCTAAAAACAGTCAAGCTGGCCATAACATTTATGTAAGTAAACACAAATTGATCCTTTATGTCAAATTTGTGTGTAACGACATTAAAGTTTGATGTTGCGGCATCTAAGGTGTTTAATACCAGTTCTTAATTTCCAAATCAATTTAGGGTTCATCAAAGCTCATTCTTTCCCTAAATTGCTTAATTTTTTGTGCAAATTGGTGAACATGGCCAATAATATTAGTTCCTCTCGTCCTCACAATCATACAAATCAAGAAAATTTTGTTCAAAATCATTACATGTACAACCGTTCAATCTTAATACTTCCATTAAGGTCTCAATTCTAAATACGCAAACACACATGGATGCAATATAATGATATTTTTGTGCTTCTTCTAGAGATAACCCAACAAACATGAGGTCAACATGATGCAATTTATTAGTGAGGCAATAACTATATTAAATTTATCGGCAATTATTCAGATAAAATGGATGTAAGTTATCTCACGATTGAGATACTATCAATGCATCATTGCGTTCAATTCTGATTCCTTTGGTTTTTTTGCAATCAATATAATTTGTCTTGTTCCGTTAGAGCACAACTATCGTGTAGAAATCATATATTCTCTATATTGG
The DNA here is from genome assembly GCA_037974735.1 of Cicer chorassanicum. Classification (NCBI taxonomy): domain Eukaryota; kingdom Viridiplantae; phylum Streptophyta; class Magnoliopsida; order Fabales; family Fabaceae; genus Cicer; species Cicer chorassanicum. The sequence goes on along the minus strand of JBBPBP010000001.1, from coordinate 55,632,948 downwards.
TTTTCTTTCTAATGCTTATTTGTTTTCACAAATTTTGTATATATGTTTTTTAATTTAGTAATATTATAATAATTGAGTAACACATAAAATAAATAAAAACTAAAGGTTCTTTACACATAAGTGACAACTTAAATAGCGAGTTTTTGCTTTTTTTGTAGAAATCGAACCCGTTACTTGAGAATAAATACTACTGTCCATTCATTTCCACTACCAATAAAAACACTTTTCGAATTAAAAAGATCAAACTAAAATTAAAAGAACAAAAATACCTAAACCTAATAACAAATCGTATAGTTAACATATGCCTTTACTAGTTAAGGAATAAAAAAATCATTTAAAAAAATTATATATAAAAAGTTAACTATGAATTATTTTGGGTCAAAGCCCTCTTTGGTCTCTCCCCTCTTCCTAAAAAGAGCCGTTTCCCTCTGTCCACCACATCCTCATCTTGAGCAAGCACACCAAAAAATAATAATTAACAAAATTTCAAGCAATAATCATATTCCTCACTCTTCACCACCAACAACATTCACTCAACAACAATGCTGCTACATTTTTTCATCCTAATCCTAACATTAACACTAACCATTTCCACTTCCATTTCCTCTCTCACACCTTCCCACTTCCAAAATTTCAATGTCGAAAACGCCATCTCAGAAACCAAACTTAAACCACCCAAACAACCAAACCAACATTCCCAACTCGACAAAGAACAACAACAACCTCAATGGAAAACAAAACTATTCCACAGAGACCACATAATAAATCACATAAACACCACCACCAATCACAAAACCCGTTTCATCTCACGAATTAAAAGAGACATAAAAAGAGTCTCTTTCCTCCATAGCCGACTCAACAAACACACACAAGTCACAGAACAAGAAACAACAACAGACACTAGTTTCGGATCTGACATAGTTTCCGGTTCAGAAGAAGGAAGTGGAGAGTATTTCGTTAGAATAGGAATTGGTAGTCCTCCAATTTATCAATACATGGTAATTGATTCAGGAAGTGATATTGTGTGGATTCAATGTCAACCTTGTCACCAATGTTATAACCAATCTGACCCAATATTTAATCCTGCTACTTCTGCTTCGTTTATTGGTGTTTCTTGTTCCTCTGCTGTTTGTGATCAGCTTGATGATGGTGTTGGTTGCCGTCAAGGAAGGTGTGGATATCAAGTTGACTATGGTGATGGATCGTATACCAAAGGTGTGTATGAACACAGTACTAGACAATACTTGCTTTGCTTTTTCCTTTTTTGACTTCACTTTCTTGAAAAATTCAAAACACTTTTCATTTCGGTTCACTTTACAGCCTTTTAGTCTTACAACTAATATGGTAAATAAAAATCAATCAATATAATTAGTATGAGATGAATTTTTGTAACACCAATGAAAATCCACAATGCCTTTATCTAATCTAATACTATTTGTTTCTAATGTTGCTTAAGGGACACTTGCCCTTGAAACGATAACGATTGGGCGAACTCTTATCCAAGAGACAGCCATCGGGTGCGGGCATTGGAACGAGGGAATGTTTGTTGGAGCGGCTGGGTTATTGGGCCTAGGAGGTGGGCCTATGTCCTTCGTGGGCCAATTGGGAGCCCAAACCGACAGAGCCTTTGGATATTGTCTACTCTCTCGAGGCACTGAATCATCATCAGGTTCACTCGAATTTGGACACAAAGCAATGCCCATAGGTGCCACGTGGGTCCCTCTCATTCATAACCCATTCTTCCCTACCTTCTACTACATCTCTCTTTCGGGTCTTGCAGTTGGAGGCATTCAAGTACCCATATCTGAACAAATCTTTTGGGTAACCGATTTAGGAACCGGAGGAGTCGTTATGGATACCGGAACAGCCGTTACCCGGTTACCTACTATTGCTTACAACTCTTTTCGTGACGCATTTCTTGCTCAGACAACGAACTTGCCACGTGCTAGGGGAGTATCTATTTTTGACACGTGTTATGATTTAAACGGGTTTGTGACTGTTCGGATTCCAACGGTGTCGTTTTATTTTTCGGGTGGTCAAATATTGACACTTCCCGCAAGAAATATTTTGATTCCGGTTGATGATGTCGGAAGTTTTTGTTTTGCTTTTGCTGCTTCTCCTTCTAGTTTATCTATTATAGGGAATATTCAACAAGAAGGGATTCAGATTTCTGTTGATGGAGTTAATGGTTTTATAGGATTTGGACCTAATGTGTGTTGAAGTATACATTGTGTTTTATATGAGCAATGCAATGCCAGATTTTGTTAGTAGTCTATGAGCTAATTTCATCGCAATTTTGTCACAATTAATTTAAAAGAGTTGAATCATGGTCCGAAGATTCCATTGAGCAAAAATATGTATTTTAGTCTGCTTTAAAGAATTTTTTGATTCCGACTGGTGATGTTGGACGGAACTTTCCAAATATTATGTATTTTAGCCTTTTCATTATAGGAAATATTCAACAAGAAGATATATTGAGAGTTTGAGCATTGGAAGGAATTGAATTCATCTCATAACAAATAGAAGTTAAAACTGAATAATACTTCATCACTTTTTCATAAAACATTTTGGTGATACAAATGATTTGAGAGTGATATTTCTCATATTTATACACGGTTAGTATCAGAGAATCATCTCATCTAACTCCAACTAACTAACTAACTCCAATTTAGGAAAAATAACTAACTGACTACTTAACAGTATCTAACATCATAACTAACTATTTACAAGAGTGAACTAATTATAAGAAAATAAGATTTCTAATACTCCCCCTCCCTCAAGTTAGATGGTAGATGTCTAACAGACACAATTTGGATATGAATTGTTGAAATTGAACCTTAGGAAGAGCATTTGTCAACGGATTAGCTAATTATTAGGAATATTTATTAGTTAATTACTTTTTAGTCTTCTAAATGTAGCTGAAATGTAACTACTTCTCCTTATCCTAGAGTTAGTTAGAAGTAAGCTCATATCAACTCTTATATATATATATATATATATATATATATATATATGATCTTATACTCTTGTATTATGACATGATCAATTAATAAAGGTTCAGAGGTATATTAAGGAAATATGATTTTCTTTCTCATTCATACGATACTTTGATATGGTATCAGAAGTATAATCATTCTTTCCGCTGTGTTCCTCTTTGTTTTTTTCTTCTTTTCTTCCCTCTTTACTTTTTTTATGGAGGATCACAACAATAACGATATGGCTAACAATGTCAATCCCTTTTTCATTGCAAATTCGGATAATCCCGGTTTGATTCTTGTTACTCATCCTTTAGCTGGTGACAATTACGATTCTTGGCGTCAGTGCCATGATCATGGGTTGATTTGCACATGCGTTTTCACAAAATCAGAATTTGTCAAAGTAAAATGAAATTTAGCATCCCTTGTTAAAAGCACTCAGAGATAGTATGCTAACAATGAATTTTTTTTGTAGCATGCCCCATCTGTGCTTGGAAAAAAGAAATCAATTGTTAGGTATCGTTTAACTCCATCAGAAAGGTCAAAATATATTCTTGTTAAAGAAAATCCAACAAGGGTTGTACACCACAACATTAACAAGAGTGAACGGATCGAAATTCTCTAAGTTCTTTCCATAGTGCTTTGAATTTGGTGAAATAATTGCTAACCGAAAGAGAATCTTGCGTGCAATTAAGCAACTCTTTCTTGAGATGAAAAAACTTAGGCTCGTTGTTTTTGATGAAACCGCATGTGCAAGTCATTCCAAATCTCTTATGCCGAGCTCGAGTAAATTGCAGAGGCTTGAATCTCTTTAGAAACCTATTTAAGAATCCAAGAAGAAACGATGCTATTTTTACGTCGCCATGCAAGAGAGTTTGCATCATCTTCAAGTGGTTGAGGGATCGAACCATGAGCAAAACCCAATTTGTTGTGAGGGGAATTTCCAAAATATATTTGAAATTCTTTAATAGCTATATTAATGTAGTAAAATTAAATAACTTAATGTACCACTTGATAAGTGATTGCAATGCTTGAATTTAATTCAAACCAATGCATTTTTTAAGTTACCAAATGTTACTACAATTTTTTTCAAAATACTTTAGAGGTAGAAAAGAAGAACATGAATTTTCATCTTACATGAATCAAATTTCTGTCAAAACTATTTCTGAGTCATTTCTTCAGGAACTTTATTCTGTAAACTATCATTGATCGATAAACTTGATGTAAATGTGCAATTCTGAAACGCTCCGTTTATTGAGAGTTGTTATTGAGACTCTTTGAGGTAAATACACAACTTTTATGTTAATAATGAATCTCTAGAAAAAAAAATTATTTTTGTGCTTAGAGTAGATTTAATGAATTTTTATGCTTTCCTAGAATTAGCTAAACTTTAGAATAATTTTTCTAAAGTCTTGAGAATATTTTTTGATACTCAGATTTGTCATTTGAGGTATTGCCGGCTACTCTGAGAGTTGTTGGAGAACAAACGCCGATTCTTCGTAGTTGTGAGTTGACGACGGTCATCGTCATTTATTTTTTTTCATGCTATAATTATTATTTTACTCGTTTTCTATGTTAAAGTATTTATTTAAAAATTTGGGGAACACAGCCTTTGAAATTTATCTCGCTTTCCTCATTTATTTATTTTAATGGTCTTTGTTATATAATATGTTATTAGTTTGATTTATGTATGAGTTAAAAGTATTTAAATATTAAATTGTTATGCGATCGAATATGTTTTCCATGAATTACGATGAAATGAGAAATGACTTTTAAGCTTGTTTTTAAAATCGTTGTTATAATTATGAAATCGTTAACGGCGTTAGGTGCACCTAGTTACCTCGTTTTGATTAGGGAGAGTTACCAGTTAGATGGAGCCGTCCCTATGAGAAATGTCATTTGTAGGAGGAGAGAGCTATCAACGAGATGTAAGCTCCATAATTGATGCGTGATGATGTGTTGCGGGATTGAGAGGAGAGGACTATCCGTTAGATGAAGCCACCCTTATAAGAGGAAATGGCTATCAATGAGATGAAACCGCCTCTTAGTTTTCAACAATTAGTATTTTACTTGTTTGATTTTCTATGATGATTTTAATGTTATTCATTTTGATTTCGCTTCGCTATTAATTGGATTTTTAATATTTCTATTTGAACGGCTAAATTATAAATTTAATGATTTTAATATGTGTACAACATAATCGTCTCGAGGTCGTAAAATAGTTATTTATGTCTTTTTGTGTTTCCCTTCTAGTTGATGGTGATTGTTGTTTCCTCATTAAGTCTTTGTGACTTACTCCTTCATGTTGTTTATTTTTTTTTTCAGATTCACAGACAGCTGAGTAGCAAGCTGATAGTAGGCTCAAGTCTCGATCGTATTTTTTTTTTGGTAGGCCTCTTTGATCGATGACCTTTTTTGTAAAGTCTGTTAAGTCGTAATGTATTTTGTAGCTATTGGAGTTTAGATAGTCTTTTGGGAAATGTATTAAACAATTAAGTTATGCTCTTTGAAATATGAATTGACTGAGTTAATAATGTAAACAGGGATTTTATAAAATTTGGGAATGTTGAAGTTACAGAAGATATTTTATCTAAATTTTGAGGAAAAGTATATATATATATATATGTATATATTTTTGAAATGGTTATTGAGAACGATTTAGTTGTTTAAATTGTTAATTTAGTTGATAGGCTTGTCAGGCTAGGAGTATAGCTTGTGCGCCGGCGTATAGTTTTTGAGTCATGACAAATTCACTTCAAGGATTCTAAAGTATCATGAACGGGATTCGTCGGTTAACCCGTTTGCATCCAATATATATAGATTGGTGGAGGCGAATCGAACATAAAGTTTAGTGTGATACACACGTTTTGGAATTTATTTGTGCAACCTTCATTATCATCAATTTCATCTTTTACTTGTTCAAGATTTACAGCATACCCCAACAAAAGATCCAACATTTGTTGTGACCAATGAGAGCCATGATCATGGCATGGCTCCAAGATCCATAATTTTCACCAGGACGAATTTGCGATAAAAAATGGATCAGACTTGTTGGCCGTTTTGTTGTTGTTATCATCAGCCATGAGTAAAAAAGGAAAAACAAGAAGACAAGAAAAACAACAGAAGTTTGAGGAAAATAAATTCAAAGATCTGCTGATACCATATTGAGAGTTTGAGCATTGGAAGGACTTGTTGACCGATCCAATTCTTGACTTCAGGAAACGTGTGCTCCAAAACCGCTGCCCACTCAAAACGTGCGCCTTTGACTGCCTGAATATGCGCTAGGGTTTTGACTCTGAATAATGACCGGGCAACAGCAGTTACGTGGCACCTAGAGTCAGGGATTTGACCGGGCAAAAAGGAAGGACTGAAACAGATCATTAGGCAGATTCAGTGGAGGGCAGTTACGTAATTAACGCAACAATCAGAGATAAAACGCAAGCATTCAATTTTCAAAATTAATTAAATAATTTTTAATTTTCATTAAAAAAATAATAATACACCACAAGACCAAGACCAAGACCAAGGCGCAGGCCCGGCCCGGCCCGGGCCGGACGGGCGGCGGCGCGCGCGCGCTTGTGTGGTGGTCAACTTTGCTTGCGTTCTCCCTCCTTCACAAAATTGGGGTACCCCTTGGGGCACACCCCAAGGTACATACCTCCACCTTATATACCCTTCTAAAGTGTGGTATCCCTCCTATGTGGGACTTCTCATTTTTTCAATTCACAACCACACTAGTTCATTAATGTCACCATTAATACCAACAATTCCTTCAATAATTATTCATCATTTCCAACAATCCCCCACTTGATTTTAAAAAAGAGAGGTTTCAGAAGTAGCGTCAAACGCTTCTATAAGATTGTGCATAAACAAAGGTGTTGCTTGACTTGAACCTTTGCATAGTAAGTAAGATTCAGATTCAACAAGAGTGACTCGTAGTCTTGAACTCTATCTTTGACATCAAACTCACACACAACCTTTTCATAGGGTGTATTCTCAAAAGCCCGTGCATTTAAGGCCATGCACGTATATCCCAGTATAGTGAACGCTCTAGGAATTTTGCCTCGAAATTCCATAGGAAGCAGACCCCACTTCCACATTCACATAGGTGAGTCTATCAAGAGTACTCCTGTAGCTAGGTACTCCACTCCACATAGAGTATAGATCTCATTAAGAGTTTCTATTATCTCATCCTTATATCGCTTCAGGAATCACGCTTCTCTCATATATACATAGCATGTTCATCTCATATCACTATGACTTGTTATTACCCATTGAACCTAATTCTTGGGATCTCCAGTCTTTTAGGTCGGGTTACCATCATAAGTGACTCATTGATCTATAGGCAATAGTCTCATCCTTTTGGATGTATTTAGGACTTTCTCTCTAGCTAATCCTTTCGTCAAAGGATCTGCTAAATTATCATCAGTGCGTACATGATCCACTAATACAGCTCCTTTAGAAAGTAATTCTCTAATTGTGTTGTGCTTACGACGTATTTGTCGTCTCTTACCGTTGTAATAACGGTTCTCAATTTTTGCAATAGCCGGGGTACTATCGCAGTGGATCAACACAGCTGGTAAAGGTCTTTCCCATAACGGGACATCAGCTAGCAAGCATCTCAACCAGCTTGCTTCTTCACTAGCAGTAGCTAGTGCTATCATTTTAGACTCCATAGTGGACTGAGCCAATATCGTCTGTTTCTTCGATTTCCAAGATACTGCACCACCGACTATACTGAAAATATAGCCAATAGTTGCTTTGGAATCATCCGATAAGGTGTTCCAATCAGCATCACTGTATCCTTCAAGAACAGCAGGAAATCTTCGATAATGTAATCCAAGACTCATGGTCCTTTTAAGGTATCTCATGACTCTTTCAATAGCGTGCCAATGCTCCATACTAGGTCTACTAGTAAACCTGCACAACAATCCCACGACATAGGCAATGTCGGGTCTAGTACAGTCAGTGGCATACCTGAGGCTGCCAATGATGCTTGCATATTCAGTTTGTCTAACACTTTCACCAGTGTTCTTGAAAAGTTTCACACTTGGATCATATGGTGTGCAAGCAGGTTTACAGTCAAAGTAATTATATTTCTTTAGGATCTTTTCAACATAGTGAGATTGATCCAAAGAAATTCCCTCCTCTGACCTAGTAATCTTTATTCCAAGGATTACACTCGCTTCTCCGAGGTCTTTCACATCAAAGTTGTTACTCAACAGTGATTTCATATTGTTGACGGCATGAATGTTTGAACCAAATATGAGTAAGTCGTCTACATAGAGACATATGATAGTGCAAATGCCATTTTCAAACTTGTAATAAATACATTTGTCACTTTCATTCACTTTAAACTCATTCGACAAAATCAAGTTATCAAATTTTTCATGCCATTGTTTAGGAGCTTGTTTAAGACCATACCGAGACTTATCTAACTTACAGACCTTGCTTTCTTGCCCATGTATCACAAAACCTTCTGGTTGTTCCATATAGATTTCTTCTTCTAGGTCACCATTTAAAAAAGCTGTTTTTACATCCATCTGGTGTATCACCAGGTTATGAATAGCCGCAAGTGATATGAGCACCCTAATGGATGTTATTCTAGTGACAGGCGAAAAAGTGTCGAAGAAATCTATATTTTCTCTTTGTCTAAAACCTTTGGCCACAAGCCGTGCTTTATATTTATCAATAGATCCATCGGGTTTTAGTTTCTTTTTCAAAATCCATTTACAACCTATAGGTTTGCAACCAGGAGGCAAGTCCACTAAGTGCCAAGTCTTGTTAGACTCTAGGGAATCCATTTCATCGTTGATAGCTTCTTGCCATAAATCTGCATCCAAAGATGACAATGCTTCCTTGAGATTTGCAGGATCCTCTTCCAAGTTATAGGCCATATATTCAGGTCCATAATCTTTAGCAACTCTCACCCTCTTACTCCTTCGAGTTTCTGTTTCATCTTGTTTGTTGCTTTCAGAGCTTCTTATCACAGGAGCTTGACTTGGTTCGCCGCCCCCACTATTTCTCGATTTGAAAGGAAATTTATTTTCATAGAAGTCAACATCATTTGATTCTATGATTACTTTAGCATTTAGGTCGTAAAACCTATAAGCTTTACTGTTTACCGCATACCCAATGAATACACATTCATAGGCTCTACTAGCGAGTTTAATTCGCTTGGGATCTGGGATTCTAACATAAGCCAGACAGCCCCAAGTTCGAAGATAAGACAAGTTGGGTTGTCTTTTCTTCATTATCTCATAGGGAGATGTTTTGTTTTTAGATTTAGGGATTCTATTTAGAACATAGCAAACAGTCAAAATAATCTCCCCCCACCAGTGAGAGGCAACACCAGAATTAAGCATAATAGCAACAACAAGTTCAGTAAGAGTTCTGTTCTTTCTTTCAGCTTTACCATTCATTTCAGGTGAATATGGAGCAATAGTTTCATGTATAATTCCTTGTGTTTTATAAAACTCATTAAACAAACCGGAATCATACTCTGTTCCTCTATCACTGCGAAATCTCTTAATCTTCTTATTAAATTGATTTTCAATTTCAGTTACAAATATCTTAAACATGTTAAGCGCTTCACTTTTATTTTTCATAAGATATACAAAAGTAAAGTCGGAACAGTCGTCAATAAAAGTAATAAAATAACGCTTTCCATTTCTGGTTAAGGTCCCATCTAGTTCGCATATATCAGAATGTATTAAGTCTAAAGGTTCAGATTCTCTAACTACTGCTTTATGTGAACTCTTAGTTATTTTAGCTTGACTGCAAAAATCACATTTTTCAAAATCTTTTAAGGATAAATTTGGAATTAAGCCTAAGTTACTTAAATTCGAAATTACTCGTTTATTCATATGACAGAGTCTAGCATGCCAAATATTAAAATCACACAACATATAAGCAGAAGGAAACATTTTATTGATTTCAACATTCAATTTAAACATGCCATCAGTATCGTACCCTTTCCCAACAAAAATACTATTTTTAGAAATAGTGTACAAATCTGCTCCTATAGTCTGAGTAAACCCTGCCTTATTGAGAAGAAAACCAGAAACTAGTTTCTTCCTTATTTCTGGAGTGTGCATGACATCCTTCAGAATTAAGGTCTTTCCTGATGTGAATGTTAGTTCCACATCTCCAATACCAGCAACATTAGTGGTGTGGGAATCTCCCAGCAACACTTTCTTATCTTCAGCAGCAGTGTATGTTTTAAACATAGCACAATCATAACAGACATGGCAGGAGGCACCAGTGTCTATCCACCATCCATCTGATCCACCAACAAGGTTGATCTCAGTAATCATAGCAATGAATTGCTCTTCTGTCAAGTTAGCCTGATTAGCAGGGCCTGGCTTGTTCCTACACTTGCGTGCAATATGACCCTCATTTCCACAGTGAAAACAGAGAAAGGGGGTAGGGCCATTTCTAGGAGGTGGTGGTTGCTGCTTTGCAATTGGGGCCTTTGGAGGGTTCCCATTCTTGTTGCTGTTCTTTGAAGGGCGATTCTGAATCTTTAGTTGTTTGCTGTTTGGCTTCAGAACTGCTCCGATGAATTTCTTTTTCTTGTTATTTGCCACAAGAAGAACTTCATCTTTCTGGTCTTGCTTACGGGATTCTTCCTCAATTCTAAGGCGAGTTATCAGACTTTCTAAAGAGAATTCTTTTGTTTTATGCCTGAGAGAATTTTTAAAGTCTTTCCAACCAAGGGGCAGTTTGTCAATAATAACAGCAATTTGAAACTGTTCATCAAGGGACATACCTTCAGTAATGATTTCGTGAGCAATTTTCTGGATTTCATGAGACTGAGCTTCCACGGATCTGTCATCTGTCATCTGATATTTGATGTAGCGGCTAACAGCATACTTTTTGGCTCCAGCTTCCTCAGTATCATATTTCTTCTTCAGAGCTTCCCAAACCTGTCTAGCAGTATTGCTGTATGAACTGTAGTAATCATACATCAGCAAGTTCATTTAGAATATAATTCTTACATAAGTAATCATTATGTTCCCATTGGGTTAATTCAGCAGCTTTCTTATCCTTTTCTGTTTGTTCAGCATTTTCTGGAACAACAGGAATGTCATCCTTCAGAACGTTGGCAAGGTTTTTCGTGGTTAGAAAAAATAACATCTTTTGTTGCCATCGTTTGAAGTGACTTCCTTCAAACCAAAACGGTTTGTTGAAGTCAGAAGCAGAAGAACCTGTCCCAGTAATTTCGTCGGTAGACATGGCAGTTCGAGAAACGTCTTAAAATTGTAATTTTGGATTTCGAAAAAATTTGAAAAAACAATTTATGCCACCGATAAGATTACTGGGTTGAGTCGCGGACTAGGTCGCTCTCTTTAAGACGTTTCGAGGCACTGCCCAAAGGTGCAAGGCAGACTATCAACTACGAAGTCCCCAGGATAAAACAGCCGAGATCACTGTACGGAGTTCTACTGCACTGCAGAAAACCGTTCGAATTACACCCTCAATATGGCAGTCTAACGACTACCACTCGTAATATGGCACGAAGGCCACTCAAGAAAAAGAAGAAGTAGAAGTAAGAACGGGGGGAAGAAGAGAGAAAAGCCTTAGAATCGGAGTGCTTTTGGTGCAACTTCTCAAGTGGGGAGAGTCCTCTATTTATAGAGGAATTTCGTAACTGGATCAGAGAAATTGGTGGATCCATCAGTGCGCTCCAGTTGACCGATCCAATTCTTGACTTCAGGAAACGTGTGCTCCAATCGGTGGAGGGCAGTTCCGGTGGAGGACAGTTACGTAATTAACGCAACAATCAGAGATAAAACGCACGCAAGCATTCAATTTTCAAAATTAATTAAATAATTTTTAATTTTCATTAAAAAAGTAATAATACACCACAAGGCCAAGGCCCGAGCTGGACAGACGGCTGCGCGCGTGTGGTTGTCAACTTTGCTTGCGTTCTCCCTCCTTCACAAAATTAGGGTACCCCTTGGGGCACACCCCAAAGTACATACCTCCACCTTATATACCCTTCCAAAGTGTGGTATCCCTCCAATGTAGGACTTCTCATTTTTTCAATTCACAATCACACTAGTTCATTAATGTCACCATTAATACCAACAATTCCTTCAATAATTATTCATCATTTCCAACAGGGAATGATCCCAGCTAACTCCAATTTAAGAAAAATAACTACTAACAACTTAAGTGCTTAACAGTATCTAACAACATAACTAACTATTTTACAAGAGTGAACTAGTTATAAGGAAATAAGATATTCAAATTTCTGTCAATGGAGCTAATGGTTTTGTAGGATTTGGCCTCAATATGTGTTAGCGGAAACATTTTATTGTGTATGAACAAAACAATGCCGGATTTTGATGGTCTATGCATGAATTGTCACATACTGTATTAACATGTAGGAGAAATAGAAAAATTGGTCTTTGTCTTTTTTTAGAATAATTGGTCTTTGTTTAGTCATAGTTTAATTTATTTGCTTGTTTTCCAATAGTTACTAAAGTGAGGTGCAAAAGCAAAATTTTAATAAACGAATTTAATTTGTAGTTAGTTTTTTGTGAAAATTTATTAGAGTTAAATATATTTTCAGTGCATTCAAAATTTTAAATTTTTTTTTAATTTCTGTAAAAGTTTATTTGACTTTTACTCTCCACAATAATTTCCATCAACATTTTTAATTTAAGCGCTTACGTCAATTATTGTGTATTTTTTGGATATTTGAATGTTTTTTTTTTGTAAATATATGTTGATTTTTAAATGTTAAAAATTCAAAAAATCGAAATTTTGAGGTCAAAAATAAAATTTTAAACTCATTTTTGTTTTGCAAAATATGGTTGCATTTTGA
>JBBPBP010000001.1:55594771-55617668 GCA_037974735.1 Cicer chorassanicum | reverse complement strand
ATATATATATATATATATATATATATATATTTTGTGAGACTAAGTTGTCAAACTTCTTTTAATGTTTTTATTACTCTTTTTTTTTCGCTAAAGATTAATCACAATTAAATTTCAAATTTCTTATCAAACCTTATTTCAACTTAAGGACATAACTTTTGTGCTCAAATTAATGGGTTTTCTCAATCATCTGCTTTAGATTCTAACCATTCAATTCAATCAACCAACTTAATCAAAACATGAACAGACCAGCAACAATAAGCAAACTATTCTAACATGATTATTCAAAACAAACTAACAAAACCATCCTTCCCCCACCCAAACTGTAATATGAGAAGTTGTATAACTCATCATACTACAATTTTGAAAAATGGTTTGGCACACAGCTACAAACAAATTACTAGTCATAACATAAAGAAATTAAAATGCATAATTTAGAAGAAAAAAAAATTACTACCTTGATTGATGCTACATCATGCTGCAACAATATTCAGGTTGTATTCACTTTGGTGGCTTAAGCAACAATTACATCTCCATCATTCTCTTTATTCTTGGGTTGCATCCCAAGAGAGCTTAGTTTAAAGTTCTCAGCCCGACCCTAACAACTCCTAGTCCAAAGCTTGGGTAGAGGTAGATTTGGTTCCTTCAACTATGCAATCTCCCTTTGCAACTGATCCATTTCATCAAAGTGTGCAAACTCTAGCAGTTTTTATTGTTTGCAAAATTGCTAATGCACTAATGCATCCACAAATTTGATGAGTGTGCACTTTTCTTATTCTTCATCAAGGTACTTCATAACATTCTGCATGTTGAAAGTTATATGTTGGTCATTCACCCTTATGTCTGTTCACCCTTCTGAACATCAACAAGAGTCCTTATTGTAGCAAGGAAATGAATTCCTAGAATGTTATGCATCTCCTCATCTGCTTCAAAATCAAGGATGATGAAGTCTGCAAAAAATAAAAATTTATCAACCATGACTAACACATCATCAATCCTTCCTTCTGGATGGCAAATGGACTTGTCTTCAAGCTATAGATTTATGGTAGTGGGTCTAGCTTCCCCAATTCTCAGTTTCTTGAAAATTGACTTAGGCATCAAATTAATGCTAGCTCCCAAGTCACAAAGTGATTTTCCACAATAAATTCCACCAATGTAGCATGTAATAGTGAAACTGGTAGGGTTTTCCATCTTTGCAAGTAGCTTGTGTTGCAACATCAAACTACATTCTTTGGTTAAGGAAATTGTTTCAAGCTCCCATATTCTTTTTCTTTTAGTAATAATATCCTTCAAAAACATTGCATAATTAGGCATTTGTTACAAAGTCTCTATCAAAGGAATATTAATACTAAGTTGCTTCAATACATCTAGAAACTTGTTGCATTGTTTTTCCATTTTACCTTTTCTAATTCTTTGAGGGAATAGAGGTGGTGGAACTTCAGGCACCAGTTTAGGAAAACTATTAGATGATGTAGCATTTTTTTGATTCTACACCACTTTTCTTGGAACTTCCTGAAATTCAGACTCTTCAACATTCCTTGGTTTTGCATCTCCTCCATTGTTTTAGATCTTTTCATTTTGTTTCAAAATAGATTCCCTCTCTTTATTAGAGCTATCAATCCTTTTGTCATTCCTAAGGCCAATGGCTTTACAATGCTCTGTGCCCTTAGGTTCTTTAGTTGGACTTTTAGTGTTGCTAGACAGTAAACCACTTTGTCTTCCACACTACAGTAGCTAGCTGACCAAGCTGTGTTTCCAAGTTCCTAATCACCATTCCTTGATTTCAAAATGCTAAAATGCTTTTTTTTTTGTCTCAGTTTTGAAAGATTTTGTCTCAATTAAAAAATACTTCAACAAAGCTTCTGATGACTGTTCATTTGATACCTTCTCATCTAATGCTGAAAAACCATAAGGATGAGGAGGCTTAGCTTGTTGAGCACTTCCTTTATTACACAATGAAAAATTAGGGTGATTCCTTCACCATGGATTATATATGTTGGAGTAAGGATTGTCTATATTATGGTTGCCAACATAATTGACAGATATTAAGTTCTTTAGGCATTCATCATAAATATGTCTTCTCCCACAGTACACACATGTTATAGTAGTAGCAGGTACCACTATTATTAGTTCTGCAGCTATTGGTGCAGGTGTTGTTACAATATTCTTCAGCAGCAAATTAGTTAATGTTGTCATCCGTGCTACAAGTGTTGTGGAACTTGAAGTTACTAGCAACTTCAACAAACTATTTAAGGTGCAATGAGGGTCTTCAGTAGGTATTCTACCAAATTGGCCAATTGCTTGTACCATGTGGAACATCATTGGCTTGAATTCAAATAGAGCAACTTCAATGTCATGCCTCACAATACTAGAATTCAGGGTTTAAGGATCAAAGAAAATATATTCCCTAATTACCCCCTATCATTAGCCATGCCAATGATATCAAGTTGCACCATTCCAAACGGTCTCCCATGTTTTTGATTGGTATATGCTACTGCAGATGGTCAACAGGTTTGTGCATACAACTACAAATACCTGTCTTAAAGCACTAATCACCACACTATTAGTAGCAAAAGAAACAAACAAGTTATGTATTTAGAAAACACTTTAAATATTTAACACAATTCAATCCCAAAAAAAAATGCCAAAAACTTATTGCAATAAAATGCAAGTATGCAAGTATACACAATAAATAACATGTAGTATAAATAAAGATCATTCTCAGGAGAATTGATTATGTCATTAATTTCAACACTTTTCTAACACATTCAACTTGTTTGTCATAACAATAAAAAGATAACATTTTTGAGATAACAATTTAAAATAAAATGCAATCTAAAATTGCAAGTTCATATGAGCATACAAGATACTGAAAATCATATTATGGAAATAAGTTAAGGATATAACTCAGTATTAACTTCAATTTATGGTATTAAATTGTTATAGCAATGGGGTAATAGTTATGAATAAAGTGACCTCAAAGGTTTTCCAATTCATTCATCATGATTTTCAAATGCATTAATGTCATTCCTAAGTTCATGTTCACATTCAATCATTATACAATTTATAGTTCATCTTTTATTATATGGACTTAAATACTATTCCTAGTTGTTTAATGTCAACCACTTGTCCAGACATATTGACTTAATCCATATTACACAAACAACTCCATCTTTTCCCTTTTCCAAGTTCAAAGACACACAGTAAACTCAAATTTATCAAATTCAGATTTAAAGATAGCATAAAAATAGTTTACAAAAATAAAAGCTAGGCACAACATAACACATAAACCATAAACATTAATTAATACTTGATTAATCCTTAACTAAAATGAGTTTAGCCCATAATGAGCTTTAAGTCAAAAATGAAAATGGAATGAAACACCAAAACAACCTTACAAGTTAGAATATTACAAAAATGTAGATTTAAGGAAGGAACACAAGCTTAAAAGCTACAATAGCTAATACTTCATCTCGGATGCAAGTTCTTTTCATCCAACACAAGTCCTTTATGAAGTGGCTTCAATGGTATCTTTAATGGTGGATGAAAATGTAAATGTGGAATGACCGCTAAGGTTGTATTTCTAGGTCAGAAATTGTTTCTCTTCTCTTTATAAATTGTTTTTCTTTTATATGACAGTTGTAGGAAAGCCTATTTCTCTCTCTTCTTGTACCTTCTTTTGTCTCTTTGTAGTAAAGCATCTTTTGGCCCAATAAGAGAAAGTTGGTTATCTACAAAGGTTCAATACATGTCTTACTATTGTATGGTACATCTCAGCTATTGAGACCATGTATACGCCTATCGGACCCACATCTTTGCATTGGCTTTTTGCTCACCAAGTCTGTCATTCATAATGCTACATCGTTCCCATAACATTTTCACTCTGGGACAAAAACTTCAAATTTGACCTCACAAGTTACAAACCTAACATAATTTTTTTTTAAAACAGTAATGAAATGCAACTACACCTAAAAGTACTCAAACAATGATATTGATACTAAACACCTAATATATTAATTATAATTACTACAAAAGACAAATCAATCCTACTTTAAATGTGATAAATAACTCTTATTTCTAAGAGTTAATCACATAGTAATTTATCTGCATGTAGTGTTCAATTTTAAAATTTAAATATGTTAAAAAAAACATAACAACTAAAATTTTAAAACCATAATTAATTGTATTTATTTATTTTAGTTGTATTAGTTTTAATTAAAAAATACAAATTTAAAATTAGCCAAATTGGCAATGTTATTTATAATTGGTATCTTCGATATTATTTTGAACAAATTTTCTCTTTGAGTATTTAATAACCAATACTACTTCATGAATTTTCAAATACATTATTCTCAATTTTTTTTTTAAAATCATTCATATAATTCGCTTCTTTTTAGGTGCACGGACTACAAGTCCAAAACCTTTTTGCCTTACAAAATAAATTTAGTATTTTTTTTTTTCAATTGCGTCATTCAATTTGACCAATAATTATTTTATCTAAAATGTTTAATAGACTTTGGTTCATGATTTTCATTGTCATTTAACACATATAACATTATAATATATTTAAAGATAGAGTCAATTTTGACTTTCTTCCGATTCTACCATATTTCATTCACACTATATTTTAGTGAGATTTCTTTATTTTCATTAATTTCAGGTATTCAATAAGTTTCTTCAAGAAGTTAATTATGTCTACATACTCGCTCTTTTAGAATTTTGATATCCTCACTTAGGTCATCTTTCTTTTAATTCTTTTTCTTAAAATTTTATAGAGATTAAAATATAATTTTTTTTTTATATTGTTGCTCTTGCAACGAAGGATTCTAAGTTGAAAAAAAAAGTATATGTGAGTGATGGTGATTGTTAGGGGAAGATCCTAAGTATAGTCAAAAGAAGCATAGAAAAAAGTCATTTATTAGATTGTTTCAATATTAGAATAACATTTGTTTTGACTACTTTTGCTTAACTGATTTGTTGAATTTGAATTCTTGCATGTTAGAATTTAATATACTACAGTCATATGAGTGATTATACCTTTAAAATATATTAGTGAAATCACCGACATAACTCTTATATTGAATTTCAACCAAAGTCACAACAACTATGAATTAATGAGTTACCGCGATTGTGAATGTGAACATGAAAATGAATTATTCATTAATCACTAACCATAATTCAAAACAAGGAATAAGTAGTATCTACAAAAGATATTTGATAAAAACAACTTATTTTGGCAAATACCTAATATTATATGTTGAATCAACATCTTCAATATGACTGACAATACAAGTTATTTACAACATCCTCCATGGTAGGACGATAACGTGGACTTTCAGTTAAGCAAGAAATTGCTATCCTTATCATTAGGGTCGCCTCCTTAAAAATAATATTTGTAGGACGAGGGAGACGTGGGTCCAACTTATGTACCAAGTCCATTGTATTATGTGTCAGGTCCACAACACTTGGTGAAGAAAACACCAAAGAAGATATATCGCCCCCAGGGTGCTTTCCAAAAAGTATTTCCAACATTAATACCCCAAAACTAAACACATCACATTTTTCATTTACTTCCATTGTGTACGCAAGTTCTGTAATGTATTATAAGAATTATAATGTGAAAAATATGATTATATACTTAATAAATATAAATAAAAGAAATTAACCTGGAGCTGCATATCCAAAGGTGCCTACAAAAGTGGTCCAGTTAGATAAATCTGGATTAAGTAACTTAGCTGTTCCAAAGTCTGATACATGAGCTACATATTCCAAATCCAAAAGAACATTCTTGCTAGATATATCACGATGGACAATTGATGGTGAGCAATTATGGTGCATATAGCATAAAGCATTAGCTATATCTTTAATGACGTTTACCCTCCTATTCCAATCAAATAAAGTTGCTTGTTCATCATCTTTCAAAATATTGTCCACACTACCTTTCTCCAAGAATTCATAAACCAAAAATGAGTGAAGCGAATGTAAACAATATCCATATAACTTCACAATGTTACGATGCCGAAGTTCTGTCAACGCACGAATCTCACTTGCAAAAGCTTTCAAAATAGACGTTTCTACATTTGGTAATGAATGGAGTTTCTTCACAGCTACAATTTGACCAGTAGGCAACTCTGCTTTGTAAACACTTCCATGTCCTCCAACCCCAATGAGATATTTGTTGTCAAACTCTTCTGTGGCTTCAATAATGTTCTCATACACCATTTTGCCATCAAAACTCCATAATGCAAATATATTTTCAATTTGAGATTCTTCAGTAGGCTTGTATGTGCTTGAAGTTCGACAATGAAGATATGAGAGCCCATAAACAAATAATGCTAAAAATAGAAAGCCTAGAATGAGGGGTAAGACTACCACCAAAATTTTGCTAGTCTTATGATTATGAAATTTGCAAGGCTCTAAGCCAGAGACATTACCACACAAGCCTTTGTTATGTTTCAAAGCTTCGATCGGAGCTTTTTCGAAGGCTGGAATGCTTGGAATTGGACCCTCCAATTGGTTGTATGATATATCAACAATTGTCAATGCTAACATTTCACCATAGCTCAAAGGAATGGTACCAGAAATATTATTATGTGACAAATTCAATGTTTCTAAGCAATTTAATTGGCCAAGCATTTCTGGTATGGTTCCATCCAAAAAATTCCCACTAAGATCAATATTTTCAATAAATTTTAATTGGCCAATCTCAACAGGAATGTTTCCTTCAAACTTATTTTGGCTCAAATTCAAGTGCAACAACATAGACAACCTTCCAAATTGTTCAGGGATGGAACCACTTAAATTATTTATTGCAAGCTCCAATTTAGTTAGTTCCTTCAATGATGCAATTTGTACAGGAACTTCTCCCGAAAGATGATTGCTACTTATCGAGAGTTGGATCAACGAAGATAAATTTCCTATCTCGTTCGGAATTTTTCCTGTAAGATGGTTAAAGGACAAGTCAAGTATATGTAAATTGGTTGCCTCAGTCAGTTCTGGTGGTATGATTCCTGTTAATTTATTGTTGGAGATTTTCAAGGCTGTGAGATTCCTGCACTTTCCCCAGTTTGGTGAAAGATGGCCATACAAATTATTATCACTCATTCCCATGTAGTCCAAATTTGGATACACACCAAAGCTATTTGTTATATCTCCAGTTAGTTGGTTTTGTTCAAGTCTGACTCTCTCAAGGCTTGAGCAATTCTTCAAACTATCCGGAATTGGGCCTGCGAACTGGTTAGTGTTAGCAGTGAAGTACCTCAATGTTCCACCAACGCAAATATTGTGAGGTAAATGGCCTATGAAATTATTATAAGCTAAGTGTAGATTTTCCAAATTGCTAAGCGTATTCAATTCTTTTGGAATATTTCCGGTGAGAGCATTTGAGAAAAGAGACAACGTAGTGAGTTTTGTCAAATTTCCGAGAGTGGAAGGAATTGGTCCAGAGAGTTTATTTTTAAAAAGATAAACAGAATCCAAATTGACCACCAAATTACCTATGGATGGCGGGATTGGACCTGAGAGATTGTTTTCTGACAACTGGATTGTGGAAAGGGAATAGAGTTTTCCGACTTCACTAGGAATGCTACCAATGAGATAGTTATCATTAAGGTAAAGAAAATATAGATTGCTCAAGTTACCAATTTCTTTAGGTATGGAGCCGGAAAGACTATTTTTTCCAAGATATAGGTACGTGAGGTTGAGCAATGTTCCTATAGAAGTAGAGATTGACCCTGTGAGATTGCAGCCACTAATATCAAGGACTAACAAATTCCCTAACATCCCAAATTCCTTAGGCATGGAACCTGATAAGCCACTTTCTTGGAGATGTAGAACCTCTAGGTTTCGTGACTTAAAAATATTTTGTGAGATGGAACCATTAAAGTTATTGTACGCAAGTGACAAAAGCTTTAGGTTCACTTGCCAAATTCTATGAGGAATGTTGCCATAAAGGTTGTTTTGTGATACATCAAGATGTGACATGTTGGTTATCTTTTCTATCGAGATTGGTATAATCCCTGTGAGATTGCAACTATGAAAATAAAGTTTTGTAAGATTCCTCAGTCTACCTATTTCCCTTGGGAGAGATCCACTAAAACCATTGCCACCACCCATAGACAATGTACGAAGACCAACCAAGTGAGTTATCTCAGATGGAATTATCCCTGAGAGATCATTATCACTAAGATCAAGATAGGAGAGTTTTGACAAGTTACCAATGCTATTGGGAATGCTACCAGATAATTCATTTAGTGACAAATCAAGAGTGTCCAGATTAGACATCACCTCAATATGGTGTGGAATAACTCCATAGAAGGAGTTGTTTCTTAAAACTAAGATTTTTAATTTAGGAAGTGATGAGATATTGAGACTTTGAAACGTACCTCTTAGTCCAATATTCCTGAGACTTATCTTGTAGATAGATTTTGAGTCATCATCACATGTGATTCCTTCCCAATTACAAGGATTATTACCAATCCATGAAGAGAGCAATGCCTTGTTTTGGTTGTCAAAGCTAGTTTTCCACTTCAACAGAGCATTTGCTTCATTGACTTGGTTTCTTGTTGCAGCATGAGGTGATGTGGCTATTACAAACACAGAAAAGAACACAAGAACACACTGTATAATTGGTAAAAGCTTCATCACCAGAAGCATTTTCGAAATATTTGAACAGAATGAAAGTATAGTTAATGACTCAATAGCTCGAAGTGTATAATTCAACAAAGAGAGTTATTAATTATTACGATCCTTGCATTTTAATGGGAGATATGGGTGATATTTATACACTCAACACATACTATTGCTATTTACTTTTGTAATAGTCTAGAAAAGACTCTGCATAACTAAAGTCGTCCACTTAAGAATTTAGTGGTGTTATTGTAATCACCAAATTACATGTCATTCATTATTTTTTAAACATATATATATCATTTATCACTAAAATAAATAACATTAACCACTTAGATTACTTTTTAAATCACTAAATCGCAGTACTCTAAATGGTTAATGTATAACATTTTAGTGGTTAATGAAGTATTTTAAGTGATTAATGACATAAATTTGTATATGTGTCACAAAAAGATGTCTCAATAATAAAAATAAAATTAAAAATAAAATTTTAATCTATTTTTGAAAAAAAATATTCATTGTATAAATACGGTTATACAATAAACAATACATACGTGTTAAGTATTTGTTAAGTATTGTATACATAATTTATGTCCAAATAATATTTTTCTTAAGAATTATTAGTTAATTTGATAGTTTGTTTGAACGGACAAAGAAGTAAAAGTTTAATTTGGGTTACCAACATTAATAAAACCAATTTTACCACTATTTGTATTATTTGTACAAGTCTCTCAAAATTTTACGATGCCTAAATTAGGTAAACAAAAAGGATAATCACTCTATTCTAAGATTTCTATGACTTTATTAATATTGTATGGCACAAATATGTTGGGGAGTTTGCAGATATAAGAGCGACAACGGATTAAATGTTCAACGATCTTCTTCTTAAGTGTAAGTTTCTCATATCATATATTTGCACTGAACAATAATAGGTCAAATACTTTAGATTTACTAGAGACTTTGACATCATATATCCACCTAAAACTTTAACTCATTAGATATACGGATCATCTCTCCTATATATCTGACATTTAACTCATTCTTATGTGTGTATGACTTAGCCACTCACACT
Organism: Cicer chorassanicum; assembly: GCA_037974735.1. Classification (NCBI taxonomy): domain Eukaryota; kingdom Viridiplantae; phylum Streptophyta; class Magnoliopsida; order Fabales; family Fabaceae; genus Cicer; species Cicer chorassanicum. The sequence goes on along the minus strand of JBBPBP010000001.1, from coordinate 55,607,971 downwards.
TTAAACTAAACAAAATATTAGATATTTTAATCTCTTAAACATGGAAATTTTAATGTTGTGTAAAAAACATATATGAAAAAGAGATCAATTCATTAAATATATTTCACTCGTGTTATCGAAGGTTTCTGCAATATATGTGGGCATATACGGATCTTAGTGGGGACATAAGGTGGCCACAGCCATCCCAATGTCCCCAACAATTTTTTTTTAAATAAAAATAATGTATACAAAAAATACTAATTAAAAAAAATACACATTTCATGAGTTTCTTCTAGAGATATAAAAATCAAACTAATTATTTGATAAATTCAAAAAAGAAAAAAATCAAAATCAATTAAATTGATTTTTTTTTTCTATTTCGAGTTCAATCTGAATCGAACCAAATAAACTCAATCTTTGTTGATCTGAGTATGATTTTACTTCATTTAAAATTAATAATTGATATCTAAATAAAATCATTAGACTATATCAGTACGTAGTGTTATCTTAAATATGTGTTGTATTTAAGGATTTTTCATTTACATATTAATTTTTCCATTAGTTTAAAACATGTTTACGTAATTGTTTTAATAGTATAAAAAATCTAATATTAAAAAGAAAATTTTATATTTTTAAAATAAGTATGTTAATTTTTATTAATGTCAACCTGATTGAACTAAACCAAATCAACATGCTATTTATCAGTTTGGATTTAATTTTGTGATAAATATTATAAAAACTCAACCAGACTAACTATCTTTTTGGTTTAGATTTTTTTCCTCTCCAAACATACAAATCAAAGCAATATGATATACCCATAACTCCGTCACTTTTAAACATGTGCAACTTTTTAGACCGATTCGTCGTCTTTTTGCAGTTGTGTTTGCAAAAAAACTTGTGTGTTTACATCACAACTTACAATTCTAATATACAATAAAATATTATATTTAATTTATCAATTAAAATTTTAAAAATTTGACTCTCTAAAGTATTTGTTCAAACTCCGTCACTATGTGGAATGTCTTGATTTACAAAAACATATACTGATTTTGAACATTTTAATTTATTTTTCAAATTATTGATATACTTCATAAATAAATGGTCTAATTAAATAAAACTAATTAATTTTGTTTTAGGATTATATGAATAATTGTATAAAAAAAATAATGAGGATCATACAAGATCAATGGTTAATATCCAATTTTCACTACGAGAACAACATTCTTGCAGTAAATCACTATCAAAAGTATATCAAATTATCAACAAAAATTAGAAATAAGAAAATAAAATACAATTGATATAATCAACGTAGATTCTTACAATGTGGTGAATCGAGCTTAAATTTTTGTTGGAAAAGATATCCATATTTATGTTGAGACAAAATCTCTCTCAAATAGTTTTAATGATAACAAAATTATTTAATGATTATGATTATGTTTGAATGTCTAATGTGTGCTCTTGAGTGGATTTCATTAAGCAACAGGTTCCTAATCAACTCTAGTATTAAGAAGAAAAATCTGAAGTAATTCAACAAGTTTTCTAAACTGGAGGTTGAACTGGAGGATAGACATCCATAGGAAAAAGATCAACCATTCTCCAAAAGAGTTTCTGGAATCACAGAAATTATAATTCCAAGACACCTTGAGGACAAACAGTAGTGATTGTGTCAAAACAATCAAAAGAGGTTACAAGTCAATGATAAGAGGATGATGAGCAGATCAAAGTTCATCCTCTTACCTAGGGAAAAGTCAAAAATAAAAAGCTGATACCTAAAGCATGGAAAGGTAGTACTTAGACAGCATTGGAAATACAAAAGGAAAAGAAAAGCTCAGGTCCGTATCTCAAGGGAGGTTAGGACTTCAGAATGAGGTTGAACTTCAAACTCATCCTCCTGAGCTCATATTTGCTAGGACAGCTGGATGGCAATATAGTAAATAAGGACAAGAACCTTGGACACTTGCATGAATCTCCAACGGTCACTTACATCCTTGTATTTGGAAAAAGAGGTTCATAACCTCTATAAAGGAAGATGATCTCTGAAGCTCAAATCAGAACAACTACTTACAAAGAGTAATTTTCTCAAATCTAAGAAGATCTTTTCCATCCTCTCTTTGCACTTTCTACCAATCCTAAACTATATCTTTAGAGTATCCTCTTAGAAAGTTCTAGAAAAGAGAAAGATCATACATTCAATCTCAAATCCTTTATACTGTAATTACCAAGTTGTGTAACACTTGGTTATCCTTGTACTCAGAAAGAAAAAGAATTGTAAGCCTGGTGAGGCTAGGAATATACATTTTGAAAAGAGGTCCGTAAAGAGGACAGGCCAGTTTTGAGCCATAGTGAAAACTCACAAGAGTGTGAGAACTGGACGTAGCCTTTATTGGGTGAACCAGTATAAATCTTGGTGTGTCATTCTCTAAACTCTTCTTCTTATATTTAACTGTGATTTAAAAGTTTTAATTTAACCTCCATTGATCTTCGTCCTCTCACAGAGGATACATATTCAAAAGAAATTTAAAAAACCCCAAATATCTCTATTCAACCCCCCTTCTAGTGATATTTTAGATACTTCAATTGGCATCAGAGCAAGGTTCTCTTGAAAACTACACGTAACAGTGTAAGAGAAAAAGATCAAGAAACAAGAAAATGTCTAAAACTAAGTATATACCAGAAGGTGGTTCATCCAGCCGACCTCCTTACTTTGATGGTACAGACTACTACCATTGGAAGGGAAAAATGAGATTGTTTCTCATATCACAAGACAACAATATGTGGTCAGTAGTTGAACATGGAAATCATGTTATCAGAATCAATAGTGCAGATTCAACCTCCGACGAGAAACCTCAAGGACAATGGACAGCGGATGAAAATGCTAAGGTACTCCTAAATTCTAAAGCTCATTTATTTCTAACGTGTGCTTTGAGCAGGGAAGAATATGACAGAGTTGAAGAATGTAATAGTGCTAAAGAACTTTGGGACACCTTGAAGATCCATCATGAAGGATCAAGTCATGTAAAGGAAGCAAGAATTGATATGGGAGTTCGAGAATTTGAATTATTTGAAATGAAGGAGGAGGAAACCATTGATGAAATGTTCTCAAGACTCACCATCATACTGAATAATCTTCGATCCCTTGGAAAAGAATATTTTGTCCAAGAAAGGATAAGAAAAATTCTAAGAAGTTTACCTAAAGAATGGAGGCCAATGGTGACTGCCATCACACAAGCTAAAGACTTGGCCACCATGAAATTAGAAGATCTGGTTGGAACACTTAGAGCACATGAACCACTACTGCTCTCAGACAAACCAAGCAAGAAAGGAAAAATGGTGGCTCTCAAGACAAATCAAATTGAGAGTCCATCCTCCAAGCGAGCTGAAGAGGTTACAAAAGCAGAAAATGATGAGTATCCTCTGTCTGAAGAAGAGGATGAACTCGCGCTGATCTCTAAAAGAATTCAGAGGATGATTAATCGAAGATCACAAGACAAAAAGCCATTTCAAAGGGAAAAACTTGACAAAAGCCAGATAACATGCTTTGGATGCAACAAAATGGGACAATACAAAACTGAGTGTCCTCTAAACAAAAGAAACCCAAGAAGATTTCCCTACAAAAACAAATCCATGATGGCTACATAGGATGACAGTGATGATTCATCCTCTGAACATGAAAAGGAAGAAGCAAACCTCTGCCTCATGGCTGACTCAGAAACAGAAGAGGTAATCACATCAAAAACTTGTCTTACATGTGAAAAATTAGGGATTGAATTTGACAATTTATTGAATGACTCAAACACTCTATCTCATAAATGTGGTTTTCTTAAAAATCAACTTTATGAGATAAAGAAACTTAATGAGGAACTTCAAGCAAAGAATGATGAATATAAAAAAATCATTCTGGACTTGCAACTATCCCATAAGAAATTGTCTGAGCAACAAAACTCTTTGAACAAAAGAAACATTATTATTCATCCTCCAGAAAGGACACGAAAACTGAAATTCTAAAATTAGAGGTTGATGAACTAAAAAATGACATCACCAACTTTGTCAAATCCACTGAGACTTTTCAAAAAATTATGGGATCTCAATCTGGAATTTTTGACAAGGCTGGTATTGGATTCAAAAGCTCTCAAAAACAGAAATTATATGAAATTTTTTTTCTACCTCTAAAACAGGAGGTTAGACCAAAATGTTCTTATTGCAAAAAATCTGGACACATCATTAAAAACTGTCATGCCAAAAAACGTGTTGACTTTATTAAAAAGCGATGTTCATTTTGTGGTAAGCATGGGCACCATGAATCTAATTGCTATCACAAAAAGAAAACCTTTACAAAAAGAAAAACTAACCAACAAGGACCCAGTTCCATATGGGTACCTAAGTCACTTCTAACCTCTAACACAGGTTCCTCCTCTAGTCAACAAAAGAAAGCCTTGGTTCTTGGACAGTGGATGCTCAAGACATATGACTGGAGATAAGCATTGTTTTATTTCCTTGGTGATAAAGGATGGAGGTTACGTCACTTTTGGAAATATTGACAAAGCTCAAATTAAAGGAACAGGTATCATTGGAAAGAATAATTCTGCCAAAATTGAAAATGTTCAATATGTGGATGGTTTAAAACATAATTTACTAAGCATTAGCCAATTATGTGATAGTGGTTTTGAAGTAATTTTTAAACCCACTTTATGTGAGGTTAAACATTCAACCTCTGGTAAAATATTTTTTTCTGGAATTAGAAAACAGAATTTATATGAATTATATCTTGATAATCTGCCCATTGAATCCTGTTTTATGGCTGTTGAAAAGGATAAATGGATTTGGCACAAAAGGGCTGGTCACACAAGCTTAACCACTATTTCTAAATTATCAAAATTTGAATTAGTAAAAGGTCTTCCTAAAATTAATTTTGAGAAAGACAAAATTTGTGAAGCTTGTGCCAAAGGAAAACAAGTCAAAAGCAGTTTTAAATCAAAAAACATTATCTCCACAAATCATCCTCTTGAACTCCTTCATATTGACCTCTTTGGACCTATTCAAACTCCTAGTCTTAGTGGAAAAAGATATGGATTTGTAATAGTTGATGATTTCTCACGATTTACTTGGGTTCTATTTTTAAAACATAAAAATGATGCTTGTGAAGCATTTCAATATTTTTGCAAAATGATTCAAAACGAAAAAAGAACAAATGTTATTTCTGTGAGAAGTGATCATGGAGGAGAATTTGAAAATGAATCTTTCAAAATATTCTTTGATGAAAATGGAATTTCCCACAATTTTTCTTGTCCAAGAACTCCTCAACAAAATGGAGTTGTTGAACGGAAAAATAGGACTCTACAAGAAATGGCGAGAACAATTTTGAATGAAGCCAACCTCGAAAAATATTTTTGGGCTGAAGCTATCAATACCGCATGCTATGTTTCAAACAGAGTGTCCATTTGAAAAAATTTGAACAAAACTCCTTACGAATTATGGAAAGGCAGAAAACCAAATATCTCTTATTTTCATATATTTGGTTGTTATTGTTATATTCTTAACAATAAAGATCATTTAGGAAAATTTGATCCAAAGTCTGATAAAGGCATTTTTTTGGGATACTCCACATCATCTAAAGGTTATAGAATATATAATCTTAGAACTCAAAATGTGGAGGAATCCATGCATGTTATTTTTGATGAGTTTGATGATTTGTGTTTAGACAATGTGGATAAAAATGAAGAAGATGAACATTCATCCTCTAAAGCTCACGATTCAAATGAAGAGGACAATCCTAATTCAACCTCTCAGCAACCTCCCAGAGGATGGAGGACAGTAACTCATCATCCTCCGAATCTAATAATTGGAAACACGGAGGACGGAATCAGGACCAGGCAATCATTAAATAGAGATCTTAACAACATGGCCATGATATCACAAATTGAACCCAAAACAATTGATCAAGCAATTTGTGACCAATCATGGGTTGACGCCATGTTAGAAGAGCTGTCACAATTTGAAAGAAACAAGGTCTGGGATCTTGTACCCCATCCTCTTGAAAAATCCATCATTGGTACTAAGTGGATATTTAGAAACAAACTAAATGAGGATGGAGAAGTCATAAGAAACAAAGCAAGACTAGTGGCACAAGGTTACAACCAACAAGAGGGGATTGACTACGATGAAACATTTGCCCCTGTTGCTAGACTTGAAGCCATCAGAATACTTCTGGCCTATGCCTCTCATAAAGGTATCAAACTCTTTCAAATGGATGTCAAAAGTGCCTTTTTGAATGGCTTCTTAAATGAGGAGGTTTATGTTCACCAACCTCCTGGCTTTGTGAACAAAAAGAAACCTAATCATGTATTCAAATTATCTAAAGCTCTTTACGGATTAAAGCAAGCTCCTCGAGCTTGGTATGAGAGGTTAAGCTCATTTTTAAAAGATAATGGCTTCTCAAGAGGACAAATTGATACAACTCTTTTTAAGAAAACTCTTGAAGAGGATCTATTAATTGTTCAAATTTATGTTGATGATATAATCTTTGGGTCTACCAACGAGAAAATGTGTGAAGATTTTTCTAACCTCATGCAAAGTGAATTCGAAATGAGCATGATGGGGGAGCTAAAATTCTTTCTTGGTTTACAAATCAAGCAATTACAATCAGGCATCTTTATATCTCAAGAAAAATATACCAAAGATTTGCTAAAAAAATACAACATGAATTCAGCAAAAGCTATGGGAACTCCTATGGATCCATCCTCTATGTTACACAAAGATGATGAAGGAACTCCAATATCAGAAAAGGAGTACAGAGGAATGATTGGGTCATTACTATACTTAACAGCTAGCCGACCTGACATAATATTTGCAGTGGGTCTATGTGCTAGATTCCAATCCTCACCAAAAGAATCACACCTCACAGCTGTAAAAAGAATTATGAGATATCTTGTTGGTTCAACAGATCTGGGTTTATGGTATGAACATTGTCAAAACATTGACCTCTTAGCATACTGCGATGCAGACTATGCTGGAGACAAAGTGGAAAGAAAGAGTACAAGTGGAGCTTGTCAATTTCTTGGAAAATCTCTCATCAGTTGGTCTTGCAAGAAACAAAGCACCATTGCCCTTTCAACTACGAAGGCTGAATATGTTTCAGCAGCTCAATGTTGTTCTCAAATATTATGGGTTAAAAATCAACTTGAAGATTATTCACTAAGGTACACAAAAATTCCCATCCTCTGTGACAATACTAGTGCCATAAATCTTTCTAAAAATCCCATACATCATTCTAGATCTAAGCATATAGAAATTAAACATCATTTCATACGAGATCATGTTCAAAAGGGGGATATTGAACTAACTTTTATTCAAACTGAAAATCAACTAGCTGATATTTTCACCAAACCTTTTCAGGAGGATAGGTTTCAATCTCTTTTGAAAAATCTTTCAATTATAAATTTGTCAAAAATTTCGTAAATGCTTAGCTCATAATTATATTTGATTTAAATTATCATATCTGCTGAAAATTTAAAGTTTAAAATTAAAATTCTATTTTTTAATTTATTTTAAATCCTGTTGGCTGAATAATCAACCTCCTATGGATTTAGAGGCCATCCTCCATAGGGAAAACCAACAAACACACTGATAATCACTCCCATCAGCATGCTGCACAGCTCCCACCGTTCCCTGCACGCCTCCGCCCTCAGCATTAAATGCTGTAACGGCTCCAATGTGAGTACCCGTGCAAAATAGCCACCTAGTAAGCCTAGGCAATCATGACCTCTCTCCACCTTCTCCTCTTCTAACGGCTCTATATCAACCTCCCTCTTCAAATTTCAAAATCTTCATTCCATCTTAATTCCTTCTGACTCTCTCTCTCCACAAAGTTTTTCAAAAATGGCCAGAACAAAAATCTCTGCAAAAAGAAAATTTTATGGAAAATCCCCAGAAACTTATGAAGATTTTTCAAGTGAAGAACACGAATCACCAGAAGAAGAAACCTCTCAACCTGAACCTGTTAGTGTGGTTCATCCTCCTATAAGCTCGTCCTCTCCCCCTGTCCTCTCCGTCACTCCTCCTCATCTCAAAACCAAAAAATCAAATTCATCTAAAACCTCCTCATCTACTCCAGTAAGAAGATCATCCAGAATCATGTCTGGTGTTCTCTCTTCAAAAAACTCCATTCAAGATGAAACAGTTCATCTCATTGTTTCTGATGATTCTGAAGGAACCGTGTCTGAAGGTTCTGTGCCCAACAAACTTCAAACTGCCACATCCAAAAAATCCACCTCTCAGTCATCTCCCAAAACTGTTACATCCAAAAAATCATCACCCCCTACCTCCCAAACATCACCCAAACCTGTCCAACCTAAACAGACCTCTGTTTCACCATCATCACTCAACTCAAAAATCCCTCTCTTCACAACAACAGAACTGGAAGCTCGATACATTGAGAAATGGCAAGATAAATCAATTGTTAATGGCAAAACAATTGATCTTGAAAGCCTCACGAAAGGAGGCTTTAATGTTGAAGAAATTTTTGACTAGTTAGGATGGTCATCTGTCTTTCAGATTGATGAACCTCAGTACCCGAGGCTAGTCAAAGCCTTCTATGCAGCTGCAAATGTATCCAAAGAGGACACATGTTTTACCTTGGTCCTCAAAGGAGCTCAGTTGGAAATTTCTCCCACCACACTATGCCAGATCCTTGACATTCGAAATGAAGGATCCTATTGTTTGACTGATACTTGGTACTCTCAACAAAAAATCACCAGAACAGCCGTCCTCCAAAGTCTGTTCATAAAACCTCCCAAACCTCAAACAGCCTCAAACCTCTTCCCCATTTGTAGAATTCTTCACAATATTTGTGTTCACACTATCATTCCTAGGGCAGGAAGTTTCGAAAAGGTCACTGAGTTTGATCTCCTAATACTTCACCACCTTATTTCTGGAACCCCTCTTCATCTAGGAAATATTATCTTTGATTTTATGAAGAATGCTGCTAGATTATGTCGATCTGCGCCATATGGAATGATCCTCACTAGGATCTTCAAATTTTTCAAAGTTCCTTTGGATGATGAGAGGTCAATATATCTCAACAATATTTTCTCAATAAGGAATGTTAATCAAATGAGGCTTCAAAATTCAAAGGATTTTTCCAAAGATGGCTCTGGTCAAAATCCAACCAAAAAACGTTCTTCTAGGACACCAACAAAAATCCAGAAATTACACCATCAACCTCTGAATTCTGCTTCAATTGATGAGCACCTGACTCCTGATCAGCAACCAAACTCAGAAGAACAAAATCTTCCAACAATTGATGATCTAGTAGACACTCTTCAGAGTGATCCTGAACCCCCTGCTTCCACCTGCTTCCCAAATATCTCTGCCTCTCCTCTCCAAAATACGTGTCCTCCTCCAACAACTGTTTATCCTCCTTCAGAGTTTGACACACAGAACATCCCACTTCAACTCATGGAGGATGGTGAAGAACTATACTTTGATTTAAATCTGTCAAATCATCAGTTTTCACCAAAAGAGGTTCCATCTTTTCCTCCTACTAGCACTCAACAAAACTCATTTACCATGTCTCAACTCTTTCCATCTCCTAAAAAAGTAGGCCCTAATTCTGATTATCCTCACACCCGTCCTCCTCTCATAATTCCACTTGTTCCCATCACAACTCACGAGACTCCATCCAGACCCACTCTTCCAGAGATTCCTGGAACATTCTGTTCCATTGATTCTTTTTTGGCCAAATCAAGTGATCAATCATCTCATGATAAAGGAGAAAGCTCTCACATAAAGAATGCCAGCATCAACAGGTTGCCTGAAGACCAACCTCCTTCCTCCTCTGCTAAGAGGTCAGACGAACCTCGCACTGAGAAAAAATTCAGACTTCTCAAAAAGATCAGGAAGGATCAGAAGAAACTCTTTTCAAGCATTGCTCAGTTTGGTCTTCTTTTGGAATGGGTCATCAAAAATCTCATTCCATCAAGTGCTCCTGCAGATCCTTCTCCCAGGCTCCCTGACCAACCTCCTCTACCAAACCTTCCTCGTCCTTCCACCTCATCCTCATCTGATGACTCCTCTCCATCTAAGTAGAAAGCCCCATTTTTTTTTTATGGTTGACGAATTCAGGGGGAGTTAGATTATGCTACCCTGTTGTCAATTTTTTGATCAAGAGGATCTTTTTGAAACCATATTTTCAATCCTCTTGCCTTTATGCTTATTAAGTTTATGTATTCTGAAACTCTTTTTGTAATATATGTTTCAGATATTAGATATCTCTTATTTTCCTCAATCTGTTATTTTAAAGCATCTTGGCATAAATTAAGGGGGAGTAATTATTTTTGAACTAAAAATTATTACACTCATAATCAAAAGAAACTAAAAAGCATTTTATTAAAATCATAATCAAAAGAATTCTGTCATCATAAAAAAGGGGGAGATTGTTGAGACAAAATCTCTCTCAAATAGTTTTAATGATAACAAAATTATTTAATGATTATGATTATGTTTGAATGTCTAATGTGTGCTCTTGAGTGGATTTCATTAAGCAACAGGTTCCTAATCAACTCTAGTATTAAGAAGAAAAATCTGAAGTAATTCAACAAGTTTTCTAAACTGGAGGTTGAACTGGAGGATAGACATCCATAGGAAAAAGATCAACCATTCTCCAAAAGAGTTTCTGGAATCACAGAAATTATAATTCCAAGACACCTTGAGGACAAACAGTAGTGATTGTGTCAAAACAATCAAAAGAGGTTACAAGTCAATGATAAGAGGATGATGAGCAGATCAAAGTTCATCCTCTTACCTAGGGAAAAGTCAAAAATAAAAAGCTGATACCTAAAGCATGGAAAGGTAGTACTTAGACAGCATTGGAAATACAAAAGGAAAAGAAAAGCTCAGGTCCGTATCTCAAGGGAGGTTAGGACTTCAGAATGAGGTTGAACTTCAAACTCATCCTCCTGAGCTCATATTTGCTAGGACAGCTGGATGGCAATATAGTAAATAAGGACAAGAACCTTGGACACTTGCATGAATCTCCAACGGTCACTTACATCCTTGTATTTGGAAAAAGCGGTTCATAACCTCTATAAAGGAAGATGATCTCTGAAGCTCAAATCAGAACAACTACTTACAAAGAGTAATTTTCTCAAATCTAAGAAGATCTTTTCCATCCTCTCTTTGCACTTTCTACCAATCCTAAACTATATCTTTAGAGTATCCTCTTAGAAAGTTCTAGAAAAGAGAAAGATCATACATTCAATCTCAAATCCTTTATACTATAATTACCAAGTTGTGTAACACTTGGTTATCCTTGTACTCAGAAAGAAAAAGAATTGTAAGCCTGGTGAGGCTAGGAATATACATTTTGAAAAGAGGTCCGTAAAGAGGACAGGACAGTTTTGAGCCATAGTGAAAACTCACAAGAGTGTGAGAACTGGACGTAGCCTTTATTGGGTGAACCAGTATAAATCTTGGTGTGTCATTCTCTAAACTCTTCTTCTTATATTTAACTGTGATTTAAAAGTTTTAATTTAACCTCCATTGATCTACGTCCTCTCACAGAGGATACATATTCAAAAGAAATTTAAAAAACCCCAAATATCTCTATTCAACCCCCCTTCTAGTGATATTTTAGATACTTCAATTTAATGTTGTAGTACGAGGAATACAAAAAATGGGGGATTTAATTGTGTAATTTATTTTAAAAACATTTTTAGCAAGATTTAAAACAAAGCGATCAAACAAAGCAGATAAAACAATTAACACAGAACAACACAAGTCAATTTATTCTGGCTCACCACCAACACGCTATGTCCAGTCCCTTCAAATTGAAAGATTTAATCCACTAATTCATCAACTGAATCACACGTCCACTGAATACCTTCTAGTCAACCTGACTTTGTTCAAGTATTCTCAATGTTCTAATTTGGTACAATCAAGCTGTTGAGGGATGTATCTACTACCAGACTACGTTATAAACATAATGTGTTTATGGTTTTTCTGAATAACTCTCACAAGAGTGTGTTTACAAAACTATACTCTTAGAAAGTGAAAATCTCTCAACACATTGATAAAATAATAGTGTTAAGTAAAAGAGTTCAGAGACATTTGTATCGTGCTTATTGTGGTATTGTTTATCAATGAGGGTTGCAAGTTCTTTTATAGAGAAACTTTAGAGTTTCTGGTTGTTGTCCTGATTGCAAGAAATCAGGATGTATCACAAAGTTTTGTATTAAATCTTCACAGATTGATTCACCATTAATGCTTGTCCAAATTTGTCATTGTAATTGATTATGCGTATCTTGATATGGAGACACGAAGAAAAGAGGATATCATGATCAGAGTATGTCACACGGACCTTCATACAAATGAGAGATGTAAAATGTTGAGCATAGGATAATCAAATTTGTCTTCTTCGGAACGTTGACTTTTTATCATAGTGTTGACTTTTTATCTGCGCGTTGACTTTCCATCATAGACAGACGATCAAATATGTATCATATGTTCTCACAAAATAATTTTTTTATCATCAAAACAAGTAAGAATCATAGTTCTTCAAACCAACTTGTTTCTAATAAATGTTAGATGCAACTCAAATAGAGTTATCTCCGGTGAAAAAAAAATATACAATTGATATATAATTTGTGTCTTTCACATTTATCGAAATTGATAATGAATATGTTTATCTTCAACTTTTATCAATAATTTAACTTTTTTAATATTGTATTTTTTACTACAGATTAAATAAATTCATTTTGGGTTGGATATAATAATTTACTTCTTTATTGGTACTTTCTCTTATTGGTACTTTCTCTATCTCAATCAATGTTTTAGAAATCAGACCGATCGGTTCAATCGAGAACTGAACTTATATCTGGTTCAGTCAGCATAAGAAAAGCGTTGGTCTGTAAAAATTGAGGAAAACCCGAGCAAACTGCTTCAAATCGGGTTAGACCGGTCAAATCATTGAAGTGTATTATTTTTGACAAAGAGAATTATCAAAAATATAAATCTATCCTTATTTAATTTTTTGTCACATAAAGTAAATAAGTAAATTTAAGAAAATAAATAAATAAATAACTACCAAAAAAAATAACTACCTTAGTTAAAAAGAAAAGCTATCTTATCAAAAAAATAACTAAAAACAAATCAATAAAAAAACTATAAAAAAATACAAATGTATCATCATTATTTGAGAGTAAACAAATAAACTTAAGAAAATAGGAA
>JBBPBP010000001.1:55577829-55594400 GCA_037974735.1 Cicer chorassanicum | reverse complement strand
AAAAAAATAGAACTACATTTTTTTGACAAAAAATATAACTACCTTAAAGAGAAATACATAACTATTTTATCCAAAAAAAATAACTACAAAAAATCAATATTGTTCCCCTTATTTTTAAACATTGTAAAATTTTAGAGAATAAAAATGACAATTTATTTCATTTAATTTTTTTTCATAATCTTTTATACTACTTTCTAATCATTCTAATAATAATTATTATTATATACGCAAGTCAAAACTTTTGAGGTAAAATCCCAAATTAATGTTTTGATATAGACAAACAAAGGTTAATTAAAGACTCTAATTATGATTCTAAATTATGTGTTAATTTAGCATGTGGTTTTGAGTGTAATAATTCAAGATAGGTACTAAGCAATGCAAGCAAAATCAGTTTAAGGAAAAATCAAAAAATAAACAAAATAGAACCAAGAACGTTCTTGACAAATTCTGGAAAAACCAAAAACGTTCTTCACGTTTTTCATTCTTCATCAAGGAAGTTCAAATAATTTGTTAATGCAAAGAAAGCTCCGACAAATTACGAATGCATTTCCAGTACATCTACAAGGAATATACAGCTCTCACATTAGCAAAAGAAACACTCTAAAAATCAAAGACTAAAAGGCATGATTCAAAGCAAAAGTGACAAATGATTATTCTCCAGCATGCGAGCATCATTCTCCAGCATGTTAACATCAGTCTCTAGAATGTTAACATCATTCTCCAGCATGTTAACATCAGTCTACATAATATTAACATCATTCTCCAACAGGTTAACATTAGTCTCCAGAATGTTAACATCATTCTCCAGCATGCTACAATTAATCTCCAGAATGTTACGATCATTCTTCAGCATATTAACAATCAATCTCCAGTATGTGTACTTCATTCTCCAGCCTGTTTTGCATGAATCAAAAGACAGTCTTGATCTGAATACATTAAGCACATCTCTGAGATGTTTGTGTGCATAAACAAAGGATCATTACAGTCAAGAATGATAAGGTACATATCATACATTATTATCACAGAAGCAAAAACGCAGAATGTTCAAGTCAAGAACATTCATGGTTCAAAAAGTCTGGTCTTTAGTCAAAACTGACACATGACAGCTGGGCACCTTTCCAACAGTCATAATAGCTATCATCAACCTCCTTGAAGCCTATAAAAGGAACCCTAAGCTCAAGGAAAAATTAGAACTTCAAGTGCTAAGAAAATCCATCACTTACATACACTTATATACTTGAAAGGTTCTCAAATCGCAAACAAAATATTTAGTTCTGCTTTCTTCTTCAAATATCAGAATCGTTCTACTGAATTCTTTTATCAAGAATCTATTCTCAAACACGAGTTGAGCATACTCAGATTCTACCAATCTCTTTAAAACATTATTGTGTAAACTCAAGACTATAAGGGTTGTTTATAGTTTGAGTAGTTTGTAGAAAATCCTTTTATGGTTAAAAGGTGAATTGTAAAATCCTCTCTAAGGATTGATAGGTAACTTGATTGAATCCCTTTCTGGGTGGAAAAGAATTGCTGTAACAGATCAAGGTTGATTTGGACAAAACTGTGTAAAACCAAGAACGTTGTAAAACCAAGAACGTTCTTCATTTGAACACTTAATGGAAAATCTCACAATTGTGAGGACTAGACGTAGTGCGAGTTCGATGAACTAGGATATATCATTGTGTGATATCTCTTCTCTTATCTCTATTTACTTTCAGTCATTTTGATTATCAAGTTAAATAGATAAGCTAAATTGTTGATTTTAACTAACCAAGAACGTTCTCCATTTTCATAACCAAGATCAATCTTGAGTTATTTTCTTAAGTTCTTAACATGAAATTTTAAATAGGTGAATTTACAATTCAAACCCCCTTCCTTGTAAATTGACATTGCTACTTCAAAAACCACACATCCATATATTCTTTTTTCAACTATATATTCTCTTTGATCTTCCAACTATCAATATAAGAAATGAGAAAACTAGCAAAAAAATCATTATTAAAGAAATACAAACTACCCTCTTCAATTTCAACAACCGGAAAAAACACAAAAAAAAAAAAATTGTCGTTTATAAATATTAAAAGCACACCGGATAAATATTTAAAATGGATGCATACAAAAAACATAACAAATATTTGAGAAATAAAAAAAACACAGGGGGACAAATATTTGATAGTAATATATAAAAATTATGAAACAAGTATTTGTTATAAATAAATATTAAAAAAATACTGAATAAATCTCTATAATTGATAAATAATAAATAAAAACATGGGATAAATATTTAACAATGATAGATATAAAAAAATAACACGATAAATATTTGTCACGTATACATAAAAAGAATAGAACAAATATTTGTTATTGATAAATATTAAAAAAAATACAAGATAAATCTTTGTCGTTGATAAACATAATACAATACAGGACAAATATTTATCACTATAAATAAAATGAGATTTTTGTTTGATGTCTAAATGATGCACCTATAAAATATCAATGATGCACGGGAGCACAAATTTCTTGCTAGTTCACATTTATCAAAATTGATAAGAATATTTTTATTCATAATTTAACTTTTTTAATATTGTATTTTTTTACTATAGATTAAATAAATTCATTTTTGGTTGGATATAATAATCTACTTCTTTATTTGTAGTTTCTCTGTCTCAATTAATGTTTTAAAAATCGAACTAGTCGGTTACTGAGAACCAGACTTATGTCTGGTTCGGTCAATATAAGAAAATCACTGGTTTGTAAAAATTGAGGAAAACCTGAGTAAATTGGGTTGAATCGGGTTAGACCGATCAGGTCCGTGAACCGGACCTGGTTTTAGAAAATAGCCTGATTTTTAAAAAATAAACACTCAAAATTTTTATTTTTTTTGCAAAAAAGAAAATAGTTTTTCAAAATTAAAAACTAAATAAAAATCTTTTTAACTTTAACTTTAACAAAAAAAATTATTTCACTTACACCTTTATTCCACTTAATCCGCAAGACAATCGTGGTTGATCCATATGAAATTCGATACTTGAATTTATATTATGAAGACTTGTATTTGTTGTGAATTTTAATGTATTTATTATAAATATTAAGTATTTGTTATAAATTTTTACTTTATAAGTTATGAAGTTCTAAATATTTTATATATTTATTTATTGAATGGTTCATTGAACAATTTGACCGTGATTTAATCAGTCGAACCAATTAAACTATGACTCAGAAGTCTTGTTGGTTCGACCTTCGATTTACTTTTTAAATTATTAATCTCAATACATCAATTTTAAATTAAATATATCAATTTTATAATTTTATTTTTTATTTTTTATTTTGAAACAATTTCCAACATGATTTGAAGAAGATTGATACATATTCCAATGGCAAACTGCTAAATGCCGTGTGAACATGTTAAGATTGATTGGTCGTGAGAGGTGAGTTGGATAGATGGTGATTCAACTAGCGTCTTCTTTGGGGATAGTATCTCTCAAAGAGGGATAAGTCATTGAGGTGTGGTTGAAGCTTCATTTATAGAGTCTCTCAAATGGGATTATTGATTTAAGTAGGTTTTATAGTCTTTTTATAACGGTTCATTAATTATTATTCTGTATAGAGAAAATAAAAGCACATACACGGTTTAGTTTATCTTTGATGTGCAACTAAAATTAAGTAATGGTAGTTTTTTTATAAAAAAAAAAGGATTATAATATATGTATAAATTATATTCTTGTATATAAATGGCTCATTATTAATACATAATCATTATATTCTTGTACATAAATGGTTCATTATTAATACCATATTTTATCAAATTACTTTACATTATTAATACATAATCATTATATTCTTGTATATAAATGGTTCATTATTATTTTTTTTTGAAAGCATTTGATGACGACGTAATAAATAGTGGAGTTTAATTATAATTTTTTTTTCAAATATTTTAAATAAAATATGGTATTATCGGAGAGTTTTTTTTCAAATATTTTAGATCGTGACAATTGCTCCAATATAACTATTGTTGTCCATGTACGTCAAAATGAAAAATTGGATCCTCTACATAACATTTCTCCCTCCACTCTCTATTTCCCATCAATGTTTTAGAAAAGAAATATTGAAAAGAGAAAAAAGTAAAAGTGGGAGGAATAATTGAGGAGAGAGATAAAGTGTAGGGATAAATGTTGTGGAGAGGATCCAAACAAGCCAACAAACGATAGTTACCATCATGATACTCTTTTATACTTTCATTAAAGTGCTTTGTATGTTAGAACAGTTTGGTTGTCAAGATGATTTATCAGGAATGATTGTAGCTATCCACTGAGTCATTAGCAACATGTATCATGTTGGTCTGTGTAACATCCAAATTTTTTTTTTTTATAAATATTATTATATGTGTATTTGTTGGGGTATAATAATTCTCTAGGTGCTTGTTTTTATGTGTTTGCCTTATTTAAGATTATTCATATTAATATATTTATTTGGTTTTAAAATAAATTTTATTAATTTTAGAATGTTTTTATTTTAACTATAATATGCTATTATTATTGCTAACCAGATGTTTCATAATTAAATGTATTTCTAATATATGTAAATAATGATTATGTTATTGAAAAAGTTAAAAATAAGATAATAATAATAATAATAATAATAATAATAATAATAATAAAATTTCATAATTAAATGTATTTTTAATATATGTAAATAATGATTATGTTATTGAAAAAGTTTTAAAAAAATAAAATAATAATAATAATAATAATAATAATAATAATAAAATTAAATTGAAACATATACTGTTACGTTTTGTTTTCCTGGATAATATATATATAACTAATTAGATACGTGTAAAAATGTAACAGTTATTACAACTGATTTCTCGTTTGAAAACGTGTTTGCCGATCACAACCTAAACCTAATAACACTTTATATACTATCATATCCTATACACTTATACCTAATATTTATATAATAATATGAATGCACAGCCACACAACAGCCGCCATTCTCATAGGCACATCGTTTCAAAACAAGGAAAGAAGACACTCGTCAACTCCTTCTCCGCCGTCGAATATGCGAGTCTATGTAACTCAACAACTACAATCCAACTTTTTTTTCATGGCTGAATGATCATTACACCTCCTTTTATTTATTATCTACATCAAAATCACCCTCATATATGACACCCATTATTTATCCATTTTCAACACAGTCGCAAGGCCTTACGCTTGTCGCAGTGGTGGTCTAAAACAACATAGAATAGTTATATGACCTACGCATCAACATCATCTTCCTACCTCCTTCGTTTATAGTTTCGCCAACGTTCACGAAAAATCATCTTCATCGACATTGCGTGTTGTCGCGGTTACCTGTAAACGTTGTTTCAAGTCATTTGTGTCTCATTTCGGCTATTCCTTGAACCACCGTCGAATTAATTATTTCAGATTGCTCCGCCGTTCCTAAAACTTCTCTAACTTATATCGTATGTGATCGTCAAACTAGGTATGAGGTGAGAGTGAGTTCGAATTCATGAGTGTAAATTAAGTGAGATGAATGGGAGAATCGTATTTCTCATAATTCATTCGAGGCTCGCTACATATTTTATAGGGTGTTGTTTAATTTGATTTCAAATATCGTGTGGTAGTTGAATTATTGTAGAATTGTGTATTTGGTGTATTTTGTGTTTTGTTTATATATACCCTTGATATTATTATATGATATATAATGTGATGAATTGTAATTATTTGTATTGCAATTGACGTGGTGTGTGTGAATGATCTAGTATTATTATCTGTGAGTAAAAATCCTATATTGTTGGAGCTTGTGTATCATGATGATAAATTTTGAATGTAATATATGACTATGGAAATATGCATTGAAGATGTGTACTTATTGACTTATGATGTTACCACCTTGATGAATATGATGAAATGCATATTGTGTTTAATTGAATAGTGATGAATTCGATATGTGCCAATGATGGTTCTCTTAATGGAGCGAGTAGCCTAGGCCAATGAGGGGAGAATCTGGATGTTATTTTTTTGAAGTGGGGATTATCTTGTCATTAGGGCTGGACAAATGTGATGGACCTGCCCTATACCGCCCGACCCGCAACGGCTGAGGTGAATTGGACGGGTTAGATCGGGCCCAACGGGTCATACGGGTAGCACTAGAGGGTCAAATAGGGTAGACGCGGGCGGGTTCGGGTCATGGATTTTGGACCGGCGGTGACCGACCTGCCCGAATACAGTTTATAATATTTATTATTATTTTAAGTGTTGGACTGGACAACCAAGCCCAATTTGATCTGGCCCACTAAAATAATTCAACCTTAATTTCAATCAGAGTCTCACACAATCCCACCCACAACCCTAATTTCATTCTCTCATCATCAGTCATCCTCTCAAACCCTCGAACCCTAGTTCTTCATCACATACACAGAACTCAAGTCACACCAACGAACCCTAATTCCTTCAAGGCTCAACGGCGGCCAACGACGGTCAGTGGCGGTCAACGTCCCCTCCAGGTTATCATTTACTATCTCTTATTTCTCAACTCTCTAACTTCTCGTTCTAAACTTTTTAATCTCGTTTTTAAAAACTGTTTTTTTTCATCTTTGTTGTTTTAAATCTGTTAGTTTCATCTTTGCGAGTTTCGTTTCTGCTAGTTTTATCTTAGTTTCATTTCTGTTAGTTTCGTCTTAGTTTCGTTTCTGATTGTTAGTTTCGTCTTTGTTGTTCTAAACATTTTCCTCTTTGTTAGTTTCGTTTCTGATTCTGAGTTTTCTAGAGTTTGATTTTTTTTTTGCGTGTTGTTTTTTGTATTAGGTTTTGATTTAACTTTTTTTGTGTGCATGATTAGGGTTGTGTTTTGATCTTCTTTTTTGCATCTTTGTTATTGTAAAAATACATGTTTTTGATGATACAAAAGACCAACAGTGATGATGATCAAAGCAACAAGCTCAAAAAGAAGAAGTCTACAAAAATCCTATTTGATATATTAATAAATAGATGTTTTTATGTAAAGGTAAATGATGCAAACCATAGCTCAAATACAATGAGAACCTCACATCTTTGCAAATGCATAAAAAGTATTTTCGAAAGTCAAAAATTACTTTACAAAGTATTAGAATTAATATTTTTGACAAAATACAAAAATGTATTCGAATACAACATAGGTGTATTTGAATACAAATGAAAAATTGCTAAGTCAGTAGCAAAAACATCTCATCTGTATTCGACTACATCCTGATGTATTCGAATACAACTAACAAGTCAGTAGCAAAAACATCTCATCTGTATTCGACTACATCCTGATGTATTCGAATACAACCAACAAGTCAGTGGCAAAATTGATCAATCTGTATTCGACTACATACATGTGTATTCGACTACATACATGTGTATTCGACTACTCAGTGTTAAATTTGAATAAATTTGAACGTTACAAAGAGGTGTATTCGAATACAACCATCATGTATTTGAATACAACTGGAAACAATGCAATTTTTCAGTTTTGAATCAACTCTAAATCATTGCAATTGTTCCTCAAACCTCTATAAATACACCATAACTTCAGATTCAACAACAACAATCCTACTACACAACTTTAAAGACTTTGAACAACTTTTCAATTTTTCTCAAAGTCATTTTTCATAAATTCAAGTACTTGCATATCATTTTCATATCCTTAACTAAGACTCTCAAAGTACTTGAAGCAATCTTGGATTGTTATCATTCTACCTCCTTCTTATTCCTATACTCTTACCAAATCTCAAACTGTTTGTAAAAAGAAAGTAGTACTTTCTTTAAATAGTTTTATCTAAGATAGTAGGGTGCTATCCAAGAAGATTTGTTAGAAGTTTGTAGCAAAGGTCCTAGGGTGGGACCTGTACATTTTCTAACAATAGTGAAGAAATCTCTTGTGGTGTGCAAGAAGACTGGATGTACCCTTAGTTATAAGGGGAACCAGGATAAGTCTACTGTGTTCATTTCTTTACTGCCATTTACTCCTTCACTTACTATCCTTAAACACAAAAATCGATAACTTAAATTCTGAAAATAAGGAAAACTCCTAAACACCTAATTCACCCCCCTATTAGGTGCATATCTATACTTACAATTGGCATCAGAGCAGGTTCAAGGTAACTTACTCCTCGATCAATAACTAACGGCTTCCGCACAACCTGTTTTCAGAGACGGTGGCAGTAGTAACAAACCACCATGCTTCGTTGGCGAGCATTACGATTTTTGGAAGATACGTATGCAAGCGTATCTTGAAGCACAAGGAGACGACATATGGGATGCTGTTGAAAATGGTCCTTACATTCCAACAACAGTCATCAACAACAAAGAAGAAATTAAGATAAAGAATTCTTGGACCGATGACGATAAAAGAAAAGTGTTGTTCGATAAAAAGGCTAAAAACATTCTACAATCAGCACGAGGAATGGATGAATTTTTCCGCGTGTCTCACTGTAAAACAGCCAAAGAAATATGGGACACATTGGAAGTAACTCATGAAGGCACTGTTGAGGTAAAAAGATCCAAACTTAACACACTTTCTCAAGAATATGAGTTATTCTGTATGCAGCCAGGAGAATCTATCTTAGACATGCAGAAAAGATTCTCCCACTTAACAAATCACTTAACGGCTCTTGGAAAGATTTTCACCAACGATGAACTAAATCTTAAAGTATTAAGATCACTAACAAGGGCATGGCAACCAAAGGTGACAGCAATATCAGAAAAGAAAAGCTTATCCAAGATGTCACTTTCTGCATTATTTGGAAAACTCCAAGAACATGAAATTGAACTTGGGAGATTGGAGCAAAATGAAACTCAAGAAAAGAAGAACAAAAATATTGCTCTAAAGACCGAATTGAAGGAACAAGTCAGAGATGAAATTTCTGATGAAGACGAAAACACTAATTTCCTTCTTAAGAAATTCGGTAAGTTTCTTAAAAATGACAGAAATTTCAAAAAGAAGAATTTCAGAAAGAAAGATGGGTCTACCTCCAACCAAAACTTCACATGTTTTGAATGCGGAAAACAAGGACATATTAAAGCAGACTGTCCAAATCTTCTCAAGAAAATGCCGGTAAAAGGAAAGACTTCAAGAAAGCATATATAGCTTGGGAAGATAACGAAGTAAGTTCATCATCAAAAACAGAAAGTGAGGAATGCGCTAATGTTGCACTAATGACATCACATCAATCAGATGATGACGAAGAGGTTAGTAACACAAACTCTCTTCATTATAATAAATCAAATAGTGAATTAATTATAGAATACAATGACGCTCAAAACGCCATTAAGTATCTTCTTATTGAATGTAAAAATCTGTTTAAAATAGTGTCAACACAAAAGAGACAAATCTCAAGTCTTCAAGAAAAAGTTGACATTATGGAAAAAGATGCTGAAAAATCAAAGCAGAATTTTACATGCAATAAATGTGATTCCCTTTCATTCAAGATCGTTCAATTAAATAGAGTAATTGAACGATATGAAAAAGGACAAATAGGATTGGAGAATGTTTTAAACATGCAAAGATACTCGAACGATAAAAGTGGTCTTGGATTTTCTAAATTTGACAAACCAAGTTCAAATAAGACCATTTTTGTCAAAGCAAGTACTCAATCCAATCAAGGAAGAATTACAATTTTACAAAAAGATCATTCTTATAAGGAGATAGTCACTCACAATAAATTTCATACATATACTAGTAAAAATAAATTTACTCCTACTTGTACCTATTGTGGTCTTCATGGTCACACACCTAATGTCTGTCTTGTAAGAAACATTAGTGTTCCTAAAGGGCATTGCGTGTGGGTAAAGAAAGGTACTAACCATCAAGGACCCAAAGCACATTGGGTACCTAATAAAACTTGATTTTATTTTGTAGGTATGCACACAAAGTACCTCAAATATGTGGTACTTAGATAGTGGATGCTCCAAACACATGACAGGTGACATAATGAAATTTTCAACCTTGACTCTTGAATCAAAAGGATATGTAGTCTATGGAGATAATAACAAAGGAAAAATCTTAGGTATTGGAAAAGTTGGAACAGCACCTTCCCCCGCAATTGAAGATGTCTTATATGTTGAAGGCCTAAAGCATAATCTCATAAGCATTAGCTAGCTATGTGATAAAGGATACAAGATAGCCTTCAACAAAGATGAGTGCATCATTCAAAATGCAGCAACAAATGAAATTCAATTTATCGGTAAGCGTTTCAAAAATATTTTTATACTTAATCTTGACGATCTATCCTTAAGAATGAAATGCCTTTTGGTAAGCGACAACAATGATGCATGGCTATGGCATAAAAGAATTGCACATATCCACATGGATCATTTAAACAAATTAGTCAAACATGATCTTGTTGTTGGATTACCAAAAATGAAATTTGTAAAGGATAAATCATGTGACGCATGTCAAAAGGGTAAACAAACAAAAACTTCTTTCAAACCTATAAATGTTATCTCAACTACAAGACCACTTCAATTAATACATATGGATTTGTTTGGTCCATCAAGAACCAAAAGTCTTGGTGGAAATTCATATGGACTAGTGATTGTTGATGATTACTCAAGGTTCACATGGACCTTATTTTTGTCAAGTAAAAACGAAGCTTTTAAAGCATTTAAAAACTATGCCAAGCTAGTCCAAAATGAACAATCATCCAAAATTGTATCAATTAGAAGTGATCATGGAAGAGAATTTCAAAATACCTTGTTTGAAGAATTCTGTGAGGAAAATGGAATTTTCCACAATTTTTCCGCACCTAGAACTCCTCAACAAAATGGGGTTGTTGAGAGAAAGAATAGATCCTTGGTAGAACTCGCAAGGACTATGCTAAGCGATTCAAATCTACCAAAGTACTTTTGGGCAAATGCTGTAAACACGGCATGCTATGTTACTAAGAGAGTAAACATTCGGCCAATTCTTAAGAAAACTCCTTATGAACTCTACAAAGGAAGAAAGCCCAATATCTCTCACTTCCACATCCTTGGATGCAAGTGTTTTGTGCTAAACAACGGAAAAGACAACCTTGGAAAATTCGATGAAAAAGCAGATGAAGGTATTTATATTGGCTATGCATTATCTAGTAAAGCATTTAGAATTTTCAATAAAAGAACTTTAATCGTTGAAGAATCAATACATGTAACTTTTGATGAAACTAACCCCTTAAAAGAGGACAAAGTTATTTTTTATGATGATGATGACATTGAAAGTAGTGATACAAGCAAAAAACATCAAATTGATCAACCGAGTCAAGAAAGTGAAGTCAACATTGAAAAAGAAAATGATAATCTTCCTAAAGAATGGAGGACCCATAGAGATCACCCAATTGACAACATCATTGGTGATATCAACAAAGGAGTTACAACAAGACTTAAATTACAAGATGCATGTTTGAATATGGCATTCGTTTCTCAAATCGAACCCTCCAAAATTGGTGAAGCACTAAAAGATGATCAATAGATACTTGCCATGCAAGAAGAACTTAACCAATTCGAAAGAAGTAAAGTATGGGAACTTGTTCCTAATCCGGGAAATAAACACATCATTGGTACAAAATGGGTGTTTAAGAATAAACTTGACGAAAACGGTATAGTTGTTCGCAATAAGGCAAGATTGGTCGCCCAAGGATATGATCAAGAAGAAGGGATTGATTTTGACGAAACATTTGCTCCAGTCGCAAGGTTAGAAGCAATACGTTTACTACTTGCTTATGCTTGCTATATGTTAAACAGCCACCCAACTTTGAGGACTTCAAGAACCCTTCACATGTCTTCAAACTAAGAAATGCTCTTTATGGTCTAAAACAAGCTCCAAGAGCTTGGTACCACAGATTGAGTGCTTTCTTATGTGAAAGAGGATTTGAAAAAGGCGAAGTCGATAAGACATTATTTATTAAAAGAAATAATGGTCACACCTTGTTGGTCCAAATCTATGTTGACGATATCATATTCGGATCAACAAACAATGACATCTGTGAGGAATTCTCGTTGATGATGCAAGGAGAATTTGAAATGTCCATGATGGGAAAATTAAACTACTTTCTTGGCCTTCACATCAAACAACTCAAGCATGGCATCTTCATCAATCAAGCAAAATATTGCAAAGAACTGCTAAAAAGATTTGAAATGGAAAAATGCAAGGAAAGTGCAACTCCCATGGGTTCCAGGACATATGTTGATAAAGATGAAACTGGTACGTCTATAGACATTTCAAGATATCGAAGTATGATTGGATCTCTATTATATCTAACGGCTAGTCGGCTAGATATTATGTTTAGTGTCTGTCTATGTGCTAGATTTCAGGCAGATCCGAAAGAATCACATCTTGTAGCCGTCAAAAGAATCATGAAATATTTGAAAGGAACAATCAATGTCGGACTATGGTATCCGAAAGGTAGCATCTGTAGTCTCGTTGGATATTCTGATTCAGATTATGCAGGCTGTAAAATAGACCGTAAAAGCACAAGCGGCACTTGTCATGTCTTGGGAAATGCACTCGTATCATGGTCATGTAAAAAGCAAGCATGTGTCGCACTCAGTACTGCTGAAGCCGAATACATAGCAGCAGGAAGTTGTTGTGCACAAATTCTATGGCTCAAACAACAACTATATGATTATGGACTTGATCTCGGATGCATTCCGTTACGATGAGACAACACTAGTGCGATCAATACTTCAAAAAAATCCAATCATGCACTCTCGGACTAAACACATAGATATACGACATCATTTTCTGTGCGATCACGTGCTTAAAGGAAATGTTGAAGTAACCTTTGTGGATACTCATAACCAATTGGCGGACATCTTCACTAAACCACTTCCTAAGGACTCTTTTTACAAAATTCGACGCGAACTCGGCATCTTAAGTGAAAATGATCTTTAAATACAAGGTACTTTGTCATCATTATTCAAAAGTTATAAGGTTCCTCTTGATAGCATGCTCTGTATGATAAATTCATTTTTGGTTCTCAAAATTTGAAGCTGTAGCCGAATACAAAGTCTGGATAATCGAATACACGTTTCCAGCTTTATTTGTATTCGGATACAATCAAAGTGTAATCGAATACATCTTTTTCCAGAACCACCTGTATTCGAATACACTATAAGTGTATTTGACTACATCTTCGCAATTTTCTGTCATATATAAAGCTGCGACAGTTCTTCTGAAATTAGGTATTCGAATACACATCCCTCTTCCATTTCAGCATCGAATACGCGAATCTCTCTCCCATTCAAAAATCTTTTCCCAACTCCTTTACTTCAATTGATTACAAATTCATTCCCTCTTTCAACCAAAATCAAACCTCTTCTCATCACTATCCTTAGTTTTCACGAACCCAAACCCTAAAACCCCAAATTTCTCTCAAAATGTCAAAATCCTCTTCATCCGTCATGGATGCACGCAAACGAGGGCCAAGAACTAAGCATGCTTCAGTGGTTCCTTCAAAGAAACGAACAAAGAGTACTAATATCACATATTTGTCTCGTCTCTTACACACACCGGACGAAATTGCTCGGTTTCGCACACTCTACTCCGACAAGAGGCTCATCATTCCCAAAATTGGTACTTTAGACTCTTTTTCTGCATTTAAATTTCCTGCTTTGCTTAAAGCTCAACGTATTGAGGAATTTATCGGATACAAGGGTCCTATCTATCCCGACTTAGTTAGGGTTTTTTTATTGCAATTTGACTAGGGATGGAAAAATGCTAAAATCTCGCGTCAAGGGAAAAACTATTGTACTCGATTCACATATTATTGGTGACATTTTGAAAATTCCCTGTGAAGGACAGAAAACTAGTCCAACTAACTTGTGTAAATGGTCTGGTGTTCCTAAATATGATGCTTATGTGGCTCTTTGTCGATTTGACAAACAAACTATGGAACACAAGAGAATTCAAGCAGGCTCAACATTTGCGAAGCAACGATATGGTGTTGGAAATCTTACTGTTGATTATCGTTTGCTCCATTACTTCTTAAGTTACATTTTGGTCCCTAAGGCTGGTAACTACTCCCAGATTTTCGAGTTTGAACTCCAGATTATGTACTACATGTTCGAAGGCCTTCCCCTCAACTGGGCTTATTTTGTTAAATCAGTCATGTTTACATCCAGAGAGGCTGTTGGTTTGCCTTATGCTAAGGAGGTCAGTTGCATTCTCGAACACTTCGGGGTGGACTTCTCTGAGGAAGTTGTGTATACCATTACTAAGGACAACTTACTCGATTTAAGTGTCATTCCAAGCATGAAAATCGTTTGGGGTGAACCGCTTCAAAAATACATCCATGTAAGTGACCTTGGTCAAACATCTGTTGCTGCTCCTGACGGCACTTCTGCCCCTGCTGCTGCCCTTGCAGATGATGAAGACGAAGATACTGCGTCTGATGGTGATCATGTGTCTAATCGCATGATTATGGCTAAACTTGACTCCTTCCAGAATTGCTTCTCCGGATTCACCACTTCTGTCGATGTTCGTTTTCAAGCTATCGAATCCACCATCGCCGCCAACCATAACAGCATGATCCACGAGATGTGTATCTTAGCCGACAAAATTGATCATCTCCATCTCCCGCCTGGCCATCACTGATTCGCCGTTAGTTTACTAGGCATAGTTGGCATTTTGTTGTCTAGGTCCTGCTTCTTTTAATGTTTTGATGATTTCCTTGAAACTTTCTGTTACATTTTGGTTTTGTATTTTGAATTATATGACATTCTCTGCTTACTTGTTTCTTATGTGATGATGTTTGGTTTATTGTGCATCTTTTTCGTTTCATTTCTTTATATATTATTGCTTGTCTTCTTCTTTTTGATCATGTCAAAAGGGGGAGAAAATATGGTACTTTGTTGTTTATAAACATAAATATAGGTTCTCAACATATGTACTCATTTAATCATCCCACTCTCCATCAACAAGGACGTACGCATACATTACGGGGGATTATTTCTAATATGATGCAATCTTTCCACAACAACAAAAGGTTTAGTCATAATCAAAAAGGGGGAGAATGTAAAAATACATGTTTTTGATGATACAAAAGACCAACAATGATGATGATCAAAGCAACAAGCTCAAAAAGAAGAAGTCTACAAAAATCCTATTTGATATATTAATAAATAGATGTTTTTATGTAAAGGTAAATGATTCAAACCATAGCTCAAATACAATGAGAACTTCACATCTTTGCATATGCATAAAAAGTATTTTCGAAAGTCAAAAATTACTTTACAAAGTATTAGAATTAATATTTTTGACAAAATACAAAAGTGTATTCGAATACAACATAGGTGTATTCAAATACAGATGAAAAATTGCTAAGCAAGTAGCAGAAATATCTCATTTGTATTGGAATACATCCTGATGTATTCGAATACAACCAACAAATCAGTAGCAAAAACATCTCATCTGTATTCGACTACATCCTGATGTATTCGAATACAACCAACAAGTCAGTGGCAAAATTGATCAATCTGTATTCGACTACATACATGTGTATTCGACTACTCAGTGTTAAATTTGAATAAATTTGAACTTTACAAAGAGGTGTATTCGAATACAACCATCATGTATTCGAATACAACTGGAAACAATGCAATTTTTCAGTTCTGAATCAACTCTAAATCATTGCAATTGTTCCTCAAACCTCTTGGATCAGTGGCCACGAATCTGAAGAGATGTTTATGGACTATAAATACACCATAACTTCATATTCAACAACAACAATCCTACTACACAACTTTAAAGACTTTGAACAACTTTTCAATTTTTCTCGAAGTCATTTTTCATAAATTCAAGTACTTGCATATCATTTTCATATCCTTAACTGAGGCTCTCAAAGTACTTGAAGCAATCTTGAATTGTTATCATTCTACCTCCTTCTTATTCCTATACTCTTACCAAATCTCAAAGTGTTTGTAAAAAGAAAGTAGTACTTTCTTTAAATAGTTTTATCTAAGATAGTAGGGTGCTATCCTAGAAGATTTGTTAGAAGTTTGTAGCAAAGGTCCTAGGGTGGGACTTTTACATTTTCTAACAATAGTGAAGAAATCTCTTGTGGTGTGCAAGAGGACTGGATGTACCCTTAGTTATAAGGGAACCAGGATAAGTCTACTGTGTTCATTTCTTTACTGCCATTTACTCCTTCACTTACTATCATTAAACACAAAAATCGATCACTTAAATTCTGAAAATAAGGAAAACTCCTAAACACCTAATTCACCCCCCTCTCTCTTAGGTGCATATCTATACTTATAGTTATAAATATTCTTATTCAGTTTGATGGTTTAGGATTATTGTTAAAAAAATGGATATTTAATTACTTTTTTATCTGCTGATTCAGTTTGATGATTAGGATTGTTCTAAACTTTTCAATCTCGTGTTTAAAAATAGCATTTTTCGTCTCTGTTGTTTTAAACATGTTAATCTTTTTCTAATCTACTTCGTATTGTATTAGAGTTTTTATTTCTTTTTATCATGATTAGGTTTTTGATTTAGCTATTGTTTATGTTTTTGGATTTTCTAGAGTTTGATTTTTTTTTTTTTGCATGTTGTTT
>JBBPBP010000001.1:55562785-55577536 GCA_037974735.1 Cicer chorassanicum | reverse complement strand
TATGACTAACTAATTAAAATTGTTTTTTGCTTCATTATCACTACGACTCTACCTATTGATTTGGAAACACCTTATCTCTACATTTTCTAGATTTGAAAGGTAACATATATTATTAAATTTTTTTTTAGTTGTTAGATTTGTTGATACTATTTCATATAACTAATTTATTTTTATATTTTTTTTTGTTTCATTTTCTCTGCTTGTTGGTTTTCATATCTTGAATATTCTTTTATTTTTTTTCTTTGATTTTTTGCATAGTCTAGAGTTTGAATATTCTGATTTTTGAATTCAAACTCTAATTTCCAACTCTAATAAATATTCATATCTAGAAAACTCTAATATGCATATTATGATATTTGAATATTCTGATATAAATGCAAACTCTGACGTCTAGATATGAGTATTTATTAGATATGAATATTCTGATTTTTTCCCAGAATACTTTCTAGAGTTTGATTTTTTTGATTTTTTGGTTATTCTGGAAAAAAAACCTACTTTTACTAATTTCCAACCACTTTTCTTGATGTTCTTGGCTTGTGGCTGGGAAAGATGGATCAACGATCCAGTAACAGTAGCAAGCAAAGGGGTGATTGTAGAGCAAGAGCACTGTAAGTTTGTGCTTCTATTTTTTTCTTCTCCAGTTTGATGCTTATACTTTTTCTATTTCATGTTTATAAGTTTTTCAAATGTATACTATCTTTTTATGCCTATAAATGAATGCTATCTTTTTAACTTGCATTTTTCTTTTTCAGATGTGTTTAATTAATATGTGTTTAAAGTTTCTGGTTCTTTTTATGTGTTTAATTAACATATTAAAAATATGCTTCTTTTATTCTAAATGTAACTAGTGCTAATTTTTTTACTAAATGTAATTAGTGCTTCGGTTTTTTTTTTTTTAATGCGAGCTTCTCTCCCTAATTCAAAAAATAGAATTATTATGCTTATGATACATCACATAAACAAAAAGAACAAATAAAGTAGGGCTCAAAAAAACCTTTCTTTATCTCTGATTTGATATTGATTGATATTAATTTGATATATCTTATCTGTCTTTTTTTTTCTATTTGGTTTCGATTCAAAATTATTTATATTATAAAGAAATTTATATATTAATATTATAAATAAATATATAAATAAAGAATTATTTATTTTCTTTTTTAGTTTGTTTTTTTTATACAATCAGAGCCCAGCTAGGTACTGGCATGACTCTTTTTTCCCACGAATCCTGGATAACAATGATTTATTTGAGTGTATTTAATTTGAAAAAACTTGTAATTAATTTGACCACGATCAAACAAAAATAAAAGTAATTTTTTGATCGTATATCATAGGAATCAAAAAGTTATTTTTGATTACGCCTTCTTTTGTTTTAGATTCAGTTTTTCTAATGTATGCGTAATTTTGTTTTCTTATACACCGTTTTAAATTTATTTGGTTTCTTTATTTATAACTTTATCTTATACACCATTTTAAATTTATTTGGTTTCTTTATTTATAACTTGTAACGTATGTTAATTTTTTTTCTTATACATACCTTTAAATGTATTATAGGCATGCTTAAGTTTTTGTTGATGCATGTTTCTCCAATATATACTTATGTTTATTATATGCTTTTTCTTTTTCTTTTTCTTAATGGATATTTTTTTCAATATTATTCTAATATTGTTTAATGAGTACAGTGTGCTAGTTACACACTAGACACTGTGTTATAGTTACCCTCAATGGATTGAATAAGCCTAGTGTTTGTGAAACACACTAGACTCTTGAATTATAGTCACTTACATAAGAATTAAACTCCCTTATAGGTTAAATTAAAGTTCCTTAAATGTTCAATTACAGTCACTTAAATAATAGAGTAATACAATATTTGAATGTTAAATTACATCCACTTAAAGTTTTAATATACCCCCTTAAAATTTTATTACAACCCTTTAAAAGTCAATAAACTTAAAATAAATAATTCAATGTGGTTGGAATTTGGTTATTAAGGCTCCTTCATGATTTCAGTGATGAACCAACCTAGTCAAAATTTACCAACTCCAAATATCAACACTACTGAAGCTGGTGCAGCAGCAACAACTGTAGTTGCTGGACCTGAATTAGCTAACAATCAAGTTAAAAAGAAGAGAAGAGCTAATGCAAGTGGTTCTAGGAAATCCTCTAAATGTTGGGAACACTTTAACAAAATTATTTCTAGTGAAGTGGAGGTACAATCTGCCGCATGTAAATACTGCCACAAAATATACTTGTGTGACTCTCAAACTCATGGCACCTCTAACCTCAACTACCACCTTACTAGATGTGCCAAAAAACCTTTGGTTGAATCTGATGACCCCACCCAAACTATTCTTACATTTCCTAATGTAGAAGGATCTGGTTTGGTTTCAACAAGTAGTAAATTTAACCTTCAAGCTTGTCGTAGGGCATTGTCTATTTTTGTGATTTTGGATGAACAACCATTCAAAGCTGTGGAAGGTGAAGGATTTAAATATATGCTGAGAACATTGCTGCCACAATTTACAATATGGTCTAGAAGAACTGTAGCTAGGGATAGTTTTCAGTTGTTTATGGAGGAAAAAGTAAGGTTGAAAGCTTTTTTTAAGTCTGATTGCAATAGGGTAGCTCTTACAACAGATTGTTGGACTTCAATCCAAAACCTTAACTACTTGACCCTTACGGCACACTTCGTTGATAATGAATGGAATTATCAAAAAATGATTATTAGTTACACAGTAATCCCAAATCATAGGGGTGACATGTAAGTACAGATGTGCACCTAAGAGAGGGGTGAATTAGGTATTTAGGAGTTTTCCTTGTTTTCAGCGATTAAGTGATCGATTTTTGCGTTTAAGGATAGTAAGTGATGAAAGTAAATGGCAGTAAAGAAATGAACAAAGAAGAATTATCGTGGTTCACCTTATGACCAAGGGTACATCCAGTCCTCTTGCACACCACAAGAGATTTCTTCACTATTGCCAGAAAACTTACAAGTCCCACCCTAGGACCTTTCCTACAAACTTCTAACAAATCTTCTAGGATAACACACTACTATCTTAGATGAAACTATTTAAAGAAAGTACTACTTTCTTTTTACAAGCACTGTGATTTGATAAGAGTATAGAAATAAAAAAGAGGTAGAATGATAACAATCCAAGATTGCTTCAAGTACTTTGGGAACCTCAGTTAAAGATATGAAAATGATATGCTAGTACTTGAATTTATGAAAAATGACTTTGAGAAAAATTCAGAAAAGTTGTTCAAAGTCTTTAAAGTTGTGTAGTAGGATTGTTTTTATTGAATATGAAGTTATAGTGTATTTATAGTCCATAAACATCTCTTCAGATTCATGGCTATTGATCCAAGAGGTTTGAGGAACAATTGCAATGATTTAGAGTCATTTCAGAACTGAAAAATTTCATTGCTTCTAGTTGTATTCGAATACATGATGTTTGTATTCGAATACACATCTTTGTAACGTTCAGAAATTTCAAAAAATTTCAATGTGTATTCGAATACAAGATGGTGTAGTCGAATACACTTGTATCAATTTTGCCACTGTCTTGCTGGTTGTATTCGACTACATCCGGTTGTAGTCGATTACAGATGAGAGGTTTTGGCTACTGACTTAGCAATTTTCATCTGTATTCGAATACACCTTTGTATTTTGTCAAAAATGTTAATTTTAACACATTGTAAATGTAATTTTGACTTTTGAAAATACTTTTTATGCATATGCAAAGATGTGAGGTTCTCATTGTATTTGAACTATGGGTTGTATCATTTACCTTTACATAAAACATCTATTATGAGAAGATTATTAATTTATCAATAAGATTTTTGTAGACTTCTTCTTTTTGAGCTTGTTGCTTTGATCATCATCACCGTTGGTCTTTTGTATCATCAAAAACATGTATTTTACATTCTCCCCCTTTTTGATTATGACAAAACCTTTTGTTGTTGTGGAGAGATTGCATCATATTAGAAATACTCCCCCGTAATTTATGCGTACTTCCTTGTTGATAGTGAGTTGGATGATCAAATGAATACGTTTGTTGAGGACCTACATTTATGTTTACAGACAACAAAGTACCATATTTTCTCCCCCTTTTGACATGATCAAAAAGAAGAAGACAAGCAATAATATATAGAAAAATCCAAGTAATGAAACAGAAAAGACACATAATAAGCCAAATAGTGTCACATAATCCAAATAAACGAGCAAACAATAGATAATGTCACAGAATCCAAATAAAAACCAAAATGAAACAGAAAGTTCAATAAAAACATCAAAACATCAAAAGGAAATAAACGGGACCTAGGAAACGAAATGCAAACTAAGCTTAGGAAACTAAATATGGATTAGTGACGTTCAGGAGGAAGATGGAGATGATCAATTTTGTTGAATAAGATACACATCTTGTGGATCATGCTGTTATGGTTGGTTGCGATGGTGGATTCGATAACCTGAAAACGAGCATTGACGGAGGTGTTCAATCCAGTGAGACAGGTCTGGAGGGAGTCAAGTTTGGCCATAACCATGCGATTAGACACATGATGATCATCAGACGCAGTATCTTCGTCATCATCATCTGCGGGGGCAGCATCAATTGCAGGGGCAGGAGTGCGGTCAAGAGCAGTAGCAGATGTTTGACCAAGGTCAGTCATATGTATGTATTTTTGAAGCGGTTCATGCCAAATGATTTTCATGCTTGGAAGGACACTTAAATCTAGCAGATTGTCCCGAAGTGTTCAAGAATGCGAGTGACCTCCTTGGCGTATGGCAACCCAACAGCTTCTTTGGATGTAAACATGACTGATTTAACGAAATAAGCCTAGTTGGTGGAAGGCCTTCGAACATGTAGTACATGATCTGGAGTTCAAACTCTGAAATCTGGGAGTAGTTACTAGCCTTTGGAACCAAAATGTAACTTAAGAAATAATGGAGCCGACGATAATCAACAGTAAGATTGCCAACTCCAACTCCATATCGTTGCTTTGCAACTCCATAGTTTTTTTGCCAAATTGACAAAGAGCTACAAAGAAAGTAGTTTAATTTTCCCATCATGGACATTTCAAATTCTCCTTGCATCATCAACGAGAATTCTTCACATATGTCATTGTTTGTTGATCCGAATATGATATCGTCAACATAGATTTGGACCAACAAGGTGTGACCACTATTTCTTTTAATAAATAATGTCTTATCGACTTTGCCTTTTTCAAATCCTCTTTCACATAGGAAATCACTCAATCTATCGTACCAAGCTCTTGGAGCTTGTTTTAGACCATAAAGAGCTTTTCTTAATTTGAAGACATGTGAAGGATTCTTGAAGTCTTCAAAGTCGGGTGGCTGTTTGACATATACTTCTTCATTGATGTAGCCATTGAGAAAGGCACTTTTCACATCCATCTGAAATAATTCAAAGTTCATAGAGCAAGCATAAGCAAGTAGTAAACGTATTGCTTCTAACCTTGCGACTGGAGCAAATGTTTCGTCAAAATCAATCCCTTCTTCTTGATCATATCCTTGGGCGACCAATCTTGCCTTGTTGCGAACAACTATACCGTTTTCGTCAAGTTTATTCTTAAACACCCATTTTGTACCAATGATGTGTTTATTTCTCGGATTAGGAACAAGTTCCCATACTTTGCTTCTTTCGAATTGGTTAAGTTCTTCTTGCATGGCAAGTATCCATTGATCATCTTTTAGTGCTTCACCAATTTTGGAGGGTTCGATTTGAGAAACGATTGCCATGTTCAAGCAAGCATCTTGTAGTTTAAGTGTTGTTGTAACTCCTTTGTTGATATCACCAATGATGTTATCAATTGGGTGATCTCTATGGGTCCTCCATTCCTTAGGAAGATTATCATTTTCCTTTTCAATGTTGACTTCACTTTCTTGACTTGATCGATCAATTTGATGTTCTTTACTTGTATCACTACTTTTAATGTCATCATCATCATAAGAAATAACTTTGTCCTCTTTCAAGGGGTTAGTTTCATCAAAAGTTACATGCATTGATTCTTCAAAGATTAAAGTTCTTTTATTGAAAATTCTAAATGCTTTACTAGATAATGTGTAGCCAATAAAAATAGCTTCATCTGCTTTTTCATCGAATTTTTCAAGGTTGTCTTTACTGTTGTTTAGCACAAAACACTTGCATCCAAAGATGTGGAAGTGAGAGATATTGGGCTTTCTTCCTTTGTAGAGTTCATAAGGAGTTTTCTTAAGAATCGGCTGAATGTTTACTCTATTTGAAACATAGCATGTTGTGTTTACGGCATCTTTCCAAAAGTACTTTGGTAGAATTGAATCGCTTAGCATAGTCCTTGCGAGTTCTACCAAGGATCTGTTCTTTCTCTCCAAAACCCCATTTTGTTGAGGTGTTCTAGGTGCAGAAAAATTGTGGAAAATTCCATTTTCTTCACAAAATTCTTCAAATGAGGTATTTGGAAATTCACCTCCATGATCACTTCTAATTGATACAATTTTGGATGATTGTTCATTTTGGACTAGCTTGGCATAGTTTTTAAATGCTTTAAAAGCTTCGTTTTTACTTGCCTAAAATAAGGTCCATGTGAACCTTGAGTAATCATCAACAATTACTAGTCCATATGAATTTCCACCAAGACTTTTGGTTCTTGATGGAGCAAACAAATCCATATGTATTAATTGAAGTGGTCTTGTAGTTGATATAACATTTATAGGTTTGAAAGAAGTTTTTGTTTGTTTACCTTTTTGACAAGCGTCACATAATTTATCCTTTACAAATTTCGTTTTTGGTAATCCAACAACAAGATCATGCTTGACTAATTTGTTTAAATGATCCATGTGGATATGTGCAATTCTTTTATGCCATAGCCATGCATCATTGTTGTCGCTTACCAAAAGACATTTCATTTTTAAGGATAAATCGTCAAGATTAAGTATAAAACTATTTTTGAAACGCTTACCGATAAATTGAATTTCATTTGTTGCT
Source organism: Cicer chorassanicum (assembly GCA_037974735.1). Lineage (NCBI taxonomy): Eukaryota > Viridiplantae > Streptophyta > Magnoliopsida > Fabales > Fabaceae > Cicer > Cicer chorassanicum. The sequence goes on along the minus strand of JBBPBP010000001.1, from coordinate 55,570,556 downwards.
GCATTTTGAATGATGCACTCATCTTTGTTGAAGGTTATCTTGTAACCTTTGTCACATAGCAGGCTAATGCTTATGAGATTGTGTTTTACACCTTCAACATATAAGACATCTTCAATTGAGGGGGAAGGGGCTGTTCCAACTTTTCCAATGCCTAAGATTTTTCCTTTGTTATTATCTCCATAGATTACATATCCCTTTGATTCAAGAGTCAAGGCTGAAAATTTTGTTATATCACCCGTCATGTGTTTGGAGCACCCACTATCTAAGTACCACATATTTGTGGTAGTTTGTGTGCATACCTACAAAATTGAAATCAAGTTTTATTAGGTACCCAATGTGCTTTGGGTCCTTGATGGTTAGTACCTTTCTTTACCCACACGTAATGCCCTTTAGGAACACTAATGTTTCTCACATGACAGGCATTAGGTGTGTGACCATAAAGACCACAATAGGAGCAAATAGGAGTAAATTTAATTTTAATAGCATATGTATGAGAATTATTTTGAGTAATTTTCTCCTTATAAGAATGACCTTTTTGTAAAATTGTAATTTTTCCTTGATTGGATTGAGTACTTGCTTTGACAAAAATGGTCTTATTCAAGCTTGGTTTGTCAAATTTAAGGAATCCAAGACCACTTTTATCATTTGACTATCTTTGCATGTTTAGAACATTTTCCAATCCCATTTGTCCTTTTTCATATCGTTCAATTACTCTATTTAATTGAACAATCTTGAATGAGAGGGAATCACATTTATTGCATGTAAAATTCTGTTTTGATTTTTCAGCATTCTTTTCCATAATGTCAACTTTTTCTTGAAGACTTGAGATTTGTCTCTTTTATGTTGACACTAGTTTGAACAGGTTTTTACATTCAATAAGAAGTTCCTTAATGGCGTTTTGAGCATCATTGTATTCTATAATTAATTCACTATTAGTTTTATTATGATGAAGGGAGTTTATGTTACTAACCTCTTCGTCGTCATCTGATTGATGCAATGCCATTAGTGCAACATTAGCGCATTCTTCACTTTCTGTTCTTACCGACATTTTTCTTGATAAGGTTTGGACAGTCTGCTTTGATATGTCCTTGTTTCCCGCATTCAAAACAAGTGAAGTTTTGGTGTGAAGTAGAGCTATCTTTCTTTCTGAAATTCTTCTTTTTGAAATTTCTGTCATTTTTAAGAAACTTACCGAATTTCTTAACTAGGAAAGTAATGTTTTCGTCTTCATCAGAAATTTCGTCTCTGACTTGTTCCTTTGATTCGGTCTTTATAGCAATGTTTTTGTTCTTCTTTTCTTGAGTTTCATGTTGCTCCAATCTTCCAAGTTCAATTTTGTGTTCTTGAAGTTTTCCAAATAATGCAGAAAGTGACATCTTGGATAAGCTTTTCTTTTCTGATATTGTTGTCACCTTTGGTTGCCAAGCCCTTGTTAGTGATCTTAATACTTTCAGATTTAGTTCATCGTTGGTGAAAATCTTTCCAAGAGCCGTCAAGTGATTTGTTAAGTGGGAAAATCTTTTCTGCATGTCTAAGATAGACTCTCCGGGCTGCATACGGAATAACTCATATTCTTGAGAAAGTGTACTAAGTTTAGATCTTTTTACCTCAATGGTGCTTTGTTACTGCTGCCACCATCTCTGAAAATAGGTTGTATGGAAGCTATGAGTTATTGATCGAGGAGTAAGTTACCTTGAACCTGCTCTGATGCCAATTGTAAGTACAGATGTGCACCTAAGAGGGGGTGAATTAGGTGTTTAGGAGTTTTCCTTGTTTTCAGCGATTAAGTGATCGATTTTTGCATTTAAGGATAGTAAGTGATGAAAGTAAATGGCAGTAAAGAAATGAACACAGAAGAATTATCCTGGTTCCCCTTATGACCAAGGGTACATCCAGTCCTCTTGCACACCACAAGAGATTTCTTCACTATTGTTAGAAAATGTACAAGTCCCACCCTATGACCTTTGCTACAAACTTCTAACAAATCTTCTAGGATAACACACTACTATCTTAGATGAAACTATTTAAAGAAAGTAATACTTTCTTTTTACATGCACTGTAATTTGATAAGAGTATAGAAATAAGAAAGAGGTAGAATGATAACAATCCAATATTGCTTCAAGTACCTTGGGAACCTCAGTTAAAGATATGAAAATGATATGCTAGTACTTGAATTTATGAAAAATGACTTTGAGAAAAATTCAGAAAAGTTGTTCAAAGTCTTTAAAGTTGTGTAGTAGGATTGTTTTTATTGAATCTGAAGTTATGGTGTATTTATAGTCCATAAACATCTCTTCAGATTCGTGGCTATTGATCCAAGAGGTTTGAGGAACAATTGCAATGATTTAGAGTCATTTCAGAACTGAAAAATTGCATTGCTTCTAGTTGTATTCGATTACATGATGTTTGTATTCGAATACACCTCTTTGTAACGTTCAGAAATTTCAAAAAATTTCAATGTGTATTCGAATACAAGATGGTGTAGTCGAATACACTTGTATCAATTTTGCCATTGTCTTCCTGGTTGTATTCGACTACATCCGGTTGTAGTCGAATACAGATGAGAGGTTTTTGCTACTGACTTAGCAATTTTCATCTGTATTCAAATACACTTATGTTGTATTCGAATACACCTTTGTATTTTGTCAAAAATGTTAATTTTAACACTTTGTAAATGTAATTTTGACTTTTTAAAATACTTTTTATGCATATGCAAAGATGTGAGGTTCTCATTGTATTTGAGCTATGGGTTGTATCATTTACCTTTACATAAAACATCTATTATGAGAAAATTATTAATTTATCAATAAAATTTTTGTAGACTTCTTCTTTTTGAGCTTGTTGCTTTGATCATCATCACCGTTGGTCTTTTGTATCATCAAAAACATATATTTTACATGACACAGTTGGTAAGAAGATTGAAGAGGTTTTAAAGGATTGGGGGATTCGGAATGTGTCAACTATAACCGTTGATAATGCACCATCCAATGATGTAGTTGTTGCTTTCTTAAAAGAAAAAAAAAAGATAAATAATATGGATGGTTTGATGGGGGATGGGGAACACTTCCACATCAGGTATGCTGCTCATATTCTGAATTTAGTTGTAACTGATGGCTTGAAAGAAATTTTTTTTGGCAATCTCTAGCATTAGAAATGCTGTTAGATTTGTAAAATCTTCACCTCATAGAGCTGCCAAGTTTAGGGAATGTGTTTAATTAGCTGGAATATCTTGTAAAAAATTGCTATCTCTTGATGTTTCAACTCGTTGGAATTCAACCTACTTGATGCTTGAGGCTGCGGAGAAGTTTCAAGTAGCTTTTGGGAAGCTTGAGGTTGAGGAGTCAAGTTATAACGATTTATTTGGAGAAGTTGGTCCCCAACTAGTTCTTATTGGGATACAGCTAGGGAGTTTGCAACTTTTTTGAAGTTATTTTATGAGGCAACTAGAGTGTTTTTCTCCTCACAACATGAGAGTATACATGCAGCTTTTCACCAATTGTCTGCAATCTATTGTGAGCTGCAAAATGCCTCTTTGAATTTGAACACCATTTTTGCAAGTGTGGCTAAGGATATGTTAGCAAAATATGATAAGTATTGGGGTAGTATTACAAACATTAATAAGTTGCTATATTTTGGGGTAATTTTTGATCCACGGTATAAGTTGAAATATGTTGAGTGGTGCTTTCAAGATATGTATGCAACTAAATCAGAGGTGGCTATTGAATTGATCACATTAATTAAAGAAGATTTAACTAAAATGTACAAATGGTATAAAAAAGTCCATGACAAAAATAATAATTCACCACAACCAACTCCCATGGCTGTTGACAGTGCTTCCCATGATGAAACCTCTGTTGCTGCTTCCCATAATTCACATATGGCCAGAGCACAAGCTTTTGAAGACCATTTGAAAGAGAAAGACTCCATTGACCCACAAAATGAGCTTGAGGAATATTATTCTAGTAAGTGTGTGAAGATGAGTGAAAAGTTTGATATTCTTGCTTGGTGGAAATGTAATGCAACTCAGTACCAAATCTTATCTCTTATAGCCAAAGATATTTTGGCCATACCGGTGTCTACAGTTGCTTTTGAAAGTGCTTTTAGTACTGGTGGGAGAGTCATTGAGACCTTTAGAAGCTCTCTAAAGCAGAAATGGCTGAAGCATTAATTTGCACTCAGAATTGGCTAAAACCTTCACTCACTTGTTTCAAAGACTTAAATCTTAGTGAAGATGTTGATCTTTCTGAAGAAATTATTAAAGGTAAAATTATTTATGTATCTTTTAACTATTTGAACTTCCTAATATATTTATATGTTCATAATATAATCTAATGTTTATTATTTTGTTAATTATTTCAGAGTTTCAAGGAATGTCAGTGGGAAATGCAACTACAGTAGGTGGTTCATCATCACAGCCACCTAGTTGTGGTTGAATAAAATTATTGTATGTCATATTCCATTTTATTGTTACTAATTTGAAATGATTTTGTCAATCTTGTGTTAGTACTAACTAATTCTGCCAAACTTTTCAGATTTGAACTTTTTTGAATTTTTTGAAGTCACACAAATTTAAGTCAAATACTGACTTGGCTCTATGACAATATGAACACAAGTTTTTTGGGATTTGTATAAACTGTTGTTCTGCCTGGTAAGTTGTTATTGTTATATCTTATTATTCTTTTATCTGGCTGTTTGATTTTATCAATTTAAGTTAGATTAGTTTAATTGTTTATGGACCAAACTACATGTAATCAAAACTGTTAAATGTCAAAAATTGTTAGTAACCAAAATTGTAAGTACCCACAACTACAACTGTTACTCTGTTAGCAATCTAAACTGCATGTTATAGATATATGTTAGCATATATTAGCATTTCTGTTATAAGCAAGAACATAAGTTTAATTTGTTATTCCTATATAATTACTCTTCTATTTCCCAACAGCTGGTGCCTGATATTCCGAGACTGATTTTGCTGCAAGTCATAGAAAAACAAGTGTTTTATCATATGTATGTTACCTTTTATCTTAAGTCAATTGTGAACTATTAGAATTTTATTTTTAATAAAATTAAAGTACTGAGTATGAATATTGATTCTCTAGGTTGTTGGAATTCTTGCAGATTGCTTGGTGTTAAATCTTTATTTAACATTAGCTAAGTTAGTAGCAGCAATTTATATTATTTTGAACAACATATATGGGTATGTCAACTTGATTTCTTAGTTAGACCTTATTGTTGATTCAAAATGATTGATCTAATCATGTTGATTGCATTATTTTTGATTCAAACTAGGCTACTATACATGAAACTAAGCTAAATTAAATTTGGCATTATCAAGTCTGGAATTTTTTAATGTTGATTGCAAACAAGGTATTGAATTATTTTTCTATGGTTCACATCAACAACATATTTTTACAATGATTATTGAATACTAATTTTTGCTCTAATTTTTTAGGTTGGCAATGGGAACAAATTGGAAACATATATTGATATTTGTATTGTCATAGAGTCAATCGAAACTATCAATATTTTCCAAGAAGTGTGTATTAATATTAGACTTTATGTATAATTTGAATTTAAAAGTGTGTATTAATATTAGACTTTATCTATAACTTGAATTTGGTTGAGTTGTTGTTGAAAAACTAAGCTGTCATAATCTGTTGGACTTGAAAATCAAGGATTATGTAACACTTTTAGTTGTAAGCTGTTGTATTTGTATGTTATTGTATGTTATGTGAATGTAGTTGTAAGCTGAGTTGTTGTAGTTGTAAGTTGTTGCATTATGGGAATATTATTGTATGTTATGTGAATGTTAGTAGCCCAATTTTAAAAGAAAAAATGAATACAAATTTTGACTTTAAATGGCTCAAAAGTGGTCTTAGAATGGATGATAAACTATTTTGACTGTAACCACCGGTTTAACCCGCGACCCGTTGTACCCGCAACCCGCTAACCCGATTTTTGTATTGGGCGAAATTGGGCTTGTATTTTTCAACCACGGATTGGGCCGGTTGGTGTTTTTAGGCTTGAACCCGCCCTACCTGGCCCGTTGTCCAGCCCTACTTGTCATCATATAGGTAGGACCTGACAAGCCTAGTGATTTCGGGGAAATACAACTGAATGAGTTTGATCGTGGCGGTCTACTATTAAGCCTTAAGGCAAGATTGTTAGACCTTGGAGGTATTTGGGTGGGGAACTCCTAGGTGACTTAGAGGTAGCACTCCAGATGTTGGGAGCTACAATGCAACACACATTTACCTCGACTATTGAATATATGTGTCTCGGGTTGAGTTGAGGGGATCTATGAGGACAGGGCCAATTTGAATTGTCCGTCCACTGGGATGGTGGCATAGTATCAAGCCTCCTAACCAAGTACTTCAGAGTTAGAATGGTACCAAAGAAGGAGGAGGAGTCTAGAGTATAAGAGCATGCATAATATTACTTGGTTTGTGTGTTGACTTACTTGACGTTGTGGATTGTATCAATATTTTACCTTGACTATTATTGTTAATTGTGATTTGATATGATACAGTGTTTAATTAATGTTTTACGTGTTCTTCTCAATTATTTTATACTATTACATGTTTTTGAAGCTCACCCCTCGTTGCTTGTGTTTGGCACTTGCGAGAGCGCAGTTATTTCAGGTTATTGGTTGGTGATCCATGCTCTGATAGGTGATACCGGGTGGGAGTAATTTGTTGTTTTTTTTTTTTGAGTTATAAACTAATTTTTGTTTTGTAAACTCTATCGATCAATGTGTTATATTCGGTCTTTTATTCGGAGATAAAAATTAATTATCTCTAAGTTCTGCACATGCTTTTATGTCATAAATATTTGGTTAATAAACCTCAGCTATATTCGATGTTAGAGGATTTTTAATTAATAATTTTATGCAAACGTCTTGTGTAAGTGTGAGCGTGACATCCTGAGCCTATATTTTAAAAGTAATTTTTTTATACTCTATTTTGGGACAACTATAAATCACCATCAAAATTAGTGCATTTTACTTTTTATTTTAAATTGGGTCTAGGGACTCACAGTGTACACCATAAGCCTCCGTAGACCCAACATCCCTATTCTCCTAAAAAGGGGATTCAAACTTTCAAACGGAAACGGGTTTGTGAGGAATTGATTTAAAGGATTTTAATGGATTCAGGAAATTTCAAAAGGTTGAGATGATTCGATTTGGGTTGATTAATGGGAACATGACCTAACGTAATTGAAGGCTTTTGTGGCATCAAGATTGGCCAAAGTTAGCATATAGTCCATGATGCATAGATCAGTTAGGAATGGTAGGAGGGTCATCATTTGAGGATATTTTCTAATTGATTATAGGTGTGTGTGTCATATTTATTTCCAACTTATACAAAATGTTATAATCAGATATATTTATTTCATCTAGACTTATATAGTCACATGATGGTTATGATTGAAAGTAATTTAAGTGATACACTACTCTCTCATTTTGATATGCTTTCTGTAAAGGGTATCGCGTTTAACCATTGGAACAATAGATCTTGCATGTATATTACGGTAACATGGTGTATATATAATATACATAAAATATAAAATATCTTACCATATGAATATTATACAAAGAATAAGAAATTTTTTGAAGGGGCCATGGTATCTCGCAACCTATGTATCTTTCTTTACTTTGTTTTCATTATTTCATCATAACCACATGGCTCCCTCTAGGGACCACAAGACCTTATTTGTATTTTCTTTACTAATATATATATATATATATATATATATATATATATATATATAT
>JBBPBP010000001.1:55519421-55562481 GCA_037974735.1 Cicer chorassanicum | reverse complement strand
AAAAAAAAAAAAAAAAAAAAAAACTGGAATTTGAATTAAGTTTTTAAAATATTTTGTGAAGAACAATGTTTCTAAAGACTTTCAAAAACAACTTTATAAGTTATTAAACTGTATTTGAAAATAATGTGCTAATAATGAGTGTTTTGTAAAATAAAGAGTTAAAGGAAGAAGATACACACGCTTATTTGTATCCAAGTAACTATCAATTGAGACAAGTGAATACTAAAAGAGAAGAATAGACATCAATAAGGATTTTTACTATGTCTCTCGAAACAGAGTAATCATCTCAAAGTCATATCTATATGAGAGATACTTTCTTAGATTAAAATTATCTAAGGAAATACTTCATCGTGTGGTTAGTTCCTATTTTAGTATAATGGAACGTCTTGTGTATTTCCTTTTTTTAAGAGCTATTTTTATATGTTCTGAAAATTCTTTCAATTCTATGTTGTCTTCTGGTGGTATCTTTTTGAAACTCTTCAATGACAAACTGGACAAAAATTGTATGCTTCTATAAGGCATAGTGAGTTAATAAGTGATAAGAGTCTACTTACTAATACTGATATTTATCCTCTGATAGAAAGAAGTATTAGTTGAAGGTGGGCAAACACGAGAAGGGGGTTGAATTGTGTTTATCTAGTTTTAAAACTTTTTTCAGTTGTGATTCTGGTTTGGTCACTTAGTTGTGCCGATTAATGAGATGCAGTGATAAACATACAGAAGGAAGAAAAAATAGCACACTAGATTTTATTCTAGTTCACCACCCACTTGGTAGCTATGATTTTATCCTTTCACATAGAAGGATTTCTCCCCTAATTCAAACTTTGAATTACAACAGCACATAACCCTACAAGTCAGTCTTCTCAAAACAACCTAAACCTACAGACTTTTTGAGGCAAACCAGACCTTGATCATCCTACAAGTCAAGTATTCTCTACACAACTTGAAACCTACAAATTGTTAGAGAGAAACTAGACTCACTACTGGGCTGGGTTACAATGATTTGAAACTTGTTGGTTTTGCTTCTACTAAAAAGATATTACATAATAATTTTCAATACTATGCCACTTAGAGTATAATGCTTTGAACAAATGCTTTTGCTAGAACTTGAAACCTTTGAACACTTAATACTAAAAAAAAATTTGAGCTCTTGAGGTTTTTCTAAGTTGTTGTTTTTCGTGTTGTATTGTTGTGTTGTGTTTTTTTTTTTTTTTTTTTTTGTCTTTCTCCTTCAGTCTTGATTCACTATTTATAGATTAAATTAGGGTTTGTGAATATGTTGTTGAGTTTCTGAATCGTATCTCTTCTTCACCTTGCTCAACAAAGATTTCCTTCAATTTTAACTCTAAAAGATATGATTTGATAATGTGACCGTTTGTAATCTTTTGTTTCCAATTTGAATCTTTTGAACTTTGCTATCATATCAATTTTGGATCTTGTTCGAAAATTCTTCATGTTAATATTCCTTCATAAGCTTGATTGGATTGAGCGGGAATGGATAATGGGTCGTGTACTTGGACCTTCAGAGTTTGTGCTACGGCTAAGTGAAATTTGTCTCTTAACTGAATTGTTGACTTTTCCATCAAAGGCATTGACTTTTCTTCATCATAGTCATTTACTTGATTGTAGGAGTCAGATGTTGTGTTGTTTGGTTGATCAGAGCCAGAGGCAGATGCAAAGCTGCGTGACTTATAATTAGTGGCATGGGCAACTTCACTTTTGTTGCGTTATCAGAGTTAGAGCAACTTCATGGTATCTGATGTGTATTAGATGACAACATTTTGACATGTGTTGCAATCTTCATAGCAAGCGGAATGAATGCTTCAGATGCAGACTTCAAAGTGTGGCTTCACACACTTGAGAGGCATGCTAGAACTATTCATTAGAGCATGTTGGAACACTGTTCTTTAGATGCAGTCTTCATAAGCAGATTCATAGCCAGACTTCAAACCAAACCTTCAGAGGCAAATATTAGACGCATGATGCGCGTTTTTCTTTAGAGCGTTTCATTGATCGATTTGTCTTTGTTTCCTCTGAAGTTTGTACTTCCACTGGTGACTTTCCTTTGGTCTTATCCTCTAGTAGGTATCCTTTGAATTTTCTATTCTATTTTCTATAAACATTAGTGCAATAAATACTTATCATAAAGTACCTTTGTTAACATCAAAAATACTTAGAGGAAATGTTCAAGGAATCAACTTGGTTCCAACATTAGTGACTACAACAAATTATGAGTTCAAAGTAATGGAAACATTATGATGCATTTCAACAATGAATCTAACTAGACAGGGAGAAGTTTTCTAAAAACTTCAATGATCTAGGATACATGTTCAAATGTGTTGGTAACCATTTAGAAGAAATGATTGTCCCTAAAGAAGGCTAGACTACATGTAAAAGACCAAAACTCTCTTATGGAAGACCATCATCTAATCGCACCACTAGAGAAGTTTATACAACAAATGAGTTTAATGATCTCATCATTCGGTCGAACTCATGGACATGTCAAAACCTAGAATGAACCATTTTGGTAATCCTCTGACTACAAGGTCTGAAGTCTTTACTCTGTACACTCAAGGAAAAGGTTTTTCCCTCTAGTGTATTGCGTGCTTGATTCATCATTTAAGACTCAAATATACAAAATCAAAGCACTGGAACAAATGAATGCATCTATTGATTCAGAAGGAAATCAGAACCAAGATAACTCTGCTTCTAGTTAGAAGATCGTCTGATAGAAAAGTGAAACCAACTATGGTAAGATAAGTGAATGAACTAATTTGCTAAATTATCTTCGTTTGTCATCGTCAGGTACCTTGTACTTTATTTTATTTTATTTTTATGTGCACTCGTTTGTCTAATCTTATATGCTTTTGTTTTGCATGTTTGTGTTCTCCTATTTGTCCGATTCTGTGTCTGTGTTGTCCCTTCTGTCTAGGTATGTGTTGTTATGTCCTTGTTCATATCTCCTGTATTCTTTTTGAAAATAAATATTTGTTCACTTTCATTAAAATCTATGTTTTAATCCTCCTCCAATGCTTATTTAAACCTCTATCCCCTCCAGTGTTTTTCAAAACCATCCTTTTAGTTAAAAACTTTTTTCTCCCAAACCAATTTGTCTTTTTTCATCCAATGTTTTAACCTAGAATCCCCTAGGAAAAATCGGTTCTAAATCTCATTCTTTTTTTAAGTCCTCATCTTCCTAAATAATCCTCTTCTTACACTGTAATTCAGGATTTTCTTAAAACATGAACTGCTTAACCTACATGGTGAAGTGTTCACAAATCTTGAATTCGTAATATCTGTGAACTATAGTCCATAAGATGGATTATAAAAGAAGGTTCACAAAATGCATTCAAAGGTTCACTTTGTGGAACCTTTGGATATCAATGTCTCATTCTTTCACTAAGTACAAGAAGGAAGTAAGAAAAAGAGCATTGAAAGGCTTGTGCCTCATTCTGTTTGAATCTTCTGGACTGGATATAATACTGAATGTATAACGAAGAAAGGTTGGAGCACCTACAATTTTATCAAAAATTTATCTTCGGAAGATTATATCTCCAAATCTATATTTAGATAGAGTCCCACTAGACAAGTCAAAATGATTAGAAAAAAGGGAAGACTACATTATCTCCTTTTCTTTAGTTACATCTAACAAGTTAGAAGATAGGATCCCGATCTGAAAACTTCGCGATCATTGTATGAGATTACAGTTCAAAGAAGGAAGACTCATGTTGAAGAAGATGTTAAATAAAGAAACTTAGTTTATTTATGTATAGTAAATTGGTGATTCAAACCTAATATGTAATATAAATTAAATGGATATGTTTTAGATAGCCTTAGAAAGACCTTAGAACTTTTGTTCTTCAAACCAACTTGGTTCTAACACTATGCTCTGCACCTTTTTTAATGAGATCTCTATGTTATTTTACCCTCATGTGTGTCAAAAATAAAATGACTTAATAGTGTTTGAAACGCTTAATGAAATGCATTTATCAAATTCAGGGGAAACCCCAGAAAATTGATTTAAAAGTTTCTATTTAGAAGATCAAACAATCATTAAGTCAAACAATTTTTAAGTACTACATTCAGGGGAAACTTTCTTTTAAAACCTTATTTTGTGAAAGAAAATTGCTTATTAATTGTATAGTTATTTGTCATCATAAAAAAGGGGGGGATTGTTAGTGCAAAACTGATTTTAGCTACAATCATCTGGTTGATTTTTTTATGATAACAAAAACAAACAAATAAAAAACAATCATCCCCTAACTGTATTTGCTAAATGTGCAGATTAAGTTAGAAGATAAAAAGTTATATTAATGACTATCTATCTTAAGGTAGAATTAATTACAAGTAAATTAGAGACAATAATCTAAGTGTTTTTAAACATAAGAATATGATCTCCTAATATACAAGAAACTATGTCTACTTATGGAGCAAGTCGTAATATTGTAAGTATTACATTCAAGTTAAATGTTACAAAGCATGCGTTGTGATATAAGTTATATCCTCTGGTGACTGGATGAAGGCAAAAGAACAACAAGATTATACTTCACTCCGCTTGTCTGATTCTGATGCAAGCGCTGTAACACATGCCTCTAGTAACATGAGTGACGCTCTATGTTGGCGGACTCCGATAATGCAAGCAATGCTCTAGTTCTTGTGACTATGAAAATACATGATACGTTCTATTTTAGTTGTCTCAACTGAACACAACTATGCTCTGTTCGTCTGCCAATGATAAGCTTGACTAGCAAGTGTTTGTCTGCCTCTAACAAGCAAGTGGTCATTTGCCTCCGATAATCATGTCAACTTTCCAAAGAAGACAAAACATTTGTGCATCCTCTGATGAACATCCTGAATCTGCTACTTTTCTGAAAGTGTTTAAGACATGCTCTGATCATAGTATCCCTTTCCTCGTACCAAGTTACACAGAATCATTCACAAACATATATATATATATATATATATATATATATATATATATATATATATATATATATATATATATATATATCGATACATATTAAATGGTGATTGAAGATCTCAAACAGTAATATCCTCAACGGACATTTCTTCTCTCTATTTAAGAAGAACTCAATTCGCCCATTATGTGGAAGAGAAACTGAAAGAGAATAAAAAAAGGCAATAGAGAGTTATTAGAACTGATGTAAATAAGTCAAAGTATGAAAGAAACATCCTCGAAATAGAAAGTAGTTAAAACTTATGTAAATCAGTCAAATTGTTCTCACATACTTGTACTGATATAAGACTTGATATGTAACATCCTCTCAATGAGTTATAATCCTATAAACAAATTTTGTGTCAATTCAGACACAAACTAGAACTGATGTTAATCATCCCAATAGTGGCAACAACTCTCTCACCCCTAAGAAGTACCTGAAAAGGTACAACGAATCTCATGAAACTCAACAACAAGATGCTAGAAAGTTGAAGAAAGTTCTGACGACGATAGCCTGGAGAGGATAAAGAAGATTACTCAATGCCTGAGGAGGCATGATAAAGAATACTTATATGATATTAATTGAAATAGAGGATTAAGTCCTCGACTTTATTGAGGCTAAATATCTCTATAAGGGGAGGAATAGACGTAACAACAATTTGTTATGAACTAGTATAAAAATATATTTGTCTCCTTTAGCTTCTTCTATTTTTCGCATCTTATTTCTTTATGATTCAACCTTACTCTTTCTAAACCTGTTTTATAAAATTAAGTTGAATATTTTGATAAAGAACAATTTTTCTTAGAGAAATCAAAGTATCTTTTAGAAACAGAAAACACAATTCAACCCCCTCCTTTCTTGTGTTTTCAGCCCCTTTAAAAAGAAGTTGAATCATAAAGAAATTATATTAGAGTAACACAGAAAGAAGGAACGCATATATTTTTATATTAGTTCACAACAAACTATTGCTACATCTAGTTCTCCCCTTACAGATAGATTTTGCCTCAATATACTCAAGGACTTAATCCATTATTTCAACAATAGCATGCAACTATTATTTACTCTGCCTCTTCAGGCTTTGAGTAATCTTCTTTCAGCCTCTCCAGGCTGTAACCATTAAAATCACAAGTTCATTGAACACCTTCTAGTCAAATAAACTATATTCAAGTCTTCTCTCCGCGAATCACGTTCATTGAAATAAACTATATTCAAGTTCATTGACCACCTTCTAGTCGCCGCCTACCAAGTGCCACCATCCACCACCAGTCACCAACGACTCTTTGAGCCGCGCATTTCCCTCCGCGAATCACGTTGGAATCGTGCAACGGTCGCAACCCATACAAGCAGAATCGCGTTTTCATTTCTCGATCACTGTTTGTGTAGATTTTTTCTCCAAATTACAAAACGCTCCAAAGTCACGACCCATCCAACAAAGAAAATTGATTGTTCAATAAAGAGTAGAATCTTGAATGTTGGCATTAGGATTTGTGATTTACTAATTGTATGAACTCATATTGTCTGAAATTGTTGATTTACTAGTTTACTGGATTTAGGAACTCATTAGCGGTTGTTGATTAATGTGATGTTAGGGTTTGAGATTTTACAAACTTATTACTGATTTTGTAATTAGTGTTTAGTTTGTTGTTAAGAATAGACCAATTAGTATGAGTCATGTCAAAGTCGAAAAAGGCCAAATGATAAAACAGACTCTCTAACTCGCGCATTTCCCTCCGCGAATCGCGTTTGAGTCGTGCAACGGTCGCAATCCATACAAGCAGAATCGCGTTTTTGTTTCTCGATCACTATTTGTGTAGATTTTTTCTCTAAATTACAAAACGCTCCAAAGTCACGACCCATCCAACAAAGAAAATTGATTGTTCAATAAAGATTAGAATCTTGAATGTTGGTGTTAGGATTTGTGATTTACTAATTGTAGGAACTCATATTGTTTGAAATTGTTGATTTACTGGTTTACTGGATTTAGGAACTCATTAACAGTTGTTGATTAATGTGATGTTAGGGTTTGAGATTGTACAAACTTATTACTGATTTTGTAATTAGTGTTTAGTTTGCTGTTAAGATTACGACCAATTAGTATGAGTCATGTCAAAGTCGATAAAGGCCAAATGATAAAACAGAACGGCTCAAGACCACTTGAGAAAGAAAAGGAACACTGAAGAAATGTTTTAAATAGTGAAATTCCTTATTAAACATAGTTTTCTATTGAGAGATTGTACTGACTACCAATGCTAATTTTATAGTGTAGATGAAGCATGGAAATTTTTGGTTGAGTAGGGTAAGAAACAGGCTTTGGAGTTATAGAAAATTGTACTTTGACAAAAGGAAGGAAGATGGCTCTATTAGATCATGCAGAATGATTTGTTGGAAAAAGGTCATCGAACAACGAATCAAAAATCATTTTTGGTTAAGAACTTTAACGTTGAGACAAGAAATGAATGCAAAGAAGGAATTGCACTTATTGTATAGGATGAGAAGTTTGTGTAACCCACGAGTTCATAAAATCTCAAAACCAACCTTTGCAGCTTGTAAAAACAATACATATGTTAGCTTAACATAAAAAGACATCTGAAATTAAAGCATATGATATTGAAATGGTAGAAGACTCTGGATTGATGCAGAAGGCGTCGTTTCATCTCACATGTTATAGGTGTTATTGCATAGATAAAGTGTTTCTAAGCTGGTAACAGTTCACTTTCTATTTATTTATTTATTTATTGTTTTAGCTTATTTTGCAATAAAGATGAGTTGACGCTTTAGATTCAGGTAACTAGCAAAAGCGGTGGGAATAGGTCAAGCCGACCGACATGAGCCTACGGCCTAGCCTACATCAGGTCCAGGCCAGGCCAGACTTTTTTTTTAAAATAGACAAGGCCAAAGTTTCTAAACGAGCATATTTAGTTAAAAAGGTCGGGCTACATGCCACATAATAAGTCTTTTAGGCCTACTAGGGCAGTCTATTTTAATAAATATAAATAATATTTTATTTTACTACTATAATTATTATATTAAATTTTGATATTTTTGTTAGATATTCAACTTTTAGTAATTTACGCATATTAATATTTTTTTGTTTTTGACATATGTAAATATATTATTATAAAATAGTATTGAAGTAGGAAATGTATAAAGTCATTCAATAAACTCATTCATATAACTAGAAATCAAATCAGACAAATAAGGGTTTCATCTTGTTTCACTCATCCCTAACAAATGGGGTTTAGTAATTCATGACAAAGATACAAAATATAGAGATTAAAGAAGAATTACGAGATAGATTCATGAATGATTCTTGATAAAACTCCTTCAATGATGTTCGAACCAGCTGCTTCTAAGCTTCTCTGCTAGGGCAAAAAAAATCCATAGAAAGTGAGAAAAATGCATTTTAATGCATTATGCAGCGCGTGGCCCCAGACACAACATCTGCGCTCCAGGCGCGCCTGGGTAGAATCAGGATGTGAAAATACCATAGAAATGTGCCTCATGCGCAAGCATTTGCGCTTCATGCGCACATCATCTTTTGTACAGTTACTGCATTTTTCTCCTATTTTGAGTCCGAATTTGGTTCTGGTGTCTTCATGAAAGTTGTAGCTATGGATCTTAGCTTTTTATTTGCACTTGGTTAGACTCCAATTGGACATCTACAACTCTAGATATGACTGAAATACTCCACATAGGTCATATTGAATTCTCACCAAAATTCAACATTGCACTAAAACAACGAAACAACGCAAAACTACGAAAAATCTCTAATTAATCAAGAAAATAAGAGCATAAACATTTCATTAAATTCAAGAACTAAAATCAACAAACTATATCAAATAAATCCATAAATTAACTAATGATTAAAGATAAATAACAAAAAAAAAATGAAAATAAGCATATGATAAAGAGTTATCAAACACTATATCTCAAAACCTCAAAACACCTTTCAAAAAAACCACTTACTTTTTTCCAATATACATTCTCATTACTCAATCAAACCATCCATTCACTCTATCTACAATATTTTCATTTTATATCAAACATAATGTGAGTATATACCCCTTCTCATTGTGTTTTTTATCTCTTTTTTGTTGTGCACATTTTGTAAACTGTGTTGAAATGTACAATATTAGGATTGACCGTTCTTGACACACCCAAAACCACGTTTGGATACACCAATTTTGACACACTGTTAAATTTAAAAAAATTAATGTTCAGATTGGCTATTCGAACCTTTTTTTCTTGTTGTTTAATTTACAAAAGCACTATGTATTTATGGTATGGATGATCCTCTTATTGATTTGAAACCTAACAACCCCCTGTTCATTTGAATCTTTACACTCCCCTATTGACGTAAAACCTGACATTTCTGAACCATTTGTTGATTCTCTCGATTTTACTATTAACTTGACTACGTTCAAGAAATTTAAATGTAGAGACGACTTATTGAATTGGGTTCAAGATGAAGCAATCAAATTAGGGTTTATTACTGTTATTATTAAGTCGGATCATGGATCAAGTAGAAGAAAATAATATCTTGTATTTAGCTGTGAAATGAGTGGTTTGTATAAATAATACAATAAGATGTTGAAACCTTAACACATGGGATCCATAAAATGTGAGTGTCTATTTAGATTGTGTGATTATCTATTGTGCTCTTGAAATGGGTTTTCTTGTTGCACAAGATTATGATAGAGTTTTAGTTTTATTAATAAGATTTGGGTTCTCTAAAACTTTTTTCCCATTGACAGGTCCTCCAACAAAGGTTCAAAATTTTATATGCATTGAATTTGTGAAAGATTGTCATTTTGTACAAGTATATCTAAAGGACGATTGTCCTTTACCTACTACAATTTCAATGTGGCGACAATATTGCAAAATGGAAGCATAACAGTGGGAACTTGCATTTTTTTGAAAAACATGTATGTATATTGAACTTAAAGAACTCAATGAGCCACTTAAAAACCCATTTGTGTTGATAAGATAGTGGTAGATGATGATGTTGATGATATCCACTGACCTTAGAAAAGATTAGTTCATTTGTTTAATATACGAGTTGGTACTTTGTTACAAAAAGTTAGTTTTTATTACAATTAAGTAACATAATTGTCTTCTATTTTTATATGTAATGTAATGTTACTCTTTTATTGAATCAGAACATGTCCGAATTGGTCAATTCATATGGTATTTTTTTATATAAACACACCTCTAAATCCACTGATCCTAATACAAATTCGGATAGACTAATCCAGGCTCGTAATACAAATTCGGATAGACTAATCCAGGCTCGTATTTTATTAATCTATTTTTTACACATAACCTAACCGAATTAGTCAATCCGAATGTGCGTTTTTGTAAAATTACAAATCCAAATTGGCTAATTATGTGGAAAAAAAATTGTATAATTTATTTAAAAAAATATGTTTAAATTAATTGAAAATTACACACCCTGATTTATTTTCATTATTTAAAATTATCATTTTAAAAGATTAAAACGATTTTTAAAATAATGATTAACTAATATAATTAAGTACCTAACAATAAAGTAACAATGAAATGACATAATATCTTAACAATGAAATGACAAAATATTTTATTATCATAATATCCAAATAAAGTCATACATAATATCATAATATCCAAAATAAAAATCAAGTCATGCACAATAATATTCTAAACTAATATCTATTGTGTCCTTCATTCTCTCTAAGTCCTTCTATGATACATGAAGGCACCACGAGCCTCGGTTAAGATGAATTGCAATGAGTCACAAGCTAGAGTTCCTTCTTGCACCTCCTCTGTAGTAATCATATCATGTGCCATATCTTTGATCCTAGCACATCTAGGCAACAGATTCATGGTCATAGTTCTCTCCTCCTTAACTTGTGTTTCTAATAATGCATCTACATAAACTGGCCTTGGAGGCTCGCCCTCAGGTTTGGTATCAAGAAAGGGTGTGACATCCTGATATACTAGCTCATGTATCCAAATGCACAATCCCAAGGATTAATGACACAAGCACCTCAAACATATTCTTCTAATAGATGTTCCTCATAATTTGTGTAGGATGCATCCACATCTGATCGAGACATCATATGAGGTGTTGATATACATGGATCTCGTAGACTATTTCAAACATGGTCATAATGTCGAAGCACGTGCTCTGGTAGGTGTCGGTACATGACCCAAGACCCACATGTAATCTATCCTGAGTACCAGCACATATCCAACATTGGTGTGTACTCGGGTAGTCGTCATGAGGATTGAACCAAACTTCTTCAGCCCTATAATCAATCGATGCACTCTCAATAAGGTTCTATTGTCAGCATACCCCTCTACAGACATAACATACAAGCATGTGGGAACGACTTGTCATATTCCAGCTCGTAGATCCTAGACGAGATGCCACTAAAATGTTGCATGATTCATGTCTGTAAAAATATCGAGATTAAATTATAAGTTTAAATTAAATAAAAATTAAAAATGACTTATTTAAATTACAAATAAAATTAAAATTAAAAAATATGTTACTTGAAGGAGAGAAGTATAATCGGCCATCTGTTTCATCTTGTACAACCTCACATCTGATATTTAATTATATAAGTATGCAAGGCTAGCAATACCCCAAGCATACTCATTGACAACATCTAGGTCTGTGAAGTACCTCAAGTAGACCACATCAAAATATGTGACACTTTTATCAATAAAGATCATGGGTCCCACCAAATAGAGGAAATACGCTTTGAGCGCATTTTTCCTATGGACTTATTCTCGTCCTCAAACTATTGTGCTAAGGCCAATTGCTTATAATACTGATCACCAAGCCAGCACATGAGCATCTCTAGTACTATAACACTCGTCGGCAACTTCATGAGTGTCTGCTCCAATGATGTCCACTAACATCTTAGAAGCTTCACCTTTGCTCAAAGAAGAATGGTCCAACATATGGCCATGGATAGGCAAATGCAACATACATGATACATCGTCCAAAGTATTCTTCATCTCGCCAAAAAGGAAATGGAAGCTATTGGTCTATACATACCACCTCTTTGAAAATGTTGCAAGTAAAGCTGGATCAATATTCACATAGTTGGTCTAACAAACCTTTAACAACCCAATCATTCGAAATGCATCAAGAAACCATGCTTCATTCATGGCTCGTAGTGATGAGATCTTTCGCATGTAGTTTATGCACTTCAATGCATCATGAAACTGGAAAAAAAAATTATTCTATGTAAATAGATTTTTTTTTCTGTAGATTAAATGGTAAAGAAATTTTCACACAACTGTGAGATTCTGAGTTTGAACCCGAGACATGGTATCCGGACTAACAATATTGGCCTTACAAATATGTAAATAGTTATTTTATGTATATGAACCACACCTAAAATGTATTAAGCTAATGAAAAATTAAAAATTGTAATGTAAACTAATGTAAATATAAAAATAATAAACTAATGTAAATTAATAATTAAATTAATATTTACATGTCTAACGTATATATGAGACACCACATGATCCTTGAATGACCCTGTAAGTGATATATTCTAAGGGCCTCTGAATAACAAGTACACTAGGTGGCGGCGGTGGTGTATCTAGACCTATACATCTTCAGCCGACACATCTTCGTCTCTCTGAACTCTCGCCTATATCATTTTGTCTTTTTTCTCCACGTTATCTACGAGCTAAGACAGTAGTTGTGACCCTATCAATTCTAATATGTTGTCGCTCACGACTTCCCTATAATTGAAACAAATAGAAACATAAATTCAAAAAAAAAAAAAAATACACATCCAAGTCAATTGATTCAGACACTACATAACCACATAAAGGCACATCCGTATCAATTAATCCGAACACACCAAAAAAACAAAAAACACACTTCTGGATCAACTGATCCAAACACACATAAAATATCATCTAGATCAACTGATCCAAACACACACAAAATATCATCCTGATCATCTGATCCAGAAAATCTGCATAGTAACAATGAAAACATAAACAGAACAATTACATTTACAAAATTAACGGAGAAAAATTAAATAGATGAAAATGCAATGTTACCTTAGGAAATATGATGTAGTTGTGAGGTTTTGAATAGGATCAAATAAGGTTGCAGAGTTTTGGAGATTCTAGGTGTTTTGGGTTTTTTGAGTAACAAATGAGAAAGAATAAATGGGGGGAAGAATGGTCTGAAGAAGTATAACGAGCCTGTCCGGATTTGTGAATCTAGACAAATCTCGTTCGGAACGGTGAATCTATAAGGGGTAAATTTGTCCATGTAAGTATAGATGTGCACCTAAGAGGGGGGGTGAATTAGGTGTTTGGGTATTTTAGCAGTTTTAGGATTTTAGTGATTGATTTTTGCGCTTAATGATGGTATATGAACAACTAAATAGCAGTAAGTAAATGAACACAGCAGATTTATCCTGGTTTCCCTTATAACCAATGGTACATCCAGTCCTCTTGCTCTCCACAAGAGATTTCCTTCACTATTTGTCAGAATATGTACAAGTCCTCACCCTAGGACCTTTGCTACAATCTTCTAACAAACCTTCTATGATAGAACACTACTATCTTAGATAAAACACTTAAAGAAAGTATAACTTTCTTTTACTAACAGTTGTTGTTTTGATAAGAATATAGGAGTAAGAAAGAGGTAGAATGATAACAATCCAAGATTGATTCAAGTATGTTGAGAACCTTAAGGATATGAAAATGATATGCAAGTACTTGAATTTGTGAAAATGACTTTGAGAAAAATTCAAAAAAGTTTGTTCAAAGTCTTTGAAGTTGTGTAATTGGATTGATGATTTCGAATATGAAGTTATGACTTATTTATAGTCCACAAACATCTCTTCAGATTTGTGGCCATTGATCCAAGAGGTTTGAGGAAGAATTGTAATGTTTTAGATTGAATTCAGAACTGAAAAATTGCATTGCTTCCAGTTGTATTCGATTACAAGGTATCTGTATTCGAATACACCTCGCTGCAACGTTCAAATTTATTCAAATTTATCACTGTGTAGCCGAATACACTTTTATGTAGTCGAATACAGATGAAGGGATTTAGCTACTGACTTAGCAATTTTTCAACTGTATTCGAATACACCTTGGTTGTAGTCGAATACAGATGAGATGTTTTTGCTACTGACTTAGCAATTTTCATCTGTATCCGAATACACCTGTGTTGTATTCGACTACATAGTTGTATTTTGTCAAAAATATAAATTCTAACACTTTGAAATTATTATTTTGGACTTTTGAAAATATTATGTATGCATATCTAAAAAATGTAAGGTTCTCTTTGTATTTGAACTATGGGTTGTATCATATACCTTTACATAAGCCATTTATTTTTAATTCATCAAAGGATGTTTGGAAATGTTTTGGAGGACTTCTTCTTTTTGTCGCTTTGAGCGTTGTCACCATTGGTCTTTTTGTATAATCAAAAACATGTATTTTACATTCTCCCCCTTTTTGATTATGACAAAACCATAATTGTTTATTGACGACTCCCTCGTAATGTATGCGCATCATACTCCCCCGTAATGTATGCATACTTTTGTGTTGGAGGATTAAGGGAAGATATGTGTTGAGTACCTACATTGAAAGTTTAATGGACAACAAAGTACATATTTTCTCCCCCTTTTGACATGATCAAAAAGAAGAAGACTAGCAATAATAAATGAAGTGATAAAATAGAAGAAATTTAGAATAATCCAAGAACTATCATATTAGAAATAAACAAGCAGAGAAAGTCACATAATAGGCTGACAATAATACCAAAACGAAACGGAGAGTAGCAGAAATTACAGCAAACAAAACATAAGTGTAAGCCAATCCTAGAAAAACAAAAGGCGAACTAATCCTAGGAAATGAAGTGCGAATCAGCGACGGTCAGGTGGGAGATGGAGGTGATCAATTTTGTCGGCTATGATACACATCTCGTGGACAAGGCTGTCATGGTGGGTAGCGATGGTGGATTCGAGAGCTTGAAAACGAGCATCAACAGAAGTGGTAAATCGGAAGAAGCAAGTCTGGAGAGAGTCAAGTTTAGCCATAAGCATTCGGTTGGACACATGATCATCATCAGATGCAGTATCTTCAGCAGCATCATCTGTAGGACCAGTATCAGGGGCAAAGGTGTTGGCAGGAGCATCAGCAGATGTTTGACCAAGATCACTCATATGGATGTATTTTTGAAATGGTTCACTCCAAACGATTTTCATGCTCGGAAAGACACTTAAATCAAGCAGATTATCCTTAGTAATGGTATACACAACTTCCTCAGAGAAATCCACCCCAAAGTGTTCAAGAATGCGAGTGACTTCCTTAGCGTAAGGCAAACCAATAGCTTCTCTGGATACAGACATGACGGATTTAACAAAATACGCCCAGTTAAGGGGAATGCCTTCAAACATGTAGTACATAATCTGGAGTTCAAACTCAGAAATCTAAGAGTAGTTATCGGCTTTAGGAACCAAAATGTAACTTAAGAAATAATGGAGAAACTGATAATCAACAGTGAGATTTCCAACACCAAATCGTTGCTTCGCAAACGTTGAGCCGACCTGAATTCTCTTGAGTTCCATAGTTTGTTTGTCAAAGCGACAAAGAGCCACATAAGCATCATATTTTGAAACACTATACCATTTGCATAAGTTAGTTGGACTAGTTTTCTGGCCGACATCGGGAATTTTCAAAATGGCACCAATAATATGAGAATCAACTTCAATAGTTTTCCCTTTGACACGAGAAATCAGCATTTTGCCATCCCGACGCAAATTCCAATAAAAGACCCTAACTAAATCAGCATATATAGGACCCTTGTAAGCGATAAATTCCTCAATACGTTGAGCTTTAAGTAAAGCAAGAAATTTAAAGGCAGAGAACGAATCTAAAGTACCGATTTTGGGAATGATGAGCCTCTTGTCGGAGTAAAGTGTGCGAAACCGAGTAATTTCTTCTGGTGTGTGTAAGAGGCGGGATAAATCCGTGATGTTGGTTGTAACATCCTCAAAATTATTATTTAAAAATAATTAGAACCTATCAATATTATTAAATATTAAATTATGTGTGATAATTATTTGCCTTGTTCGATTTTTGTAGTTGATAAAGTTATTAGTAAGAATTATTTAAATGGGGAGTTTAAATATAATATATATATATATATATATATATATATATATATGTATATATGTATATATATATATGTATGTATATATATTTACGTACAGATATAATATATGTAGATGTGTTTTCCTAGTGCAAGAAGAATTTGGGCTAAGGGTTCGAGGCTTAGTGTGACCCAACCCACTTGAATGAGTATAAATTTGGGCTATCTATTTGTGGCTTGGTTTTTATGATCAATGTTAAAAAAAATAGTGACAATTTATCCCTCTTATTCTTCATTTAGGCCCAACATTTTCTAACCCACAATTTCCACCTTAAATTTCCCTAAGTCCACAATTTCTGTATACTCACTAATAAGAAACAAAAAGAATTCTGAAACCCTAGCCACCATCACCTTCACACCTCATTTTCTCCGTGTATCCAAAGCTTGGAACTTCTTTTCCTTGTGAACAACTCCGTGGGGCTTAAAGCTTTGTACTAGGAAGAAAAGCGGCCAAGGTAAGGGCTTTTCCCCACACAAATTAGAGTTAGGCCGTTGGTTGGATGACATGAAATAAATAATCGTGATTTCTTCTATTTTAAAATGAATAAATGTAGACTAATGGAGTAAAATGATAAAACCCCAATTTTTATTGAGATTGAATTGTAATATATGATTTCTATAGAGTAAAGTAAGAAATTTTATGCTATGTGTGATAAAATTGTAGTGTTACGATGAATATGAAATAAAGTTTGAATTTTTACCTTATATGTGATAAAGTTTTAACTTTTATTATGTATATGAATTGGAGTTTGAATTTTCTTGTCATATATGTTAAAGTGTTAATTTTTATGTCCTATATGATATAAAGTTTCTATTTTTATGTGTATGTGGTGAAAGTCATAATTTTTATGATTATTTGTCTATGATTATGTGATACTCATGATAAGGATGTGTTGTATGTGTTCTTAGTGATATGTGAATAAGAGATGATTTTGAAAAGTAATTTTGAATGCATATGACATGATCCTTAGTGGGCTGTGTGGGAGTATATATATGTTTGATACTATATCATCATGTCATGACATATGCATCTTCGTGGGAGTTGCCTTAGTGGCAGGTTTGATTTCCCCATTGGTATGGGTGACCTTTCTGTGTGGAAGTTGCCTTAGTGGCAGGTTGATATCCGGATCATATAGTTTTAGGAGCATGCACTATGCATATGTTTGATATACATTTTACCGGTTTGCGCATTTTTTCTTTTAAATTAGAAGTTTTTACTTTTATATGTTTTGTGTTATTCTTTCATATGTTTAGCTTTTGGTTTGATGTGGATGATGGAATAAAACTGACCCTTACAACAACATTTTAGGTACTAATGAGTCCGAGGAGATTCAAGAGTAGTTAATGAGTATTGATGTGCGGCGAACGTGGGGTAAAAATGGGTTTTTCGAGACAATTTTGTAATAATAGAGTTGTCGCAATGTTTCTAAGTCCTTTTAATCTTTTGTCACAAACTTTTAAAATGTATTGGAATTTTAGAAATACGGAAGTGTTTCCCTTCCGTTAGGAATAATTGCCTTTACTTGTTTTAAATTTTGAATAACTATTTTCTTAATGATATTAAATAACGTGTTTCATACTAATTATTTCAATGAATAAATGTTAAGTATTCAAAAAAAAAATTTAGTAAACTTTCTAAACAATAAGTATTTTTTTTAAGTAACGTTTTGGATTAAAAATCTGGGGCGTTACATTGGTGCTCTTGGTTCGTTTCTTGGAAGGACACACGCATGCATGCTTAGTTCTAGGTCCGCGTTTGCGTGCGTCTTGAACAGTGTTGGAGACGTTGGACATAGTGAGTGGAAAGAAATTTGGGGGTTTAGGGTTTCAGGTTCGCGAAACTGAAGAAAGGAAGAAGAGGAGTAAATTTCAATCGTGATTGAAGGTAATAACGAAGGGATAAGCAGTTTGGAAGGGAAATGATGTGAATTCTGAAGAAGAGATGGTGGTTGTCGAATGAGGAAGTGTGTCTATATTCGAATACCCAAGTTGAATGAATAGTGGAATGCTGACATAACGTTTAAATATGACAGAAAAACCCAAAGGTGTAATCGAATACACCTATAGGTAGTCAAATACAAATGAGGTTGGGAAATGTGTATTCGGCTACAATGAAATTGTATTCGAATACAGTTCTGGAAAATTGTGTTTTTGATGACTCAGACTTGGTATTCGGCTACTGCTTCAATTATTTTGAAACAGGAATGAATGTATCATATAGAGCATACCAAATACTTCATGTAATCACAGATATCGTAATAAATATATTGTGAGAATAATGTAAGCAAAGTGAATAAGCATAGACATAATGATAGATAACATAAAATGATTGAATTCTAACCTGCTTATCAAGAGGAGCCTTATAAATAATGACAAAGTACCTTGTGTTTAAAGATCATTTTCACTTAAGATGCCGAGTTCTCTTCGAATTTTATAAAAGGAGTCCTTAGGAAGTGGTTTAGAGAAGATGTCCGCAAGTTGGTTATGAGTATCCACAAAGGTTACTTCAACGTTTTCTTTAAGCACATGATCGCGCAAAAAATGATGGCGTATATCAATGTGTTTAGTTCGTGAGTGCATGATTGGATTCTTTGAAATATCGATAGCACTAGTGTTGTCGCATCTCAACGGAATGCAACCGAGATCAAGTCCATAATCACATAGTTGTTGCTTGAGCCATAGAATTTGTGCACAACAACTTCCTGCTGCTATGTATTCGGCTTCAGCAGTACTGAGTGCGACACATGCTTGCTTTTTACATGACCATGATACGAGTGCATTTCCTAATACATGACAAGTGCCGCTTGTGCTTTTACGGTCTGTTTTACATCCTGCATAATCTGAATCAGAATATCCAACGAGACTACAGATGCTACCTTTCAGATACCATAGTCCTACATTGATGGTTCCTTTTAAATATTTCATGATTCTTTTGACAGCTACAAGATGTGATTCTTTCGGATCTGCCTGAAATCTAGCACATAGACAGACACTAAACATGATATGTGGCCGACTGGCCGTTAGATATAATAAAGATCCAATCATACCTCGATATTTTTAAATGTCTATAGACGCACCAGTTTCATCTTTATCAACATATGTTCCCAAACCCATGGGAGTTGCAATTTCCTTGCAATTTTCCATTTCAAATCTTTTTAGCAATTCTTTGCAATATTTAGCTTGATTGATGAAGATGCCATGCTTGAGTTGTTTGACGTGAAGACCAAGAAAATAGTTTAATTTTCCCATCATGGACATTTCAAATTCACCTTGCATCATCAATGAGAATTCTTCACATATTTCATTGTTTGTTGAACCGAATATGATATCGTCAACATAAATTTGGACCAACAAGGTGTGACCATTATTTCGTTTAATAAATAATGTCTTGTCAACCTTGCCCTTTTCAAAACCTCTTTCACACAGAAAGGCACTCAATCTGTCGTACCAAGCTCTTGGTGCTTGTTTTAGACCATAGAGAGCTTTCCTTAGTTTGAATACATGTGTAGGATTCTTGAAGTCTTCAAAGTCAGGTGGTTGTTTGACATATACTTCTTCATTGATGTATCCATTTAGAAATGCACTTTTCACATCCATCTGAAATAGTTCAAAATTCATAGAACAGGAATAAGCAAGTAGTAAACGTATTGCTTCTAACCTTGCGACCGGGGCAAATGTTTCGTCAAAATCAATTCCTTCTTCTTGATTATATCCTTGGGCGACCAATCTTGCTTTGTTGCGAACAACTATACCGTTTTCGTCAAGTTTATTTTTAAATATCCATTTTGTACCAATTATGTGTTTATTTCCTGGATTAGGAACAAGTTCCCAAACTTCGTTTCTTTCGAATTGGTTAAGTTCTTCTTGCATTGCAAGTATCCATTGATCATCTTTTAGTGCTTCACCAATTTTGGAAGGTTCGATTTGAGAAACAAATGCCATGTTTAAGCATGCATCTTGTAGTTTAAGTCTAGTTGTAACTCCTTTGTTGATATCACCAATAATGTTATCAATTGGATGATCTCGATGGGTTCTCCATTCCTTTGGGAGTTCATCGTTTTCTTTTTCAATGTTGACTTCATTTTCTTGACTCGGTTGATCAATTTGATCTTTTTTACTTAGATCACTACTTTCAATATCATCATCATCATAAGAAATAGCTTTGTCCTCTTTCAAGGGGTTAGTTTCATCAAAAGTAACATGTATTGATTCTTCTACAATTAAAGTTCTTTTATTGAAAATTCTAAATGCTTTACTAGATAATGCATACCCAATAAATATACCTTCATCTGCTTTTTCATCGAATTTTCCAAGATTCTCTTTTCCGTTATTTAGCACAAAGCACTTGCATCCAAAGATGTGGAAGTGAGAGATATTGGGCTTTCTGCCTTTGTAGAGTTCATACGGAGTCTTCTTAAGAATTGGCCGAATGTTTACTCTGTTAGTAACATAGCATGCCGTGTTTACGGCATCTGCCCAAAAATACTTTGGTAGATTTGAATCACTTAACATAGTTCTTGCAAGTTCTATCAAGGATCTATTCTTTCTCTCAACAACCCCATTTTGTTGAGGTGTTCTAGGTGCAGAAAAATTGTGGAAAATTCCATTTTCTTCGCAGAATTCTTCAAATAAGGTATTTTGAAATTCTCTTCCATGATCACTTCTAATTGATACAATTTTGGATGATTGTTCATTTTGGACTAGCTTGGCATAATTTTTAAACGCTTTAAAAGCTTCATTTTTACTGGCCAAAAACAAGGTCCATGTGTACCTTGAAAAGTCATCAACAATCACTAGTCCATATGAATTTCCACCAAGACTCTTAGTTCTTGATGGACCAAACAAATCCATGTGTATTAATTGAAGTGGTCTTGTAGTTGATATAACATTTATAGCTTTGAAGGAAGTTTTTGTTTGTTTACCTTTTTGACAAGCGTCACATAATTTATCCTTGACAAATTTCATTTTTGGTAATCCAACAACAAGATCATGCTTAACCAGTTTGTTTAAATGATCCATGTGGATATGTGCAATTCTTTTATGCCATAGCCATGCATCATTGTTGTCGCTTACCAAAAGACATTTCATTTTCAAGGATAAATCGTCAAAATTGAGTATAAAAATATTCTTGAAACGTTTACCGATAAATTGAATTTCACTTGTTGCTGCATTTTGAATGATGCACTCTTCTTTGTTGAAGACTATATTGTGTCCTTTGTCACATAGTTGGCTAATGCTTATGAGATTATGCTTTAGGCCTTCAACATACAGAACATCTTCAATTAACGGAGAAGGTGTTTTTCCAACTTTTCCAATACCTAGGATTTTTCCTTTATTATTATCTCCATATACTACATATCCTTTTGATTCAAGGGTCAAGGCTGAAAATTTTGTTATGTCACCCGTCATGTGTTTGGAGCACCCACTATCTAAGTACCACAAATTTGAAGTACTTTGTGTGCATCCCTACAAAATTGAAATCAAATTTTATTAGGTACCCAAAGTGCTTTGGGTCCTTGGGGTTAGTACCTTTCTTGACCCATATGCAATGCCCTTTAGGAATGCTAATGTTTCTTACATGACAAGTATTAGGTGTGTGTCCATAAATACCACAATATGAGCAAGTAGGAATTTTACTAGTGTATGTATGAAGTTTATTTTTAGTAATTCTTTCCTTATGCGAATGATCTTTTTGTAAAATTGTAATATTTCTTTGATTTGTTTGAGTACTTGATTTGACAAAAATGGTCTTATTTGTGCTTGGTTTGTCAAATTTAGAAAATCCAAGACCACTTTTATCATTTGAATATCTTTGCATGTTTAGAACATTTTCCAACCCTATATGTCCTTTTTCATATCTTTCAATCATTCTATTTAGTTGAACAATTTTAAATGAAAAGGAATCACATTTGTTGCATGTAAAATTCTGCTTTGATTTTTCAGCATCTTTTTCCATAATATCATTTTTTTCTTTAAGACATGAAATTTCTTTCTTTTGAGTTGATACTTGTTTAAGCAGATTTTTACATTCAACAAGAAGTTCCTTTATTGCATTTTGTGCTTCATTATATTATATGACTAATTCATGATTATAATGAGGAGTGTTTAAGTTACTAACCTCTTCGTCATCTGAATGATGTGAAGCCATTAGTGCAACATTAGCACATTCAACACTTTCAGTTTCTGATGATGAACTTATATCGTTATCTTCCCATGCTATATATGCTTTCTTGAAGTCTTTTCTTTTACCGGCATTCTTTTTGATGAGATATGGGCAATCTGCTTGATATGTCCTTGTTTCCCACATTCAAAGCATGTGAAATTTTGGTTGGTAGTAGCGCTATCTTTCTTTTTGAAGTTCTTCTTTTTGAAATTTCTGTTATTTTTAAGAAATTTACCGAATTTCTTGACAAGGAAGTTAATGTTTTCGTCTTCATCAGAGATTTCGTCTTTGACTACTTCCTTTGATTCGGTCTTTAGAGCAATGTTTTTGCTCTTCTTTTCTTGGGTTTCATTTTGCTCTAATCGTCCAAGTTCTATTTCATGTTCTTGTAGTTTGCCAAATAATGCAGAAAGTGACATTTTGGATAAACTCTTATTTTCTGATATTGCTGTCACCTTTGGTTGCCACGCCCTAGTTAGTGACCTTAATACTTTCAGATACAGTTCATCGTTGGAGAAAACTTTTCCAAAGGCTGTCAAGTGATTTGTTAAGTGGGAGAATCATTTCTGCATGTCTAATATAGATTCTCCAGGCTGCATACGAAATAATTCATATTCTTGAGAAAGTGTATTAAGTTTGGATCTTTTTACCTCTATGGTGCCTTCATGGGTTACTTCCAAAGTGTCCCATATTTCCTTGGCTGTTTTACAATGAGATATGATGAAAAATTCATCCATACCTAATGCTGATTGTAGAATGTTTTTAGCCTTTTTGTCAAATAGCACTTTCTTTTTATCGTCATCGGTCCAGGAATTCTTTATCTTGATTTCTTCTTTGTTGTTTATAACTGTTGTTGGGATGTAGGGGCCATTTTCAACAGCATCCCATATTTCGTCTCCCTGTGTCTCAAGATATGCTTGCATTCATATCTTCCAGAAATCATAATGTTCACCGACGAAACATGGTGGTTTGTTACTGCTGCCACCGTCTCTAAAAACTGGTTGTGCGGAAGCCATGAGTTATTTGATCTAGGAGTAAGTTACCTTGAACCTGCTCTGATGCCAATTGTAAGTATAGATGTGCACCTAAGAGGGGGGTGAATTAGGTGTTTGGGTATTTTAGCAGTTTTAGGATTTTAGTGATTGATTTTGCGCTTAATGATGGTATATGAACAAGTAAATAGCAGTAAGTAAATGAACACAGCAGATTTATCCTAGTTCCCCTTATAACCAAGGGTACATCCAGTCCTCTTGCTCTCCACAAGCGATTTCCTTCACTATTTGTCAGAATATGTACAAGTCCTCACCCTAGGACCTTTGCTACAATCTTCTAACAAACCTTCTATGATAGAACACTACTATCTTAGATAAAACACTTAAAGAAAGTATAACTTTCTTTTACTAACACTTGTTGTTTTGATAAGAATATAGGAGTAAGAAAGAGGTAGAATGATAACAATCCAAGATTGATTCAAGTATGTTGAGAACCTTAAGGATATGAAAATGATATGCAAGTACTTGAATTTGTGAAAATGACTTTGAGAAAAATTCAGAAAAGTTTGTTCAAAGTCTTTGAAGTTGTGTAATTGGATTGATGATTTCGAATCTGAAGTTATGACATATTTATAGTCCACAAACATCTCTTCAGATTCGTGGCCATTGATCCAAGAGGTTTGAGGAAGAATTGCAATGTTTTATATTGAGTTCAGAACTGAAAAATTGCATTGCTTCCAGTTGTATTCGATTACAAGGTATCTGTATTCGAATACACCTCGCTGCAACGTTCAAATTTATTCAAATTTATCACTGTGTAGCCGAATACACTTTTATGTAGTCGAATACAGATGAAGGGATTTAGCTACTGACTTAGCAACTTTTCATCTGTATTCGAATACACCTTGGTTGTAGTCGAATACAGATGAGATGTTTTTGCTACTGACTTAGCAATTTTTATCTGTATCCGAATACACCTGTGTTGTATTCGACTACATAGTTGTATTTTGTCAAAAATATAAATTCTAACACTTTGAAATTATTATTTTGGACTTTTGAAAATATTATGTATGCATATCTAAAAAATGTAAGGTTCTCTTTGTATTTGAACTATGGGTTGTATCATATACATTTACATAAGCCATTTATTTTTAATTCATCAAAGGATGTTTGGAAATGTTTTGGAGGACTTCTTCTTTTTGTCGCTTTGAGCGTTGTCACCATTGGTCTTTTTGTATAATCAAAAACATGTATTTTACAGTCCAGAAAAAATTATGAGCTTTTGAGTAGGGGTGTGTGCACGAGTTGTGTTGGATTGTTTTTTGCCAAACTCGATACCCAAATCGATTAATTTTATTTGGGTTAGGTTGAGTTCTCAACCCGTGATTTTTACATCAAACCCAAATCAAACCAATCCGATTATGAATGGGCTCGGTTGGGTTGAGTTCTCAACTCGTGATTTTTACATCAAATCCAAACCAACTTTATTAGGAATGGGTTGGGTTTGCAA
This sequence comes from Cicer chorassanicum, assembly GCA_037974735.1. Taxonomy (NCBI): domain Eukaryota; kingdom Viridiplantae; phylum Streptophyta; class Magnoliopsida; order Fabales; family Fabaceae; genus Cicer; species Cicer chorassanicum. The sequence goes on along the minus strand of JBBPBP010000001.1, from coordinate 55,537,673 downwards.
ATCATAATGAAAAAGTATTTTTTATTTTAAAATAAATTGTAATTAAATTTAGGTTTAATTACAGTTTTGATTCCTCTATTTTCACAAATTTGTACAATTAGTCCCTTTATTTTAAAATTCAATAGTTTTGGTCCCTCCCTCGAATATTTTAACTTTAAAATGGTGATGTGATATATTTTAAATGATGTGGCATATGATCCAATGATGTAGAAAAATTTAGATACATTAATTATTTATACGTTATTAATTAAATTACAAAAATGAATAATTTCATAAGTTGAAACTGAAGTTTTTAAAGGATTTTTTTACAATTTCACGGGTATTAATCATTTCACATCATCATATCATATGTAACATTGTTTTAAATATCTCGCATTAGCATTTTGTACTTCAAAAAACCTGACGAATGGGTCAAAACAGTTGAATTTTGAAATAAGGGACCAAAACTACAATTAAGCTTTAAATTTAAATATTTTAACATCTAAAAAATTATAAAATTATAGCACAACATATCATGCAATACTTAAAATACATTCACAAACACACCAAAACACTTAAATCAAGTAAATTAACAACAAATTCTCATATAAAATCCAACAACTAAATTTTAACTATACATCAATAATAAAAGAGTTTATTGTGTTTTCAGTCCCTGTAATATAGGAGAAATATAGTTTTAGTTCTTGTAAACTATATTTTTAGAGTATACCCATGTAACTTGCTATTCTTCCTTTTTTTTTGTCCCTTGATGAATTTTGGTCTTTCTAAAAGTTGACGTGACACTAACATATGATAAAACTTGTGGTGAGGTGAAATGATATTTTTTTTACCATTTACTTATATTTATATTAATATAAATGAAAAACAATTTTTTTTAAAGAAAAAAAAGAAAAACCATTAAATTTGTTTCGAAAGAAATCAAAGAGAAACCGAAAGGGAAAGAAAATCTCATGAAACGTAAATTAAACTCACCACACGTAAATTAAAATAATTGGTTTCATCCATAACCAAATGAAACAATACCATCACATGGATCTTTGTAGTTTAGATATGTCGTTTTCTAATGGATGTGGTTGTTATTAGTTATTACCACAAAGCAAGAAGCAACACATATCTTTTTTTTTTTATTAACACAAGTTTGTTTGTATTATGACACCTCAATTTTTTTATAATAAGTATGTTGATCCTATCAAGTTTTGATTACATTGATTTTGATTTAATTGTTTTTTATGATAAATCAAAGCTAGAATAATACAAGAATACAATTTTAAGAATTCTACAAATAATAATTATATCTTCATAAAATAAAACGCACAATTTTTAATATAAAATTTATATCTTTAGTAGAATAACAATTGTTCTAAGGGCATGTGTTATCATTTCTCAAAACTTAAAAAAGTAAATAATAGATTTGTAAAAACAAGGTTTGATAGATATAGCCATGATCCCGCGCAACCCTGCTTGATCTATAGAGTGTAATTGAATGCCTCGCGGGCGCTTCCAGCAACATTTGAATTTCTGAGTTAGCATGCTCATACGCTTCGTTCCATTCAACTCAAAACCACTCCTTATCAATTCCCATAATCTCTTCTATCGTTCTTCCGCTACTTCCACAATCTCAAAACAACAACAACAATGCAAACCCTCACTCCACGCAAAACTACTTCACCAACAAACAATCGTAAACGGCCACATCACCAACTACACAAAAATCACCAACCTCATTTCCACTTACATTTCCACCAATTCCATCCCAAATGCACTTTCACTTCTTCAAACCCTTCACCCATCTCCCTCGTCCGTTTTTTGGTGGAACCAACTTATACGACAATCACTTCACTTCAATTCCCCTCACGTCGTTTTGCATCTTTACTGTCGTATGAAAACACTTCTTTGGTCACCTGATCATTACACTTTTCCTTTCGTTTTCAAAGCCTGCGGCGATGTTTTGTCTTTTAACCTCGGCGCGTCGATTCACGCTTCGGTTTTTAGGTCCGGTTTTGATAACAATGTGTTTGTTTGTAATGCTGTTGTTTCGATGTATGGTAAATGTAATGCGATTGTGCACGCGCGTAAGGTGTTTGATGAAATGTGTCAACGAGGGGTTTGTGATTTGGTGTCGTGGAATTCAATTGTGTCGGCTTATTCGCGTTGTTGTGTTCGGGAGGTTGCTGTTTCGCTTTTTCGTGAAATGACGGTGGGGTGTGGGATGAGGCCGGATGCTGTTAGTGTTGTTAATGTGCTTCCGGTTTGTGGTTATCTTGGATTAGGGTTTCATGGGAAACAGGTTCATGGTTTTGGTATTAGAACTGGGTTGGTTGACGATGTTTTTGTTGGGAATGCTTTGGTTGATATGTATGCTAAGTGTGGGAAGATGGAGGATGCTAGTAAGGTTTTTGAGAGGATGAGATTTAAGGATGTTGTTTCTTGGAATGCTATGGTTACTGGGTATTCTCAAAATGGAAGATTTGAGGATGCTGTTTCTTTGTTTGGGAAAATGAGGGAGGAGAAAATTGAGTTGGATGTTGTTACTTGGAGTTCTGTTGTTGCTGGGTATGCTCAAAGAGGGTATGGTTGTGAAGCAATGGATGTGTTTAGGCAAATGTGTGGTTGTGGTTGTCGTCCAAATGTTGTTACTCTCTTGTCGTTGCTTTCTGGTTGTGCGTCTGTTGGAGCATTGCTTCATGGGAGAGAAACTCATTGTTATGCAATTAAATTTATTCTTAATATAAATGATGATGATTATGATGATGATTTGACGGTGATTAATGGTTTAATTGATATGTATGCTAAATGTCAAAGTTTAGAAGTGGCTCGTGCTATGTTTGATTTGATATCTCCTAAACATAGGGATGTAGTGACTTGGACTGTGATGATTGGAGGGTATGCTCAGCATGGTGATGCCAATCATGCTCTGCAAATTTTCTCTGAAATGTTTAAAACTGATAACTGTATAATTCCTAATGATTTTACTTTATCTTGTGTGCTCATGGCTTGTGCTCGTTTGGCGGCCTTGAGGTTTGGTAGGCAAGTTCATGGTTACGTGTTGCGAAGAAGTCGTATTGATTCGGATGTTCTGTTTGTGGCTAATTGTCTCATAGACATGTATTCGAAATCTGGAGATGTAGATACTGCTCAAATTGTTTTTGACTACATGTCGAATAGAAATGCTGTCTCGTGGACCTCGTTACTCACGGGGTATGGCTTGCATGGACGAGGTGACGATGCTCTCCGTGTTTTTAATGAGATGAGGGAAGTGGGTCTAGTACCTGATGGCGTAACCTTTCTAGTTGTGCTTTACGCTTGTAGTCATTCAGGAATGACGGATCGTGGAATCAATTTGTTTTATAGAATGAGCAAGGATTTTGGGGTTGATCCTGGAGCAGAGCACTACGCTTGTATGGTTGATCTTTTGGGTCGTGCTGGTCATCTAGATGAAGCTATGAGACTCATTAACGATATGCCAATGGAACCAACACCAGTAGTGTGGGTGGCCTTGCTTAGTGCTTGTAGGATACACTCAAATGTAGAACTTGGGGAATTCGCGACGAAAAAATTGTTAGAATTGGAGGCCGAGAATGATGGGTCATATACATTGCTTTCAAACATATACGCTAATGCCAGACGCTGGAAAGATGTGTCTAGGATTAGATATTTGATGAAACGCACTGGAATCAAGAAAAGACCTGGTTGCAGCTGGGTCCAAGGAAGGAAAGGCATGGAAACCTTCTATGTTGGAGACAGAACTCACTTGCAATCACAGAAGATATATGAAACACTTGCAGACTTGATTCAGCGCATTAAGGCCATTGGGTATGTTCCACAGACGAGCTTTGCTCTTCATGATGTGGATGATGAAGAAAAAGGTGACCTGCTTTTTGAACATAGTGAGAAATTGGCTCTTGCCTATGCCATCCTAACACTACCCCCAGGTGCACCTATTCGAATCACCAAGAATTTACGCGTTTGCGGTGATTGCCATAGTGCCATAACCTACATATCCATGATCGTTGAACATGAGATCATACTAAGAGACTCAAGTCGCTTCCATCATTTCAAAAACGGATCCTGCTCGTGCAAAGGGTACTGGTGAAAATGGAATCAGACCATAACATTTGACGGGTTGAAAGCTCCAATCCATCCTAGTGGTTCTGTTGTCTGAAAACAGTGTTTGTTTCTTGTCTGAACAAACTTTATCTGCCAATATTCTTGTTTAATGGGAATCTGCTGATAGCAAATAATTTATTCCATTGAACATACCTAATTTTGTTGAACGCAATCTGTTGGTGACTTCGCTGACATATATTTGTTTCACACTCACACGAAAGTCTACTGCAATTGAGGAATTGGAATACTGCAATTTACATGCTTGGTGCTGTTCAAGGACTAACTTATCTACTTGAGGGACTGGAGATTCAGGTACCTCGTAGACTCATGTGTTCAAAAAAATAAGATTGGTCGCAACTTGCAAGGTCATTTAGCTGAAGGGCATTCCATTTTTTATTTTGAATTTTCCAATTTAAACTTCATAAACAATTTGAACTGCATTTCTTACTACGATTGGAATATGAATTAAATCTAGACCAAATGCCTATGTACAACTGTGGACTAATCGGGGTCTTACCCTCAAATTAAAATTTCATGTTGTTAATATTCTTAATTTTCATGTGCAGGACCTGAAGGCTGAAGCGTCCATATGCAAGTTCACACTTGAAGAAATGTGCTGTTTTAAACTCGCAAGAACTTAACAACTGCAGTAATTTGTGAATTTTTGTTGGAAGTAATTAAATTAAGCTTAGAAATTAAAAAAAAAATATATATATATATATATAGAAAGAACCACCTAGAAGAATTGAGACACATGTTGGCGTTTCTTTCAACACTAGTCTTCAACATAAAGAAATAGTAGACATAGTGCAATTGGATAGCATGGAAGCACCACTCTATACAACTGTACCACAGTTTCAGTTTTTTGTCTAACAATTAAGAACTTATGCTTAAAAATTAAGAGTTGTAACTTGTAATAAACATATAAAAGACATACCCTTGTATACGAATGTTCGTATCAAAATTGAGTTGTTTGAAATAGTGTTTGTGGGAAAATCGCTTCATGTATTCTCTCTGTTGTGTGTATGTGTGAGTGAGTTTTGTGTGTAATTTGTCCTTTGGTATAAATTTTTATGTACTCTAATTTGTTAATAGACATCTCTAAACCACCACACGAATGAATGAACAAACGAACAAATATATGGTTTTGAAAGTGGTAATAAAACTGGTTTTAGGACTGAATTTTGAAGACCAGAGCAGTAAGTTTGTGGTGGATAATTTGACTTAAACTAGACTAGAGTATTGGGGGAAATCCTTTTGAATGCAGCATTGGTTTGAAATATAGAAACTTCAAAGAGTAAAATATTAGTACACCACAGAAATCTCAAGCTTGTGAATATCCAATAATGTCACTTTCATCATATATACACACATACACAATAGCTTCATATCAAACTATTAAAGTGTTATTAATTTTTTGGAATTTCATGCTTCATACAGGACATATGTTTTCTTCTGTTCTACACTAAATTGGTACATAATGTTCGAAAAGGATGCTATATATACATACATAAATCTTATAATGTGTATATCTATTTATCAAAAATAAGTACTGTATTTTCCGCAACATTCATTTATTTCACTTATTATAAACACCAAACTATATACTAATTCTAACCTATAATTATTTTGATATGTTAAGCCACACATATAAACTCAAGCAACCTTACTTTACAAGCCCCAAATTGAGGATACCCCATGAAGTATTAGGCCAAGATTTCTCTTTAGCCTTCATCAACAAAACCCTACTCCAAGAAATCCACCCTTCCCAAGAAACCCTTTTATCCCAATGACACCCCCATTCAAGCAAAAGACCCAACCCTCTCTCAGCTTCTCTCTCAGCCTCTTCATATCTTCCTTTAGTCAAATAAACTTGACTCAACACAACATAAGGCTCTCCCACAAATGGATTCTTCTCAATACTCTTCACCAACAACTCCTCACTCTTCTCCAACCCCTCTTCACAATTCACACCTTCCCAATACAAATCCCTTGCAACTATTTGATCCCTTGCATCCAAAACCTTTGTGCATTTATCAAAAACTGGTGGCACAACTAACTCAATATCTTCATCTCTCTCACAATCAACACCAACCATAACACCCCTTTTCTTCTTCTCTTCTATAAAAATCTCTTCTTCTCTCAAAATCAAATTGTAAAGTGATCCCATTCTCGAAATCGAATTCAACCATAAACCAGGTTTACCATTCCCAGGCCAAAGAGTACCAAAATTGTTCCCTTTAAACTCAAGCTTACCATCAAAATTCGCAAACAACATATCTTGAAAACCGAAAAGTTGGTCACTAAAATCAGCCATTGTCATCATAACAAAAACAGCAACAACCCTTCTAGAAACCTTCAAATCTTCACCCGTCCTAATATGCTTCACATTTACACCATTCACCGGAACAAGACCCTGCAATTTCTTCCTCCATTTTTCTCCCCCATCAAAAACACCCTTCTCCTTTGCATCCCTAAGAGAAATCTCGGATTCCTTAAGATCATTCAAAAGCTCGGAATCAGTGTAATGAAAAAGAAGATCATCATGAATAAGAGTTTGTCTAGGAACAACACAGAACAAATGAATCAAACGTTCGGCTTCCACGCCAACGTGTTTGCAAACAAGATCGCGAGAGGTTGAAGGATCGAAGATGGCGAGGTTAACGTAGGAATTGGAGTAAGCTGAGTGGAAGAGACCAAAGAGTGAAACAAAGTGTGGGGATTTCCAAAGGTGGAGGATTCGGAAAATGTCGGTAAGGTGTTCGAGGAAAGTACCGTGTTTGTGCCAACATTCTGATGCACCGTGTGAATGGAGGATGGTGATTAAGGAAGGAAGGTTTTTGTCAATGGTGTTTAGTTCGTTACGGAGGAAAGGTTTAGCTGAGATTAAGAGGGTTTGGAGATATTCGCTTGAACTTGAGCAAGAAGAATTCGACATAATGGAGTAGTTTGTTGCTTAATTTGGTGTGTGTGTGTGGTGAAGTGAAGGTTATGGATAAGGTTAGTGTTTTGTTTATAGGTAGTTAGAAGCTATTGAATCATTAAAGATTGTTACATTGGACTAAAAACAACTAGAAATAGATTAGATCCTCTTACATATTTATTACACCAACAAAAGAGTAGAAAATGTTAGTTGTAGAGATTGAATCTTGGACTTGCATACAACTTACTATAATTTATTAATGAGAAACAAAATGTGGGGATGTGTCGTTGAGAACATGACGAGGTAATGAGGTGGCAGTGAAAGTGAGAGTGAAAGAGATAAGTGTCGGAAACAGTTCATAATAGAGAGATGGAGAGTTTGAGACGTTACCGAGTTTGTCGATTGCGAACTAGTAATTGATGATAAGATTCAGCAGTTGCTAACATGTGGCTCATATTTTTGTTTCTTTTCGCTGATTTTTTTTGTGATTAACGCTCATTTATTTTAATATAATTTATTAAAGGAAAGATACTTCTTTAGCCATCATTCTCTCTAAACAACAATAATTTTTATTCTACAATAAATGGTTATTAATTTTTAAATATGATAAAGATAAAAGTGTTGAACTCATTTTTTTTTATGAACGAACTTTTTATAACATTATAAACATATCTACAAAAAATCATTAAAAAATATACATTGAGTTGATAATAGAGAGTGAAATTATTTTTTAAAGAATTAAAGATGTATTTTTATTTTATAAGTATTAAAAATGAAATATTAAAATTTTAAAAACGACTTAAAACTTATTTAACTCTAATATTATTTTCATTTTCATATGTTTCTCTTTTTATTTTTGTTGCAGTTTTTTTATTTAGATAGTATTTTTAATAAATTTATATGAAAAGGAATTCTAATAATAATTTATCTTTATTTTATGCTTCAATTATAATAAAAGTATATAAATTTGAAATTTTAAACTTTTTTAATTTAACATAAATACTTTTTTATATAGAAAATATGTGTAAAGAGTGCTAATATATGATACTCATTATTAAAAAAAACATGTGTTAAAAAAATTAATTTTTTAAACCCAATTCTTGTATTTTGTTTTGAGCGTCTTATGTATTTATTGTCTTTCTCTTTCTTTTTCCTCTCATTACACTAGTGTCTCCCTGCATCCCTTTCTCCCTTCTCTTTTGCGCTTTCTTCCTTCACGCCTACCAGTAAAAAATCCACAGTGAGAACACAATAAAGAAGTTTGAATTGTGTTTTAAATTTTTTTTCTTACATAGTTAAAAACAATTTAAGATATTTTTTTCAAACACAATATAAGTTTAACAGAATTTTGAAATCTCCTTTGAAATAAATCTTCTGCAAGATAAAAATAGAATTAAGAGAAAGATGATAGTCACAAGAATTTGAATTTATTTTAATTCACTGTCCATCTGGTAGCTACGTTCAGTTCCTTCAACTTAAAGGATTTTTTTAATAACTCAAACTATTGTATCCTTACCACTAGAGTATAGTTATATCCAATTGCCTATAGTCTTCTCAAGATTATTGCTTAGTACATTAAGATTATTGCTTAGTGCATACAATCAATCTCTTGAGGACAGTTTTACTCAACGTTTTTGACTTAGTATATTCAAGCTCTTGAGTCCAGTTGTCTCAAGGTTCTTGCTTAGCACATTAAGACTATTGAGAACAAAAATCATTATTGGGCAATTACAAAATCAAGGTTTTTGTTAAATACAATGGGATAACTCTTTTCAAAAGAGACTAAGGAGGCTAAAATAATTACGACAATTAAAAAAGTAGTTAGTTGTATTAAATTTGTTAAAAATTGATATTGATTTTACAAGTCTACCCTTGAAAAGAGGTAATTAATTGATGTTTCTATTATAATATTTATTATTAATTGCAGAAAAATATGTGAATTAATTAAAAAAAAATAATGTGGTTGAAAATTCAAAAAAGTCTTCTTATATTTAGGGATGAAGGCAGGACTTGCTGCCAATAACTATTTTATAAATTAATCATCTAATAATTTTACCACTTTTAATCTATGTAATTATAATTATAATCTAATTAATTGTGTTACTAATTTATTATCAACTATTAATTGTTTTCTTAGTATCATTAACTACACTCAATTGCCACTGTTTATTGTTATAAAAAAAAAAAAAAAAGTTACCACGGTCGTAAACTAATTGAAACAACGACAGAATATAAGAGAGTAGAGATAAATGAGAGAAAAGAAAGAGGTAATAGTATAATTATCTTATTATGTAGTTTATGATACATTGTTAGTCCTATTTATAGACACAAGTAAATGGACATTCACTAATGGATCTAGTGGGTATAATATTCATAACACTCCTTTTGAAAGTCCGTCGAGAATATGTTTCATTAAAACCTTAGTAGAAAAGAAAAAACTAGTGGAAAAAAACTCTTGTGAAGGAAAAAATAGTACAAAATCCTTTATGTGGAAACTGTCTCATTAAAAATCTTACTAGGAAAAACTCAATGGGACAAAATCACGGTTAAGGAAAAAAAGTGCATAATATATTTATTTCACCCCCTCATGTAGACATTGATCATTGAAATGATGAAGATCAATATTTTATTGTAGTTGTTGAAAAACTTTACTTCACGATGAATTTGTAATGATGTATTGGATATTTTCACATAAATGACTTTGTTGATGTTTGTATCACAACTTAGTAGAAGATCACGTGCGATTATGTCTTGTTCTATCTTCTTTAATGCGTCATTGTTTCAACTAAGCAGTGTATATAATATTATATTCGTAAAGAACTCTTGTAGTTATATTGTGGAACACAAACCATTAGTCTCTTGCACGTGTTGCATCATAGGACTCAATCAAAACACATTTTCAACTTATTCTAAAATTTCCTCATCATTTGATGATATTGTTGTTGTGGTTTGTTTCACATATCTCCATGAAATAGTTGTACTTCCTAATCTAAACAAAATAACTTATTTTTTATCTATATCTTTGTGAGAATTAGACAAATAACATGTATCTCTAATATAACAAATTATATTTGTTGTTGTATATGTAAAGAAGTTTACTTGTCTAATAGATTAACAACAAATAATTAGCAAGATACATTATCATTTGATTGTACTAATATATTGTACTTCAGGACCAAGTAGAAATCATCATTTTCTTGAGCTCTAAAAATAAATTTGTCCACGATTGATGACCTTACAATATTGAAAGTACACAATTAATTTGATTTTTTCATATATAACCATTTTAGAGAATTTACTATATAAGTTTCATAATTTACAAAAATATTCGTCAAATAATCATTTGGTAATCTCAAACAAATCTTTTCTTCAAAATACTTAGACATATGATGTCATTTCCATACCCTCATTTAGCAAATATTCACACAAGAATATTACACAATATCGATCTAGATTGTTTGAACACATAAAGAGATTTACTCATTTTGATTTAGTCATATGTTCAATAGTTTGAATTGTATGTGTCACGATAATTAAATCCTTTAAGGAGTTGTGTATAATCATCACTATAAAGTGAGTCATACAAATACATTGTAATTCACCCTTAATATAAATTGAGTCTTTCGTGGCTACTAACTTTAATCAAGTATGAAAAAAAAATTAAATTCACTTTAGATGAATATGTATTTCTTTATGATCATGTTCTTATTGCGTGGAAATTCAACTATAGCTAATTAGCTTCACATATTCATATATGCAGACTACAAGTCCAAAAGCCTTTTGCTTTATGAATCAAGCTTAATTTAACTTCAATTGCTTCTTTCAATTTTTCGAGCATTTCTTTGTCTATAATAGACTTTAGTTCATGAACCTCATTATTATTGATCACATATAGCATTATATTATATGCAAACATTGTCATTGTTGACTTACTTTTGATTCCATCATATTCGATTCATGACATAATTTATTGAGATCTCTTTATTTTTACAAGTTTCAGATACAAGATCAGTTCTTCTGGTACTGAAAATCAATTAGGCCACCTTTTTTCTATTAGCATCTTTTCTTGTTTGAGAACTCTTTATCTTTGGAACCAAAAAGTTTCCCTCACTTCAGGCGCGATTGAGACTCATTTATAATATTATATTGTCCAACACAGACATCTATTTTGATAGGAGCATTAGCAACTGATATTAGTCTTACTTAACTTTGCAAATGAATTATGTTTTCAACTTCTAGTTCACATTACTTTATACAAGGATCAATGTAAGATAATAATCTATAATAAACAAACACATCTTTATAAAACTTTGTTTTCCAAATAAAAATATATAATGAAAATATTCTAAAGATATGATTTAGCTTGTGTGTTATTGTACATATATCAAATAGTACCCCTATGCACATGTAAGATCAACATTACTTAAATAACTTGCATAATAAAAATTTAAAATTAGTTCAAATCTCTATGCTCTAAGTCTGGTGAGCACGCTCTAAAAGGCGCCTCTGGTGAGCAATTCTCTCATTAGTTTGGCTCTAACGACTACAATAAGCATCCGACTATTCTGCCTCTTATAAGTGTGATTGTCTGACTCTACTAAACATTATACTAATAGTCAATGCTCTAATAAGTCAACACTTTCTTAATAATCAATGCTCTAATAAGTCAACACTCTACTAATTGTCAACGCTCTGATAAGTCAATGCTTTAAAAAAGATAACATTTTTGTTCATCCTCTAATAAACACCCTGAATATCTATGTGGTATAATTTGATCGCAATATCTTTTGCCCCTATGATCTCTATATCAAGATTCACTAAATCATTTTCAAAAATATTTTTGACAATGTTCAATGACGAATCAATCTCAAAAGATCTGATATGAAACTTCATGATACATGAAGTTTTCTAGCAATCAGGACAACAATCAAAAACCCTAAAAATCTCTATAAAAGAATGTGCAACCCTCATTGAGAAACACAAGCAACAACGTACTTCAATAACCATTTTACAACCGTTTATGCACACTTGATCTTTACCTTTTATCCCATCTAAGTGCTGAGAAATATTTTTCTAAGAATACAACATTGTAAACACACTCTTGTGAGAATTATTCAAAAAATCCTTAACCTCTTTTGTAACCTAACCCAATAGTAGTTGCATCCCTCAACAGTTTGACTGTACTAAGCTAGAAGGTTGAGAGGACTTGAACATAGTCAGTTTGACTAGTAGGTGTTTGATTGAAGTGTAGCTCAGTTGGTGAATTAGAGGATTAAATGCTTTAGGTTGAAGGGACTAAACGTAGCTATCGAGTTGGTGGCGAACCAGGATAATTTGGTTGCATTACTTTATTTTAGCTTTGTTAAAACAGTTTTAAAAAAAACATAATTCAACTCCCCCCCTCTTTATTGTGTTTCTCGTTCTACACTCTAAACCAAAAATTATCTTAAAATTCGAAGCATATATGAAAAGATATTATATTTAGAGGAGTTGAACTTTTCCCTCATTCATATGAGTTATTATATCATTGCATTCATAAAAAATCACTACATCACTATTAGGATTAATAATCACTCATCATACTCATGAATTTTTTATCACTTTCACATCAGTATCTCATAAATAATAATCTCTAATATATCAATTACAATAATCACAACAATTATACAAAATAGTATTTATCATTCACTTCGAGGAATATAGTTCAATCTATCATTTGGTCTTTCACATTTATAATCAATATTTTCTCTTATGTTCAATGACAATTTGTGATCAATCATTCAAAATATTCTTGAAAATATTTTCTCTATTTTTCTATTTCAGGAGCATATAAGAGCAATAATATTTGAACACAACCTTAAACACAAATACATGTGGTCCCCACACAGTCTATCTCTTCATTTAATTTCCCATTTCTTCCATAATTCCTCCTTCTTCCTTTTATTTACTGATTTTAATCAAAACATTTATGAAGTAACTTGAGCAACGTTATCTCCTCCCTTGCAAGGTAACTTCTCATTTTCTTGTTTCTCACAATGTTGAGTTTCAAATTTTGTCTTTAATTTATTAATGGGGTTGTTTGCTTATCTTGTTTACTTTAAGAATGTGTAGTTTTTTTTTAGACATTAGTATTGAGAAAAAAATTTCTGGGTTTTATGGGTTCAAGTTTTTGTTTTTTTTATTCATACACGTTTTTCTGGGTTTGCTGGGTTAATACCTGATTTTTCTGCTTCTGGTTAATAATATAAGCCTTATTGGTTAATGAAGTACAATAGGTGGTTAATGACTTATTTTTGTCTAAAAATTAGGGCTGTGAATTGTTAATCGATCATGATAATTATTTTTGTCTAAATATTAAGTTTCATCACTGTTAATCAATGATGTTAACCAGATTTGAATTGTTAAGTTTCATCAATGTCTAAATTAGGGCTGTGAACCCTTCTGATTTTTTGTTTTAAGTTAATAGTGTAAATATTATTGGTTAGTGAAGTACAACAGGTGGTTAATGAATTATTTTTGTCTAAAAGTGCATACAGTGGTTAATGATCGGATTGAATTATTTTTTGTAGTTTTTGTGTGACATTTGCACTATCAATTGAAACTTCATGGATTGTGGTACTACTGAAGATGAAGGTATCAGAGTTGACAACCTTGATGATGATGACAACACATGTTGTTGGGAGCCTGCAACAGGGATGTGTTTTTCTTGCTTAGATGAAGTCAAATCATTTTATGAAGAGTATGCTTCGAGAAAGAGTTTTGGGTGGAAGATTAGATCTTCAAGAAAAGGGCAAGATGGGGAGCTCTGCTACTTAATTTTATCATGCTCAAGAGAGGGGTCTAAAGTATAAAAAATTTCATGTACGTTAAAAACACTTCCAACTAAGGTAAATAATTGTCCCACCAAGATTGTTATTAAGTTGGATAAAGATGGATTGTGGTACATTACAAAATTTGAACCTGATCATACACACGAGATTGTGCTAACTTATTATATGTTGTTGTCCAGGTTGGAAGTAATACATCATTCTTGGATCTTTTGTCACAATTCAGCACAACTATGTGAATAAATGTAAATGTTTTATCAATTTTGTCACCTTTTTGTATGACAATTTTGTCACTTTTTGTTTGACAATTGTTGCAACAAACAGTCAAGTAAATGGATTGTATGATAATCATGTATGTGGTTCAGCATATGAAGTTGAGGGGAAACCATTACAAACTCTTGCTGGAGAACCTCCCACAAATTCATGATCGGATTCATGCATTGGCTGATGTTTACACAATTCTTCTTTCAACAATTTTACCTCACCCTCAAGAATCAAAATCTTCTCTTGGTAAACATGCATGTCTCGTACGTATCTGAAATGTATGAATATATGGTTAATATTGATAACTAAATTGCAACAATACAAATACAACTAGTTTATAAATTCCTACATTTTTTTCATTTGTCGGTGCCATGTCTTAAAACATCAGAACTGTAGAAAAATAAATACCAAAATATTAACATTGAAATAAAATAGCTCATTTATGATACAAAATTTGTCTAAATTAAAATAATAGACACAAATATACTTGAATTTAAAGGCAATTATCAGGGCTACACAAAAGCCAGAAAAGTGAACACAAAACAGATGTTACAAGCACTGACTTTTGGCCAAAAAAGATCAAAATGTCTGTAACTTGCGAATTGCAGCCATATTACCACCTACTTGTTTAGTGCTTACCTTTTCTCTATCAAATATTATACATTAATTCCACCACACAACATTTAGGCATATAAAGCAAAATCAATGTGTCTAAAATATAAAGCATTTAGGCATATAAAGCAACAATGGAAAGAATATCAGTAACAACCAAAAATAGAGCAATAAAACAATGGAAAGCATATCAATAACAACATTTAAGCATATAAAGCAAAATCATTCTGTCTAAAATATAAAGCAAAATCATTCTGTCTAAAATATAAAGCAATAAAACAATCAATCTGACCAAAAATAGAAACAAAGCAGCCAAAAATAGAAACCCTATAAACCCTAAACGAAGAAGCAAAAATAGAAACCTTAGAAACCCCAAAATCCTAAACGAATAAGAAAAAATAGAAATCCTAGAAACCCAAAAAATCCTAAACGAAGAAGCAAAAATAGAATCCCTAAATCAATAACTAAAAATCCTAAATTGACATTGAACAACAACGAAACCCTAAATCAATGATAGAGAGAAGTAAAGAAAATACCCAAACGCACAGAAATTCCTCTCGGTGGAGAAGAAAATGTCGAAACGAAGAAACGGAGGCTCGTGGTCGTGAAACGAAGAAGCGGCAGAAGCGTAGGCTCGCGGTCGTGAAACGAAGAAGCGGTAGAAGCGTAGGCTCGCGGTCGTGAAGAAACGACAGACTCGGTCGTGAAGAAGCAACATAAAGGGTTTTCTGAGAGAAATAAAGAGAAGAAAAGAGAAGAATATGGAGAAGGAGAGAGAAGGAAGGAAAGAGTTTTCTGATTCTGAGAGAAAGGGTTTTCAAAATGACTCATTTGTCCCTAGCAAAATGACTAATTATGTATACATTCTTAAGTATGTATACGTATACAGTACATGTGTTTGTATTTGTGTTTAGAAATGTGTTTAAATAACATTTCTCTATAACTAATAACTAAGTGTGTTTAGCAAGGTAATAAAATCGAACCGAACCGATCGATTCAACCGATTGGACTGAAAACTGAACTTGTGTCCGGTCAACAATTGACCTTGAAAACTACCACATAGAAGAACCGGAAAATAAACGGAGCCAAAATTGGGCAAAATGACGGTTTTGACGACCGAAAATAAACCAATAAACCGGACGAAAATCGGGCAAAACAACGGTTTTGGCAACCGAAAATAAACCATTAAATCGGGCAAAACGAAATGTTGTTTTTCTAAATCGAAAGTCATTTTCTTCTATTTCTCATTCCCACCATAGAAGATAAATCTAAATAGAAAGGAGAAACTGTTCTCATTTTCTTCTCCCTTCCCCGGTATTTTGCTGGAAAAAGGTCGATTTGGTTCCATATGAGACGCAGTAGAAATACAAGTGATAGAAGAAGAGGTTGCGACACATATGAGAAGAAAAAAGGCATTATGTTATCAACACACTACACTAATTGGACTAAGGTTATTATTTTCAAATAAAAAGTTTTGGGTCTAACTAGTTTGATTCTAAGTACATGGTTAATCATGGCAGATTTAGAGATTTTTTGTTTTTGAAGGGAAGTTAATATATCCATATTCTTATGTTAATTTGTTTATTTATATAAGCTTTTAAACATTTTGAAATAATCACATAGAAAATTATAAAATTTTAAAGTGACTAAAAAACTAAACAAATTAAAAATATTAATTCATATAGTAGTATTAATTATTAATAAAAAATATTTTTTTTGTATCTTAAATTTTTGTGTGAAGTTTAATTCTTAATATAGTAAAATATGAATATTATATATTTTTTTGTTTAGTATAATTTAAATATATATATATATATATATATATATATATAGATTTAATTATTACTAGTCTGATCCCAATTTAACTTCGGTACAATGTTTGAACTTTGAACAAGTGAGTACATCGGTTCAATGTCTGATCCGATTTTAATTATCGTAGTTTTTAGCTACTAACGTCAAATTAATCGATTATTCCTACTTTAATAATCTAACATTCACTCATTGATCCGTTATTTAACTTTTATTATTCAATTATCTAATATCTTACACAATTATGACTTAATGGATTATCTTCACCTCATTAATAGATTATTACTAATTTAATCATCTAATTAATTATGATCAACACCTAATGAATTACCTAACCTAATGAATTACCTATATTAGGTGCATGAATCAAGTTGTACAGTTCATTCATCAAAACATTGGATGAGCCTAGATTACAGATAAATCCCTAAATCAATTTACTATAAGAATTGCAAAAAATACTTGCTAAAAAGGCAAGATGACTTGCTTTTCTATCTAACCATAAGAATTGCATTTTTTGTCCAACCAATGGGAGGGCACTCTATGTATCATTCGTTGTTTTGTATTGGTTACCATGGAAACCAATACCAAACAACGAATGTTACATGGACTGCCCTACTCTGTCATTTCTCATTTCACCATCAATAATATTCTTGTGCGCTTGATATATCAATCTCAAAGGGTTAAAGTTTGTTGCTGCAAAAACTACTAGGTTCATCTCATCCCAAATGGATGAAAAAGCAAAGCCAAAAAAGGAGGCCTAATTAGTGCTATTAGCAATATGCTCAGTACTTTGCAAGTTCACCCGAATCCAGTTTTCCAACTCCAAGGATCAAATGTCCTCATGCAAAAACCAATCAAATCCCACAATGCTTTGTCACGCTCATATAGTCACAAAGAATATATAAATACAATTCTTCTTCTTGACTATAAAGGGGTCTAGTAACAACAACTTTCAACGCTACCCTTGCTATGTGTAAATTAGTAGGTAATCTCTGCTTCAAGGTTTTATATATAAAATGGTTCTCCCGTGGATGGCCTTCCCACAACTAGAGCATGTTCCAAATCCCATTCTCCCGTGGATGGCCTTCCCACAACTAGAGCATGTTCCAAATCCCATTCCCCCTAGGATATTAATTTTGCTTTTCCATCAATTGGTAAGCTGACATGGTTGAGAATACTCCATTCAGTGTGAATGACTAAACAAAACGATCATCTTCCAACAGGTCATAAAAGAGGCATAATGGCTAAAATTTCTATAAGATCTTTAATTTTAAATTCTAATTCATGCAATTTTAGTATATTTTGTGTTGAATTGCTTATGTATTTAACCCAATTTTAACGAATTTTGTGAATTAAGTACCAAAAGCTACTTTTGTTAGAGTTTGTAATATATTTAATATATATATATATATATATATATATCTATATATATTTTTTTTTTAGACCCGTTTAAAATTATTTGTAGAAGAATAATTTATTTACGTTACGAAGAATTTAATACCGGACAGTTTTGTTAAAAATATCTCTGGTTGTTGAAAATTTTATCTGTCAATTGAGTTGCGACGAGAGTAGATATTTTTATCAAAATAAGTTGAGATGTGAGTGAAGTGATGTGTGTAAGAGTATTTAGATATTTGTTGGATTGGTTTATATATATATATATATATATATATATATATATATATATATATGATATATGTAAAAGGTTAC
>JBBPBP010000001.1:55500365-55519364 GCA_037974735.1 Cicer chorassanicum | reverse complement strand
AGGTTACAAAAAAAAAGTGAAAAAAGCCCAAAGGGCAAAATTGGAATTTAAGAATAAGGTTGTGTGTGTGTGTGTGTGTGTGTGTGTGTGTGTGTGTGTGTGTGAAGGCAAAGAATCAGAGAAGCAAGAAAATTAAAATATTTACCCTCCCTGCTTCGCGATTCTTTTTCTTTCTTCCTCTGTTCCGTGAAAACCAAGTGTTGGTGGTTTTCAAAACCACACAAACACAAACCACCACTTCTTGCCTAGATCTAAGCTTCCATTCGAGAAGTGTCAAGAGGGAAAATTACTCTTCTCCACATTACGGTGCTGGTGAGCTAGCTTTCGAAGTGACGACGCCAGCGAGAGTTTTCACTGTATTTGATCGCGGTAGCGGAAACGGTTGAAAAAGCGATAACGAAGGTAAGGACTCCTTCCAAATTTTTAATTTGCATATAGGGACTCTATATGTGTGATTGATGTATGTTTAAGGTGTAATTGCGTGAAAAATCATTTTCACGTGAATATATATATAGCTTTGTGGAGATTAAAAGTTGGTGTGATTTATGTGTTCAAATTGATATTATGAATGTTTGATATTTGATAAATGTGTAAATTGTGGAGATTAAAAGTTGGTGTGATTATGTGCTCATAATTGATATTATGAATTATTCTGGTCTGATTATGTGTGAAGTTGTGGTGATTGGGTTTGAGGTGATTATGTATTCATAACTGTTAAAATGTGCGTTATGAATTTTATTGAGGAAAAAATGTTTTGAGTATGCTTTGTGATAAATTTGAAAAATCGTTAGTGTTAAATGAGTATTAAAAATGGGGGATCTTTTAATAGCTGCATTTACTAAATGATTGTGGTGAAAAGAGTCAGAGTGTGCTCATGCATTTCATAGCTTGTGGTGACCGTGATGGGCAACAGTGGTAGTGGTGACCGCGATGGGCCACGGTGTTAAGTGGTGACCGTGATGGGGCACGAAGTTTCGTGGTGACCGTGATGGGCCACGGGGAGGTTCCATGTGATAGTTGGTCCATCTCATCCTTATGAGGATTTAACTGATGTGTAAGGCCTGTGATAGGCTACACTCTAGTAAATCGTGCTAGTCTGTGAGCACTGCACCTCGGTAATTAGTACTAAGGCATGTTTGTATCGTAAGTGTTAAATGATGTCGAACCATTTTCAAAACTGGAAATCTGCATTATTTCGCAGTTGTATTCAGCTACATGTAGTGTGTATTCGAATACATATTTGAAACGTTCAATTTTTATTTGAAATTTTAACATCGTATTCGAATACGAAACCTCGTATTCGAATACGAAAATGTGTTTTTTGCTACTGACTGTCCTGTCTCGTATCCGACTACATCCTGTCTTGTATTCGAATACAGATATTCAGTTTTAGCTACTGACTTAGCACTCGTATTCGGCTACGACAGTGCTGTATTTGAATACGACATTGTTGTTTTGTTAAAAACTTCATTTTTCAACATCGTTCATGCATTTTTGACAAATGAAAACCCTTTCAAGGAGTATGCTAAGATGAAAGGTCCTTTTGTGCATTTAAAATTTAAATGCTAAGTGATATTTGTTAATTTCGGTTGGTGACCCTTTACATTATTGTGGACCGGGCTTATGCCTCAGATTATTAGAGTTTTGAGTCGTGCTGGAATTGCAACGACGTCGAAGACGTGGCATAGCGATGATTTTGGATTCGTAATCGACAACAGTGAGGCTTGATGCCGCTCATGGATCCTCAGTAATCAGTCACCCTCAGTTAGATTAATGATCAGCTTAAGGTTTTATTTAAGAATTTTATTTATTTTCTCTTTCTCATTTCAAGGTTGTTGTCGCAAAGGGAGCTTATGTATTTGAAACAAACTATTTTAGCCGGTTGTATATTATGATGAGATTATTTATGACTTTTGTCGTTTGTGTTACGACATGGTATTTTATCAATTTATTTTTGAAAAAATATGCACCCGCGCTGTTAAAAATCGGGGTGTTACAATTTTCATTTGGTGACAAGCTGGAATGTATTGAGCAATAACATTAAGTCCCACATACCATCCTCATTTAAAAAGATGCACTAGGTGAATATCTATGTGCTATAGAATCATTTGAGTCACATAGTCCTCAGTAACGAGCCCATAAGGTTGCAAACAATCAACCTAGAACTAAACCGACTTGCTATTTCCCAAAATCTATTGACCATCTTTTAGAACCAAATTCCTCATCTCTTGAGTAGATTGTTAGACTTATGAACAATTAACTCACTACAAGCCCTAGAGGTGATATCATTTCCCTAGCTACAATACTTATTTTGAAGGTCTCTAACTAGAGAGTATCCGATTGAGTTATCAAACCCGAACCTAACTTCATAACAAGAGACATGAAGATTGCACAAACACAAACCACCCTATTCCTTAGAAAAATAAAATTGGTTTCAAGCAATCCTATTGTCATGTTAAGATAAAACATGACTCGAATAATATTAGTTAAGCAACATCATATTTCTTTTAGAAATACATTTAAAACTTAAAAGTAATTTGTTAATCACACCCAAACAATATTAATTGTGTTAAAACTATTTTCCAATTTCATCCTTCATTTTATTTATTTTTATTTATAAATTTATCTTTCTATCAATTATTTTTTTTTTCAAATATACACTTATATTAAAGGATATATTAAGTTTTAGTGTATTTTTTATTTACAATTTTATCCTTCTTTACCAATAAATAAAAGAAATTATTTAAATAAGCATATAAATTTTTGTACATTCTATTATTTTTAGGTAAGTTCTCTTCTCACCCTTGACATTTTCAAAAACCTCCAATTGTGTCTTGATTAGTCAATTCGAAAGTGTAAAATACACGTCCGAATTAGCCAATTCAAATGTGTATTTGAGAATTTTGAAAGATATAAGAGGTGGAAAAAAAAACTATTTTATTGTTATCGATAAAAAATAGACATACAAACACATTTCTTTCCGGCACCAAACTATTATATATAACATGTTATCACATTCCTAATCGATTAAGTCTTTAGATATTTTTATCATGTTTTGGAAATAGATATGAAAATATAGCAATGACAATAATTTTTTTTACCCAAATAACAATAAAATTTTCATTACTATTATTATTTTTTACTAAATTATTATTACTATTAAATTACCTAAAAATTAAAATTGTATGATAATTACCTAAAATAAAAATAAAATTTGGTTTAGAAGGTGTTAAAATGTTATTGTTGACTGGAGGGAAAGTATTGTTAGTAGAGCGAGCCTCCTTCGTCTTTCTCCTCTTTGTTTTGGCACATTTCGTATTTTAGCAGCGCCGATAGAAGAGAGAGAAAGAGAAAAAGAGAGAGTGAAAAGTGTGAGATATGGATTTGGACCAGTGGATCTCGAAGGTTAAAGATGGCCAACACCTTCTCGAAGACGAACTTCAACTTCTCTGCGAATACGTATTCTCTCACTTTCTCCACTTATTAGGGTTTCACTTTCACTTTCAATTTCACAATCATTTCGCTTTTCTTTTCCAATTCCTCCATACAAACCTGATTAATTGATTCCGAATTAATTGTTTCTGAATTTCAAATCCATGAGGTGTTTACTTTTGGACCGCAATTTTATATTTATTATTATAAATATGCATTGGAGAGAAACTTTAGGGTACTGTTTGGTTCCGATGAAAACTTATCTACACCATGCTGGTGCATTTTCTGTTATTATTGTTTTGATTTTTTTTTTTAATTTTTGTTTAGTTTAAATTTTGAATTCATAAAGTGATTAATTTATTAACGTTTTCAGGTTAAAGAGATCCTTATTGAGGAGTCCAATGTTCAGCCTGTGAATAGTCCAGTAACTGTTTGTGGTGACATTCATGGTCAGTTTCATGATCTAATGAAACTTTTCCAGACCGGTGGTCATGTGCCGGAGACAAATTACATTTTTATGGTATTCTACTAGTTATGTACTGTTGGGTCTCGATTATGTCGTTGTTATGCCTTTTTTACTGAATATTTTGTCTTCCTATGTGTGTTAGGGTGACTTTGTTGATCGAGGTTACAATAGTCTTGAAGTATTCACCATTCTTTTGCTTCTTAAAGCTAGGTATGTTGCTTCCATCTATGCTTGCTTGCTTGCATCCGTGTTCATGTGACTTTGAGTGATACTACAGCCACTTTGTAGTTTTCTGACTTTCTAATTTGTTGGTCTGTGTCTGGATCTTGAATGTTAGTGTTAAATACTTTGTTTTTTATTTAAACATCTTTTTATTTTTTGTTTGATTTTATAGATACCCCGCAAATATTACCCTTTTACGTGGAAATCATGAAAGTAGACAACTCACACAGGTATGCGTTTAATGTACTTGGCTATCATACCTGAAATGATTGATTGTAGGATTAAGTAAACAACTTATATTGAAGATGGGAAATTATTAAAGATTCCTGCTTTGTGTCATTCTAGCAAGCCGGGTTGTTCAAATTCCGCTATATTGAAGCGCTACAAAGCTGCCATAGCCTCTATTCGACAACTGTAGCAAGCTAATGATGTTTTTTTGGACAATATAGGCCTTTTGTGATCAGGTTTCATAGCTGGACTGGATTGGTAACTGTGATAAAATTAAGAGATTTTGAATTGTTAAAATGAATTAGGAGTCTGTTGATTGATTAAATAATTGATTCAGTGGTGTAAGGACTTGTGGACTATCATTATAGTTTTACTTTCTTACTTCTGCTCTTGCTGTAGTAAGAAATGTAAAAAATTTTGGATTTCTATTGCGGGGTCTTATAGATTAGATGATAATTATGGAAATGCTAATATTATAAATTAGAGATATGAAAATTTATGATGCCAATTTATGTTAATTTTGTATTTTAATATTTTGCTAGGTCTATGGATTTTATGATGAATGCCAGAGAAAGTATGGAAATGCTAATGCTTGGCGATATTGTACCGATGTTTTCGACTATCTTACACTTTCTGCAATTATAGATGGAACTGTAAATCTCTTTTACTCTTCTTTCCCTCACTCCTTCTCTTTATTCTTTATTCACATGCAAGCAGTCATCAGCTTTTTATTTTTTAATTCTGCTTTAAGAAAACTTAACTCTCTTTTATGCTATGGTTGGCCCAGGTGCTTTGTGTTCACGGCGGCCTTTCTCCAGACATCCGAACAATTGACCAGGTTCTCTAGCTCCCTTCTTAGTTGCTGGTCAAAATCCGTGTATTAGACTAGGTGCATTTGGATTGGCTTATTTTGTATTTAGTAAAACATAATAAAAATGACACATAAGAATTTGCTCTCAAAAGCTGTCTTTGTTTTAAAATTAAGCAAAACCATGTGTGCCATGCCAATTTGTGAATGTATACTGGCCAGATGTCTTGCATCTTGTCAAATGAAGATTTTGCATAGTTATACGTTGCCATTGTTTATTTAAACTCCCCCCCGCCCCCCTCGTTTACCTCATCATATATAGGGCTGATATCTGTATATGGAAAGCACAGTTGGATGCATGGTTTCATATTGTGCATCATTTATTTAAATATGCTTCTATTAATAATACTGCACATAGTTGGATGCTATTTATATCTCCTTCACCTTACTTTATGCTAGTAAATCAAAGAGGTACACTCAAGGGCCTGTTTGGTTTAAAAACATGGTTTCTTTAATATCTTTTTCTGTTTTCCTGTTTACTTACATTTTACAAAATCGTTTTCACATTTCACTTTAGATCCTGATATCAAGATCTGTATAGGAATAGTACAGGTGACATTTTTGTAGTTAAAAGTCAACATAAAATGATTTTTTTTTACCAACAGACTCTAGTCTAATGTGTTTTATGATAGTTTGACTTCAGAAAGCCTTCAGTTTCATTTTGATGTACATGTTAGGTTTTATTTTTAGTAATAACAAAATGTTAGTCTTAAAACAGAAATATTATATAAATTCTATAAGTTGTTTTCTCAGCACCAGAATAAGATAGTAGTTTATATGCTACTGTTGAATAATTTACTGTTAATGGTATAACTGAAATATTGTTTGTTACTTTTTTAGAAGGTGAACGTGTATTTATATTGTTTAAAATATATTAATATAAATCTTATGGCAGATAAGAGTCATTGAGCGGAACTGTGAAATTCCTCACGAGGGGCCATTTTGTGATCTAATGTGGAGTGACCCTGAAGATATTGAAACATGGGCAGTCAGTCCACGGGGAGCAGGTTGGCTTTTTGGATCGCGGGTTACAACTGAGGTAATATAATGAATTGTTGCTTAATGAAATGAATGAACATTATATTGTTGCTTAATGAAATGAATGAATATTATGTGTGGATTTTATGGACACATTCTTTTCATGCAGTTCAATCACATAAACAATCTTGATCTTGTTTGTCGAGCACATCAACTTGTACAAGAAGGACTTAAGTACATGTTCCAAGATAAAGGCCTTGTGACCGTAAGTATCTGAATCTCCTAAAAGTTTAAGAAGGCTTTGATGTTTCATTTTTTGATTAAACTGGTCTTTTGAGTTGGTTCGGTCGGTCACGTGAAAAGACCTATATAAGCTCTAGTCTAAATTAGTCCAATTAATAGAGGTAAAGGCACAAGAGGTGTTTCAAGAAGCAAGCTTGAGATTAGTGTTTGGGGGGCATCTGCAATGTCCTGGGTTCAAACTTGCATACAGCACTTAGTTGGGGGAGCATTGTGGAGCAGAATCAAGCCACTACAGCTTCTGCGTTGCCGAGAATTTTGGAGAAGCCAGAGTTGTGGCCGCTATCCCTCAATCTTATTCCATAATAGTATCCAAGGGTCAATACACCCTTGCTCGATTTACAAACCAAATCACTTGAGATGAGCCTTTTCCCATTGATTAATCCATTTAGCTGCCTCCACCTTGTGGGATAGTTTGCATTGTAGCTGTTGTTGCCTTTAATTTTATGAAATTATTAATTTCATTTGAAAATATTAAAGTAGAAAAGTAATTCTTTTTGAAATTTGCAGGTATGGTCTGCACCTAATTACTGTTACCGTTGTGGAAATGTAGCTTCTATTCTTAGTTTCAATGAAAATATGGTGAGTAACCAAAGCTTTTTTATTTATTTTTAAGTATATTTTCAGGA
Source organism: Cicer chorassanicum (assembly GCA_037974735.1). NCBI lineage: Eukaryota > Viridiplantae > Streptophyta > Magnoliopsida > Fabales > Fabaceae > Cicer > Cicer chorassanicum. The sequence goes on along the minus strand of JBBPBP010000001.1, from coordinate 55,512,241 downwards.
TCATCTTGATTGTAGCATCATTCGTTCTCATGATGTATGTGGTGTCTTTGTTTTTCGCATATCATATATGGGAAGAACTTTTTCATTCATGCCGCCTTTCGTTATAGCATCCAATAGTATTTCTTTCTTGTATGGCCTTAACATTAAAAACATCAAGAGACAGGGGATAATACATTACCTAGTGACTCCTATAGTTGTTGGAAGTAAGATGCATTTATTCTTAAAATTTGGATGGAGGTTCTATTCAGCAAAAAATGACTTCTTGGGGATAGTTGGCGAGTCCAATACAGTTGGAACTTGGAGCACAGATGTATGTATAATATTTCAGTCACATATGGGGTGTCACAGGAAGTACTTTTGAATGACTGTTACGAATACTTATCAAGTACTGGTGAAATCAGCAATTTGGATGCTTAACATTATTTCTTCTTGATTCAAAATGATTGCTTTAATGTTAAGAGGATTTTCTCTTGTAATTGAATGGTGAAAGAAAGATCATTAAAAAAAAAGGGGAATATGGTAACTGCGTTTCTCCTCCAAGTTGCTCCTTGCTAAGATCAGTTTGAAATATGAATATAGTCATGACGTGGATGCTGGACAGTGTTTCTCTAACCCAGGATTCACACTTCTCCTGATTACAGATTATTGTTTGTTCTGGCTATTTTTAACTTGCATGGCCTTGGGGTTGTGCTTGCACATGGGTTTTTGTGTGGATGGATTAAATAGGAAAGTTAAACATGGCTTTAATCTTTGAACAAACTAAAATCCTAAAACTATTTAGGAAGAAACCGTATTAAATATCAATAGTTTACATAGGAAGTTACACATTTTCATGTAGATGTTGAAATTTATGCGATTAGATGGAAAAGGAAAGAAATGAGATGTAGAGGGAATGCATGAACATATATATTTCATACACTAATGAGGCTTTGATTAATTGTGAGCCAAGGATTGAAGGAGTTAGAGGAGTTAACTAGTGAAGGATAAATACTTGCATACTAATATACTAACATTTGTCAATCGAAACCAAATTGTGATATAAATTATAATACATATTAAACATACTAATTTTTATGCTAAACTATGACTTAACAGACGTAGTGTATTTGATTACCAAACAAAATGAAGGATTGGACTGTATACTTGTTATATGTTTAATGAAGCATGGGATGAAAATCATAGGATAGGATAAAACAGAAAGTGAAGCATGAGGTGAAAATCATTTTTTAGATTAAAAATCATAAAATTAGTTGTACCTTATGGAACTACGTTTTTCCCCTCACATAAACATGATTCAAAGTAAAAAAGTATCCAATTTTTTCTACTTATTAATAACTCTTTCCCGATCCTACTCTTTGTTAACCCTTCTTCGTCGTCCTTTCCTCCCCCTTTTCTCCCTGAAACTACTTTTGTGCATCAATGACCAAAGAGTTGACAGAATGAAAAGCTTTTACTGTAACTCCGCTACTTGTACTGAAATGTTTTGCGTGTAATGTATCTCAATGTGCACCAAACAGTCCTTACCCCTTTATTTTTGGTTGCACCACAAAACACAAACTAAAAACTTTTGTATTTATGAGCGTATTCCCTCAGGCTGATGTAACTCAGCTTATTATTATATATAAACAACGTAACATAAGAAGCATCAAACTTAACAGGAAAATTGGTGAACTAGCAAGCTCCACAAGTCGTAACTTCATTAGGTTTCACAGATGTGTAGAAACACTGCAGGAAAATGGTTAAAATGGCTCACAGCTGAAGGATAGGTTGGCTTGAATGATATAGGGCCGACTGCCAAGGCAAGAGAACTGAAAGAACAAACAACTAGACTAGGAAGTGACTTCTCGAAATTGATGTTGTGGAAAAGAGATTTCAACCAAATACCACTATTGAATGTCAAATCATTATTTTCCTTCCATATAATCTATAAGCATGCTCAGATATGAACTGGAGACCAAAAGATGTTGAAAAAGGTCTTTAGGACACTAGAAACTACAGTAGGGCAGAAATGGCTCGCTCAGACTGGAAAATTGCACGATTTGTCACTTTCGTTGCATGGGAAGGTTTTCAGCTATGAGCTTCTGGTTTCTCAGTGATAAAACTTCCTAATTCTGATGGCAGGATCTATTTCACAAGATAGTCTGAGATAAGTGGAACAGATATGGTTGTTTTAGTAGGAATTTTGGCAATTGACTGGTACAACACCAACAAGGTTAGTCAACAGAGAGCTTGGAAAGGCTGGTCAAGATAGGGGTGCAGCCTTCTCAAAGCATTGGCAGAAATGGGGTGTTGTGAGTCTGCGACAATGTTTGAGGCAGAGGGTAGGATAGGTCAAAGTTCAAACAGGAATTCATCTGACCTTAAAACATAATGAAAATATTGGGCAGCAAACGTAGTCTAGATTTTGGAGATTTTGCTCCAGAAATTGAGCCAGAGGTCACATCCCCAATGTGTTAATAAGTGAAAGATATATGGAGGGAGCATGAACATATATTTTTCTTGTGAGACTCAGTAATTGTGATGCCATATACCGACCCTTGATTCATTTAACACACAAATTTATGACTATGAAAAGACATATTCCCTTTATTTTGGTTTGCACAATAAGTAGTGCTTTACTCTAACATTGTTATAATTTGGTTTGCATTTTTGGTATCAAACTCTATAAATACTTAAAGTTGCAGTTTTAACCTATATAGCTACCGTTGTCAAGTCACACAACTGCTGTTTGAGTTTGGCTGTATGTTGGTCCAAGTCAATAATTAAAAGAAGCCGCTTTATAAAATAGGAAGGGGCAGAAAATACACTTCCTTAGTTACAAAAGCATGTATTTTTGAGAACTCATTTGCAAGTTTTGGTGTTAGTGATAGTTAGCCTACGGCTGCTACAAGCCATGAAGGTCACAATTATCTGGATTTGTCCATTGAATTTCTTTAAATCTAGCATCCCCACTGTTTATTTGATTTGTCTTAAGGTGGTAAATCACATAATTCACTGACAGGCCTAATGAAAATGACTGCATTGTAACATGCATATGTGTGTGTTGCAACATTTATTGGTGCGATGGAAGTGCTCAAATAATATATGGGATCTTGTATACATGGGCGTTGATGGGTTTGACTGTGGTTACACGTTACCGGCATTATGGTTACTGACCCTTGCATGTTTTCTTGTAACAGGAGAGAGAAGTTAAGTTTTTCACTGAAACAGAGGAGAACAATCAGATGAGAGGGCCAAGGACTGGTGTTCCATATTTCTTATAACTTGGCGAAGGTTTGAATGAATTTATTGTAAAATTATGCAGTAAATGACTTACTAGTTTGATTGGATGGTGTTAGTCATGTATCGTGGAGATTCAAATGCATTGATTTTTCTTAGGTGAATCCTATTTTTGTTATAATATTTTTGTGTACTTCCACCAAATATTGAACATTCAAGTTTCGCAATCCTTTGTATAATGTTCAAAACAATACTGAAAAGTGTATTCCTTAGTCCTCATGACTGCAACATATAAAAATTAAAAACGTACAGACTGATATTACGTAAGTGGCACTTTTCACCTTCACTTTTTGTAACCAAAGAAACCTAATATCAACTTGGGAGCATTCTTGCTTTTCTACTGCAAGTGGGTATTAGTTTCAGTACCATTCTTTTATATGTTGTTTAAATGAGATTTGTAGGAATTCAGTAGATACAGTACTATACATCCTGTTGGTACTGTTCCCCAATAAAAAGACGACATCCTTTTTTCCCCACGTCATTTGGTAAGAAAATAATGCCGTCAAAGTTTCTTATCTCCTCGTCAATTGATTAATGCGAACAACGCCTCTTTTCAATTGGTAACTACGAACAGCAACCAGTCACTTCTGATGGCTGTTCGCCATGATATTTTACCCTTAATTGGAACCTTCAAAATGTCAATTTTTTTTTTTACTCAAACACCCCACTCATACTAAGTAGAAAGGAACCAAAACAATCTGGAAGCCAAATTAAATAATCTCCCCATTATTAGAAGTAGAAATCCAAAACAAATCTAAATCAAAGTAACTCAAAATTGATCCTTTTTTTAGTCTGACCAGTAAAAAAATGCATTTGTGGAGTAAAATATGTAAACCACTTTCTGCAAACACTTTCATGTTGTCGTCGCTGCTCTCTCTCTATCACAAGTTCTTAGTTTGGTCATTCCATCTAACATATGCCGCCTTGACAAGCATCATCACGTCGTCTCATTGCCTTATCTTGCAGTGGCGTGTTGATGCTCCCGAAAAGAGCATTATGTTTGGTGTAGAGTAGTCTGTTAATTAGGAGGAGATGGGAGAATAACAGAATGTTCAATCATATTTACTAAACAAGTGACGTGGAAAAAAGTACGTGTCATCTTTTTATTGAAGAACAGTACCAACAGAATGTATGGTACTGTATGTAAGTTTTGTCTTAAATTAATTTGGTAGAAGAGAATATATGGGAGTATGTTACGGTGGTATGGTGTTCCCTACTCAGGTGTTTTCGTGCACAATGAAATTGTGTGCTACTAAGTAATTCATTGCTAATGGTCTCTGATAGCAGCAGGGTGCTTTTAACTCTTCATAGTTTAAAATATTGTTTGACATTTAAAAAACCTATCTTCAGGCAAGAATGAAATGAAGTCTTAATATTTTGAAAGCTTGGGACAAATTCGGTTCCTATTTTTAATGGAGCCTAAAAAATAGTGAAAGAGTGACAGCACAGTACCAACAGTGAGAATGAGAGAGGAGTTGGAAAGAGACCATGTTATGTATTTCAAAAAAATAGGCTAACCTTTGATTAAAAAGATGTTTTAAAGCATAGTGAATTTTTTTTTCCGCTTCAATTATAAAGACACATATTGCTAAACTACTCTTCTAAATTCTAAGCAAATTACGTGTAATTAGAGGTGAAAATAGATTAGACCATCTATCAGGAGTTATAGTCTGATTTGTGGTTGGGCCTGATCTGCTTAATAAAAAGGTTAGGCTCAAACTTTTTTAAAGCTTATTAATTTTAATAGATCATATTCAAACTTATAAAAAAGTCTATTAGGTATGATAGATCGATATATATATATATATATATATATATATATATATATATATATATATATATATATATATATATAATTTATTAATATTGTTATTTGTTAGTAATTTACTATTTGTTTATGTAGAATAATAATGTCTTTTGTTTATTGCTAATTATAGAGTTTATTTTGTTTTATTTGTAATTTTTTGAAGGATTTGTTGCAGTTTGTTAATCATGGGGTTCATTTTGTTTGTTTTGTTATTTTTTGAATGCCGTTGCACACTTGTTGGTAAAAATTGTATTAATTTTTCTTATGTTTATTATTTTATTAGATTTCTTTATATATAAAGGGTTAGTTTAGCCCATCTAAAAAATATAAAATGTATTATTTAAATGTTTTAATGTTAAATAGATTTTCAAATAGATTTTCAGGCTATACCATACTTTTAAAAAAGACTAGGTTAGTAAGTCAGATTCAAATATAAAACGTTAATCTTAGGCAAGACTCAAACCTTTCAAAACTTAGTCTTGACCTATTCCACATGTAACATGATATAAAAAACAATGCTGACAATTGAACCCAAACTGTAACACCCACTCCACTGAACTTTTTATTAATAATCTTCTCGATAAATTTCAATTCACAACTCTACTACTTACCAGCCTTCTCCTAAGAGTCTTCTCAAAATATTTCAATTCACAGCTCTACAACTTACTTACCTTGAATGACACTGCCTTCTCCTAGTACTATCACGCGCACCTATTGTAATTGAAAGTTTGAAACGAAAACTCCATGCATCTCATTCTATTCCACTCAAAACAACCAAGCATAAAAGAAGAGAAAAACGAAAGATGCATTGAGATCTAAAATTGTAGTCTTCACTTCATTTATAATGGGTTACTATAATAATTTAGGATTAAATAAATTTTTAATCCCTACAGAATTAATTTTGTTTGTAGTCCATGTAAAAAATTTCCTAACTTTTTCGCTCCAAAAATATTTTGTTTTTATTTTTTGTCCGTACTTTAAAGTCAACTTATATGTGTTTTTTTTTTTAATTTTTGAATAATTTGTTATAGTTATGTTAGACACATTGCAAACATCTCTCTTACAAAAAAAATTTAAATTTTTAACAAAAGATGAATTAAATATAAATTTTTAAGCGTTTGATGCTTATAAATTCATATTTAATCCATATTTTGTTAAAAAATTCTAAATTTTTGTACAGTAGATTTTTATAATATTATAAGCATATTTGCAAAAAATCATTCAAAAATGTTGAATTTTTTTTAACAAATAAAGTGTTGAAATTTTTAAAGACTAAAAAATTAATTGTTTTAAAGAACCTAAAAATAAAATGTCGAAATTAAAGACTAAAAACTTATTTAACCCAATTTTTTATCAATCTTCTTTTAGTGTTGTAAAACTCAAAGTGGTGATCAACTCGATTAAGGCACTAACTTATTAGGCCACTAGCAGAATCATTGAATCACTAGTTAAACATTCATATATTTGGTGCAGCCGTGCAGGCTTATTGTGACTGCTTTTGCAACTTTTTCTTTGGTTTAATTGTAGTTGTACAATTTTTTCAAGAGAAACTCTACTTTGTTTCATTACAGATCAAAGAAATAGTACAATGTAGAATTTGATATCGATAAAAAAAAAAAAAAGAAACTAACCCTGAACGTTGCTTGTATCTAACAAACCTTACACTAAGGTTCAAAAAGAACGAAAGTAAATCAACACACTCTTAAATAGCATGCTAACCTAATGTAAACTAAAGATCTTTTACATTTTCATTCTGTGCGCGCCAACATACCAATTCAATCATACATGTTTCACTAGTTCATGATCCATTAATTGGCTAATGACCAATGCGACAACAAAAACGATCTATAGTCTTGACCAAATCAGGCATAGGTCTGATTCATAGTTGAACCGATAGTCTAATCCGAGTTTAATAATTCTACTGCACTCAAGTATCTAGAAATTGGAATAAAATGTAAAGTTAAAAGTAAAAAGTAAAAAGTAAAATGTAAATTAAAAAGTAATGCTCAAGAGCTCCAAAACACAATTATAGCATGAAGAATGAACAAAACAGCTTTGAAGTGAGCATCATAGTTTTCTGCTCAAAACATTGAAACCAGGTACTAGTAAATCGACAAGAATCAATAATGCTAATTGAACGGCTTCATACTTCATAGCTCTACTTCAAGCCATAAGACGATCCATGACCAATTTCACAGCTCTAGGAGCATCAACTGTCACTGCTACTTTTACTGTTGGTATATTGGACCATTCAGTGATTTCACCAAACCTGTATTATTACAAACATAAAAAAAGATATAAAAGTGAGGTAGCATATAGATAGTGCAAACACAAATTTGACAAAATTTGCAATACAAGATGAAGACAAGATATCATTACAAAGTGATTTTTGTTCAACTCCCCTTCCTAAATCATCCATATGGCCCATTTGTTCTAGATTTAAAAAAAAGTGATTTTAACTTTATATCTCTAAAAATGATTTTTATGCAAACTTACTTAAAAATAATAGAAATTATTTCGGACTCATTTGTTATCGATTAAATAGAGTAATTTTGACATTCAATAACTTAGATATTCATTAGTAGAGATTTTAATATGATAAAAATCATATTTTTTTTAAAAATGTATCTCTCAAAAATGATTTTTATGAAGAGCTTCTCATTTTAATCATTTTTTGAAATTTCATTATCCAAAAAAAGTTATAGCAAATAGATGAAATACTTAGAATGATATTTTATTATAAACTATTCTAACCAATTTTTCATTTGAAGCTTTATTTTTAAAATTCCAGTTTAAAAAAGTTATAACAAAAAGATATAATACTATAAAAGTAATTTAAAAAAAAAACTGTAACAAACGGGCCCGATCTTTTTCAATGTTGAAAGCCATTAAAAAGAATAACAAACCATCTAATTGGTTCTCCCAATCTTTTCTACCTTTTCTGTTTATTGTAGAGTATTGTAAGTCCCCTTGTAATGCCACTGGTTTGGACTCTAACAGCACCTTCCGTGCAAGTTACAAGTGAAGGATCAATAGCTGCAAGCAATGCTGTTGGGTCATGAAGGTAAACCCCTGTATAAAAAAAAACTATAATTAATAATTCAGATCATTAGGTCTCTCCTAATTCTTTGATAATATGAAGACTAACCTTTGGTGTTGTATGCCTCACAATGGTAAGCGAAATACACTTCTAAGATTCCGGTCAAGTATTGAGCGAATTTTCCTTCTGAACTCGCCAACTTTTCTCGGTCAGAACCTAGTTATTTTATTTTTTGGAAGAGTTTAAACCAGCACAAATGTGGCAGAACATGACGAGTGACATGAACCATAATTAAAATAGCAGCATGCTCATGGCGTTCGATGATGTCAAGTTTCCATCAATGCTAAAATAGCGCAAATATGAGACGTATAGGTGATAAAAAGTTTCAGCACCGGTTTCAAAATAATATAGTTACTAGTTAGATATAAAACCATTCATGGTATTCACCTAACAATTGAAGCTTTTGAGAGAGTTAGACATTGAAAATTATTATGGGGGAAAATTTATTTTAAGTTAGTGCAAACTTTTGTTCTCTGTCTCTCAATCTAAACAAGGGGATCTTTCCCTGCCTTTGGCATATGTTTGCATTGAACAAAAAATCATCAACAAAGAGTTCCAATGACAATACCATGAAAAATGAATATATGCTATTTAACCCTCAAATAAGTACAACATCATGTTCACTACAAGATGTGAAAATTACTCTATTGTTAGGCACATTAGAGAAAAAGTTACAGATAGATTCAGGGTAAACATATCATGTTACCATAGAAAAAAAAGGATTCTAATTCTCATCTATTTTTCCTACGTTAATCTTTAGAGAATACCAGTTTAATTAAGGAGAGACATAGGAATAAATGATTGCTTAGGAATTTGGCAAAGACGTACCTGTCAATACAACTTGGTGAGTAACATTTATTCCAACTGCAAGAACATCTGCACCGCTTGTGAATACAACATCTGCAGCATCTGGATCACCAAATATCTGGAATCGAATCCAACTGAAGAGTCAGATAGATCGAGCAGCGAATGATATGATATTTTTATGGAGGTTATACAAAGAATTTGAATACAAAATGGAAATACTTACATTTGCTTCAGCAGCTGGATTCACATTGCCATTTACTGCAAAAGCTCCACCAAGCAGAACTATCTGCCCAATGTTCTTAGCGAATTCCGGGTCCATCTGTATAGCCTGCCAAACACAATCTTGTCGTGAAACAAAGTACGAAGAGTAATGCATAAGTGACACATTGGAAACGTATATGATACTTTGACACACAAATTTGAAAACAAATTTTGACAACATTTTAGATGGTTAGCGCAACTCAAATATGTGATTAATTAAGTTCAGTAAATGGTTAATAAATACATTAAGGTGTCGCAACTGATTAACCATTAACTAAACGTAATTAACCATGATTTTTAGGTGTTCAATATGCATGATATTCATTAATAATCCAAATTGTGTTCAAATACATATGATTTTCAGATGTTCAAATATATGTGACATTTATTAACTACGATTTTGCTCAAATATACACATGAAAACTATGGTTAATGACGTTCATAATCACAATTAATTCTTTAATGGATGATTAATAAGTTTTAATATTCATTAATCATCTACTGAACGTAATTAACCATACGTTCACCATACAAATTATTGTCAAAATTTACTATCAATTTTTTGTGTCAAAATAATATAGCTCTATCGGAAATTGCACAAATATCATACCAAAGCAATATTTGTAAGAGGGCCCAATGCCACCACTGTAACTTTTCCAGGGTTAGCTTTAGCTTGGTTAACCAAAAAAGCAGCAGCTGATTCTTCAAGTGGTTTCCCATTTGGTGGCGGAAAATTTTGGTTTCCAAGTCCATCTGCACCATGGACAAAATCTGCTATGCGAAGTTTCGTTCCTTTCTGTAAAAGTGACATGGATTACAATAAATAGTCAAGTCAAATACCAAGATATACTGCAGACGTAATAATTTAATACTGCAATTTCTAAATGATCTTATCGATGAGGTGATCAACTACAATGCATTTGAAAGGAACACACAGATTTCAACTAGCAGCAAATGGCCAAATGCTACCTCCACTTAAATACATTTTGACTTTTGCTTATATTTAAGTTCAGAGGGAGTATAGTTTAATTATCTTGTCCAACTTAAAAAAGTGATAAAACTCTGAATTCAGGTAATGTGAGGAAAAAATAATATGTTCATGTTATGAGATTATATGCACGTGTGCCTCTCTGAATATTTCAAGTGTGCAGACTATGTAAACTGAATAGCATAAATTGTTTACCTATACTAATTAGTTGTAAAGACTCATTGCATTTATAGTAGCTACAAAAAAAGAAGAAAAAAAAATTAAGTGAATAAAGTGAACAAAAATAGAAGACATGTACAAATGGGTGGTGGTAGTGAGAGAGTCAAATAATTATCATTGTGGAAATTGGAAAACCAATCAAGATATAATCAAGGTCAAGGTTTTAAATCACAAATATCCGATTGGTGCGAAATGTGGATGCAGCCTATGAAGCACTATCACAGACACGACTCATCGGCATTGATGCTGATGATTGTGATTACATTATAGTCACAGAGACATAAAAACCTTCAATCTAAAGTGTTAGAGCTATGCAGTATGCCGATGATTGTGGTTGCATTGTGGTCACAAAGACAGAAAAACTTTAAATCGGGACATAAGGACATTTTTTTAAATACTCTGATCAAAGTAGAGATATGAGTTCTTACTGTTGGGTGGGCCCAACACTTACAAACTTACAGTTAATGTAACATGAGATCCTTCAGCAACTGGTATATCAGTTCTTCCTGCAACCTCCAACTACACATTCAAACTAAGTATCAAAAACTCAATTTCATCAATAGAAAACAAACAAATCCATCAAAAAGTAGAACTATTGAAACTTTAAACAATCCATCAAATAAACCTATATTAAGCGGAAATACTGACACAGAGATAAGACGCGACATTGACACTGACACGTCAACACTGATCATAAGTTGAGAAAATGGATTAATCGAATGTAATATGTCATTGTCACGACACTTATACATGTAGGACACCGGAACACCTTCTATAGGAGCGTCAATAGAAATAAACATTACCAAATGCAAAGCATTTCTTGTTGCAAGAGTGGTGTAAACGTTTCCGTAGATAGTTGTAAGTCCAATAACTTCAACCTCTGGTGAGCGTAAAGCGAGGAATATTGCCATAGCATCATCTACAAAAAAAAAAAAGAAAAAACAAAACAATTGCACTATTGTTATAAGAGTAAAAGAAACATGCAATTTGAAAAATACAAACATTGGAAAAAGAAACAGTATGAAATCTGAAATGAAAGAAAATAAATTGAAACTTAGAAAGTGTATATTATTTTAATTTTACCGATTCCAGGGTCGGTATCAATGATGATCTTCTTTGGTTCGGTTTCGTTTGCCATCTGATTGTTGATTTTTTTTTTTAGTAGATGAGAGTGATGATTTGTTTTATCACTTCACTGATAATTATAGTAAGTATATTTGCACGGTGCTCTGGGGAAGAATTTGGTGGATAGAACAGAATGTTTTATATTTTTATATAAAGAAAAAGTTAGCACTATGATTCATTGCTATAATATAATAATATTGACAGATCGTAAACACAACAGAGGAAGAAAAAGACATAAATAAATTATTCACAAAATACATCTCTCTCCTTGAAGTAAAATATTATTATGA
>JBBPBP010000001.1:55480665-55500167 GCA_037974735.1 Cicer chorassanicum | reverse complement strand
TTGACAATTAATTTCAAGAATACTGATGTGTATTTCACTCAAATTCTTTTATTTAATTATTTTTTAAGAAGTTAATAAAAGATTTATATTTTTAAGATTATTACAATAAAAAATCCTTAAAAATAACATGAGTTTATTGAAAAAATTGAAGAATTTTAAATTTTAATTATTTTAGTTTAAAATTAAAGCACTTAATGTAAACATTTATAAACATAAATGACGAATTTGAAAAAAAATGTTGAATGTCTAACTTGTTAAAAAAAATAAATAACTAACATATAATTTTCATATAAATTAAATGATCACATTATGTATTTTACCTAAATTATTCTATTCACGTGTATCAAATTTATGCCGTGAACTCTTTATTAATAAGTTCTAGTTACAAAAATTTCAAGAGTAACGTACATGTGGAAATAGATCCTCTCCCATGGAAAGTCTCTCCAATTTAATCTCAGGCCCATATTAAAAAGGCAAAATAAAAAATAAAGGGAGATGGAGTTTTAGGGTGGGGATTTGCACCGCCCTTCCTCAAGGGAAAAACACACTCCCCGTAAATGTACATCAACATCTATCTTAATAGATATTAATAGTTCTCTTCAACTATTCTTCTTTAATATAATTTATGAACATCTATTAATAATATTTTTTATAACATTCTCATTTGATGTTTACGAAGAATATGTTTCATTAAAGTCTTAATGAGAAAAAGTTTAATGAAGAAAAAATCTTCTCTGTGAGAATCTATCGCATTAAAAATCTTGTCAAGAAAGACAAAATCATAGTCAAGATAAGAATGCATAACACATTTACTTCTTCTTCTCATTGATGTAATTATGTATTAGACGACGGAAATCTATTAATCTGTTGAATTAGTTGCTCAAAAGATTCAATAGTGACTACTTTACGTAAAGATATGTTTTATCTTCATTATTATATTCTTCTCCAAATTAGTCGTGTATGTAATATTATCTTCACATAGAATCATTGCAATAAATCCTTTTTTAGAAGAAAATGCACAAGTTTCTTGTATGTATAGAATCCCAATTAATGACAAGTAATATACCACAACATATAAAATTGGCAAAATCCAATGAACTAAGATACGGTACTTCAAGACCAATTCGAGTTCTTCTAATTGCACTATGATATGATACTTAATGATCCATTAGTTATTCATTTTTTCCATGAGGTATGAAATGCTTTTTATTCACATCTAGTGAACTCACAACTACAGATGGGAATAGGCTAGGCCGTCCGTCAGGGCTTATGGTCTGACCTACTTATGACCTGACCTAGCCTGGTCTGACCTATTTAATAAAAAGACTAGACTCAGGTTACTTTTAAAGCCTATTTATTTAAATAGGCAGACTCAAGCTTATAAAAAAGCCTATTAGGCTTGACGGACCGCCCTATATATATTTTATTATTTATTAGTGTTATTTTTTATTATTATTTATTAATAATATTATTTCCTATTTTAAAGTCTATCAATTAAGCAATCACTCAGTAGAAGTTCCATATTCGGTAGCGGTTCCATATTCGGTAGCCGTTCAATTAGGCAATCACTCTGTAGTCGTTCCCTATTTGTTTGAGAGGTAATAATGAATGCATAGTTTAGCCTATTTAAAAAAAATATAAAATATAACATTTAAATGTTTTAATGTGAATAAGGCTTTTAGATAGACTTTTAGGCTAGGCCAGACTTTTAAAAAAGCCAGGCCAGGCTAGGCTGGAAAAAAAGCCTATGATAGGCCGTAGGTCAGGCTTAGGCCTAAAAAATTAATCGTATGCCAGACTCAGGCCTTTCAAAGCCTGGCCTGCCCTATTCTCACCCTTACTCACAACTATTAAAGTACACAACATATGATATATGTTCATATAGAGATATTTTAGCACTTGCTATATAAGCAGAGGCAGAGGGAGAAGAGAGACTGACAAGGGCCACAATCTCCCAAGTTTTACAGGTTCATTTGAATTACACATAGTTAGTTATTATATAATCCTATGATTAATCAATTACTAAGCAATTTTTACATAAAAAGTACCTAAATGTGTCTTGCATTAGTTATTTTGGTCTTCGAATATGTCTTTAATTGATTAATTTAGTCATCAAATGTATCTTTCATTAGTCAATTTGAACTATAAAATTACTTAAAAAAGAGAGATTTGATGATGTGTTTGTAATTTCCAATACACTCTAGACTATAGTGACCGCACATCACACATTTAGGAAACCAAAATGACTCTTTTATTTTATATAAATATTGGAGTTTTGATCATGGTCCCCCTGAATATTAATTCCTGGCTTCGTTGGTGTATATAAGCTTCAAGATTTACAAAAATATTATTCTTCAAATACTCAATTTGTAATCTCAAAACAAATATTTTTCCTTCCTACATATTTAATCTCAAACTCTTTTCTTTAATCAAACAAATTTCAAAAACTCTTTAATAGTTCTGATAATATTTTTATTATCAACATAAAATATAATAAATTCATTTCCAAATATTTTCTTTAAAATGAACAAATGATATCATTCTCATATCTCTCATTTGGATTGAAATATGCACTAAGAATATTATAGAACATGCATAAATTGTTTAAGTACATATAGAGACTTATTCATTTTGATTAAATCATCTCTTAAAGAATCTGAACTGTGTGTCACACAAAAATTAAATACTTTAGAGAGTTTCATATAATCATCATTATCAAGTAAGCCATACAAATATGTTGTAACACGTCTTTCATATATAATTGAGTATTTCATAGGCTACTAAACTTAATTGAGTATAAATTGAATTAACTTTAGGTGATTATGTCAATTCAAAATCAATAGTAGATTTTTATCAATACTCTTAAATAGTATGTCAAATGTTATATATATATATATATATATATATATATGTATTTTATCAATCTCTTTTTCTTTTCGCGCAAATAGACAGTCATATCTAATTAGCTTCATATATTCAGGTGTGCAAACTACAAGTCTAACAACTTTTCGCCTTGCAAAACGAGTTTAATTCAACTTTAGTTGCTTCTTTTCATTTGCCAATCGTTTATCTTTATAACTTGTAATTGACTTTAGTGCATGATGTTAGTACAGAGGCACACCTAAGAGGGGGGAGGGGGATGAATTAGGTGGTTAGAAATTTTCTGGTTTTTAAAGACTTAGTGGATTATTTTTCTGGCTATGATTAGAGTATAGTAAAATGTAAATGGCAGAAAAATAAATAACAAAGAGAATTTATCCTGGTTTCCCTTACAACCAAGGGTGTGCACACCACAAGAGATTTTCAAATATTGTTAGAATAAGTACAAGTCTAACTCTAAGACTTCAGTTACAAACTCCTAACAATCTACCTGAGATAGCACACCACTATTTTAGTTTACACTATTTGAAGAAAATACACCACTTTCTTCAAACAACACAATAAGTTAGTTAATTTACAATAATGATTTTGACTGTAATCAAGAGGGTATAACAGTTGATGCTTTCTTGTACAATGATAATAGTCTAATATAATTTCAACTATAACAGAGAACCTTTCTCAATGATATGACAATGTAAAACATGTACTTGAAATATGAAAGTATGACTTTGAATAATTCACAAAATATTTTTAGAAAGTTGTTCAAAGTTGTTCTAAGATTCTTATTTTTAAACTTGAGACTAGGAAATATTTATACTCCTAAGACATCACTTCAGATCAATGACAATTGTTCCTAGTAGTTTGATGAACATATGCAATGATCCAGAATCAATAAGAACTGAAATGTCACATTGTTTCACAGTTGTATTCGGCTACATCCTGAGTGTAGTCAAATACACTTTTGTAACGTTCATATTTATTTCAAAATTTCAAGCTTGTATTCAAATACAGATCCTGGTAGTCGAATACAGATGACTGAATATTGCCATTAACTTGATTTTGTATTCGACTACAACATGCTGTAGCCGAATACAAAAGTGCAGTTTTAGCTACTGACTTTGTATTTGTATTCGGCTACAATATCTTGTAGTCGAATACAGATGTGAAGTTTTTGCTTCTGACTTGGTGTTGTACTCGACTACAACATCCTATAGTCGAATAAATATGTGAAGTTTTTGCTTTTGACTTCATTTGTATTCGGCTACACTTATATGTAGTCGAATACAAACTTGACTTTGTTAAAATTTAATTTTTCAAACATTTGTTCATGCACTTTGACATTTTTTGAAAATTCTTTTTGATGCATATGTTAAAGTAGAAGGTTCTCATGTGCATTTGAAATATAACAATATTAGATTGCATCATGTACCTTAAACTATAAGTCTTTTAGCATATTGACAATAGTTGACTTGATTGTTGACTTCACTTTGAACTTGCAACTTGATCACCTTACTTGGTCTTTGTCTTCATCAAAAACATAAGTATTATTGCATATTTACACACGATCCTCATTATCATTTGTAACATATAACACTATATTATATGTAAAAATATTGTCAACGTTGACTTTATTTCAATTTCATCGCATTTCATTCATGACATAATTTATTGATATTTCTTTTTTTCTTCATATATTTCATGTACCTGATTTGTTCTTCTCGAACTAAAAAACAAATTATGTCAAAGTACTCTTTCATATCCTCCCTCACTAGGGTCATATTTCTTTTTAGTTAATTTAATTGTTAGAGGATATTTCAACTTGGAGTTGATTGACCTATCACATTTTAAACAATTGAGACTCATTTGCGATACTAGATCACCCAACACGAACATCCATTTTAATTGGAGTATTAACAGTCGATAATTGGTTTCCAAAAAATTTACAAATGAGTTATCTTTTGAACTTTTGATTCATACCGGTTTGTACGAGGATCAAGATAAGATAATAATATTTTATTCTTAATAATATTCATTTTTAGTTGTTTATTTTCTTCAACTGATATTGAGAATACTAATTTATCAAATAATAATCAAATTAAGTCATAATCAAGTCTCTAATTATTGGTTCACCATACATTATTAAAGATAAAGATTCATATCTAATATATATTCCCACTATTCTTTTAAGACCCATTTTAGTACATTATATTGGAGTAATGAAAACATACACAACACATTCAAAAATTCACTTATATGAGAAATATTAGGTTTTTTCTTTACCTAAAATCAACAGTAAATTAACGAGAGATTTACATGCAGCAACTTATTGGCTTGATGCAAATAAATAGGTCAACATACACGATTGCATTTTTACAAAGTAGAATTTAAAAGTTATGATCTCATAAGTATTGATCATACAATTAACTTTAGACGTCTAAAGAATGGATCTTCAAGTCTATTTTTGTGTATATGCAACACGATGTTCAAATTCAATTCCAATAAACATTCAATACTTTTCAAATTCATTCTAGATGATTTTGAAATGAGTTCTTCGTCAAATTAGTTGACATAATAATCTAACAAACTTCCAGCTATGAGTTGTCAACAAACATACGTGTGACCTTTTAATTTATGCATTAATTAAAATCATAAAATATCTAAATGATTCACATCATCGGTATATTGATTCACATGTATCATGTTATATACATTTTATAAATGTGAAAAATTCATACCTTTTAATTATCAATTTCCTTTTGATATTAATAACACACAAAAGTTATTGGATTGAAGAATCTTTTGCTTCTTCAATACATATTTACATTTTTTAAAACTATTTCTGGCATCATAATAAATCCAGAATGACCCAACTGGTCTTGTCAACAACAAACTTCAATATGATATGTAAACTTCTGGTTTAATATTTCAATTATTGTAATCCATTTGAGCCAATAGTGAACAATCATAATTTTTAAAATATTTTTATTTAAATAATACTATATAACATTCTAAAGACTTTATTTATATATTTTTTTATTATCACATACATATATCAAATACAATTTTTTAAAAAATAAATAAATAATAGTACCATATTTTTTCCAACAAATAAATTTATATTATTTAAATAATTAAAAACTAAATAAAATAAGAGAAAATTATTTAGTATTTATTATAAATTGCACACAAAAAACACTTATATGTATTTTAAGAAAATAATTTATTGAATTAAATCACCTGTAAGAGTTATCTCCAAAATATAAACATGTCTAAAATAAAGGATCGAAAATAAATGAATATCCATCATAAGGAAAAATTTATATCTCACAAAATTTCTATTAGCATATTACAATTGTTCACGTAGTACAACAACAATCTGAAATAATACTATAATTAGTACGAATCTTTTAACGGTTCATTGTAAAATCGCTATATGTCAAGATCACCAAAACACTATTTTCAACATACATATTCTTTAGTATTTATATTGAAACTTTTCCATATTCTCAAGATCACCAACAACTCTGATACCAATTGAATGTGCTGGAAAACAAAAGAAAAAAGAGAGGGGGAGTTGAGTTGTGTTTACCATTTCTTAAAACTATTTGTGTTGCTAATCAAAAAGATATGTTTTTTTTATCAAACCATTCAACTTATGATTATAAATCAGTTTAAGTAAAATAAAGTTGAATTATAAAGAACTTGGATTAAGTAACAGAGTAAAGATAGAGAGAGGTCACATGTATTTTTATACTAGTTCACAATAAATTGTTGTTACATCTAGTCCGCCGCTTGTAGAGAGATTTTTACTTAGTACATTCAAGGACATAATCCACTATTAAACAATGGCATACAAATATTATTCACTCTTCCTCTTCAAGTTTTGAGTATTCTTATTCTACCTCTCCAGGCTATCCCTGCTAGAAAACTTTCTAGTCTTCTCAACATTCTGGTAAATTGTTGTTTGAGGTCTACAAATATTCTTACACATCTTCAGGATCAATTGCATTAATTGCAGTTACATCAATTAATGGATCTGGTAAACTATTGTTTGTAGTTACATCAATTGCAATTTGTATCTAAATTGACATAAATTCTGTCTTTAGGATTCTAACTCTCATGGAGAGAATATTACATATCAAATCTTATATCAATTCAAGTGTATCAAAACAACTTGATTGATTTACATCAATTTTTAATAACACTATATTGAGTGATTAATTCTATATCAATTCATTCTTTTCTTTTGATGTATTCTACCTTTTTTTATAGAGAAATATTCTTAGAACATTGTCCTTTTCTTTATTGTATATCACACCTACTTTTGTAAAAGTTTTTATATAATTACTAAAGAAAATATCAGTTGGGAATAGTGTCATTGGTGATCTTGACATGTAGGGATAATACAATGAGCTGTCAAAAGATTTGTACTAGTCATAGTACTATTGGAGATTGTTCTTGTAGTACATGAACACGTGTATTGTGCTAACGTAAGGATATACATCGCTCTTTATGTTCTAGTGCCACGTCATTAGAGGAGCAAAATTCGTCTTCTCAGATTAACCTTATTCTTAATATGATAACTAATCAATTAAGACACTTATTGACAAATAGTTGATATAATTATAATAGAAAATATATGCCCACATAATATAATTGGAATATATTATAATAAAATATAAATATTTCAACAATTTATCACTTGGACAATATATCGTAATAATTGTATCAAAAGTTCTTTAGGCGCGCGTCTGAATGCTATTTATCTTTAGATTTCCACTTTGCATTTTGGTCCACCTCATACATCAATAATGAGACCACCGAGGTTGTCGTTACTAACATATAATGTAATTAAACCTCGACGACCACCACATCAATGCATTTGATGACATAAATCAATATGGATGAGTGACATGAAAATTTCATACAATGTGATATCTATATCATGCCTATTTCCAACTAATGAAAGTGAAATCTTAGTGAGATCAAACTAAAGTTCCTTAGGTTCAACTTTAATATTCACTCACATGATTCATAAACAGTTATAATAATGATAACCTCATAAACTTCACATCTACAAGAAAACATAACACAAAGTATGAATCGATTTCAAAATCAAAGTATAAAACATAAAAGAGGAGAGACTCCCACTAATTTAAGGCATCCTTAGTGACAACAACCATATGAAAGACCTTAGGTCTCTATAGATTATATTCTTCAACAACAACATGTTTATCAATACACTTTATAAAAATTTGTTGAAGCAATTTACGACTGACTTATGTCACAATATAACTTGAGTGATCTTTCTAAACCTTTAACTGTAAGCAATCAAGTCACATAAATAAATCAACAATTTCTTGAGCTAAGGTGTCCACTTTATGTAGACATCTAAAAGATAAGAGTCAAATATATTTATGATCTCCAAATTGTAAGATCTTTGATTTGTGAGCATAAACTCTATTGTTCTCTTAACAATCCTTATGGTTGCCTTTGTCAACAATTCAAACATGAATTGGTCAAAGTATCTCTCAATTGATCATACTATATATGCAATTTCTAGAAGAATATAAATAAGATGATACATAAGACTCCCCACAACTAAAGCATAGGGAAATAGTATCCGTTTAGTAATTGAGATTATTTTTCATGTCGAATATACTTATAATTTTATTGATATATCTTTTTTGTGATAACTCAAGAATACCTTGAGAATAATCTTTAAGTATCAAAATGTTAAATACATAAGAGGCGTCCCCAAGATCTTTCATCGCTAAACTTCCATTAGAGATATCTCGATTTCGCACAACAAACATATATCACTGTTGACTAAATAAAGTAAATCCGACACATTATAATAGGAAGATAAACTTACTCCCAGTGACCTTGTAATACGCACAATTATCCACAACAGTAATCTCACAACCAAATAAGATAATTACTTTATGAGACTTTGTGATATCACTAATGTGACTTTTAGTAACTCATAGATGAATTACATCAGTTTGCAAATCATTTACTTCGAGTTTATTGACATAAAGTTTCATTTGATTGCACATTGTTGTGACTTAGAAACACCATATTGACATCCATCGTATACAGCTAAAAAAATCACAATGAGTAATGTGTGTCATGGTTGTCCTGATAGAGGCTTAAAAAGTACTAAATAGAGTTTTTGTTATAGTAAATCTTTTCGGACATGTGATGTTGTAGTACTTGAGAGTGTTGAATTTGATGTTCATAAATAATTTTCTTAACTTGGTTGAATGGAAGAACAATAATATCATCACAATGATTTAAATTTGCTACATTAGTAGCAACTATATGAATTGGTTTATAATCGATTCTTCCTCACTCAATTTTGTTCTTTCGACCATATCTCTCTCATACACTTAATGCCCTATAAGAACTTTGGTTTTATTGTCTCAAATATATTCTTCAAGTTGGGACTAAAATATATATTTCTCAATCTTTCAAAAAATTATAAATTATAAACTGTCAAAATTCATAACTGAATTTACTCAAGCCATATATAAATTTAAAAGCAAAAAATGAATCAAATAAAACCAAAAGGTTATTTTTATTTGTTCGTAAAGAAATTAAAATAAAATTTGTCAAAATAATGATTCAACCAAATTGTCTTTTAAATATAAGCAAGTGATAACAATACAAAAATACTCAAAACCTCAATATGTACTGCTTTACCCTTTCTAAATTGATGTATCTTTCTGTTGGGGAGTCTGGAGACGCAAGAACAACAATGTGCCAAACGTCCAATATCCCTAAGAGACTTTGACACCACATCTCCACCCAAAACTTTAAGGTATTAGGTATATGGGTCACCACTCTTACATATCCAACATTTAACTCATTCTTAGTTGATATGAGGCTCCCACATTGTATATACTTGTATTGTCATTATTACCAGCAAAACCCGCCTTCTAACTACTCATTCAAGAAGACTTTCAATACAAGGATCCAACACCAGGAACCTCCCACTCCCCCACCAAGTCGAACCATGACTTTGATACCATTTGTTGGGAAAATAAACAAATTGATAAATTTAAATAACAATCTAAACATAAGCAAATAACGTGAAAATCCCAAACTAGAGAAAAAACCACGATCAGAGAATAACACTATGTGAAAATTGTTACAACATATAAAAGTCTCTCAAATAACTCACACCTTTAATAAACCCACACTCTCCAAAGAAAAGAAAAGAAAATAAAAACTTAAAGTGTTTTTGACTGATGTAAATTGTAATGAAAAACTAAAGCCATATATATAGCTTTGAACTCCCTCTTCTTTTAAAATTCCAAGAAACGCGAGACTATTTCAATTTCCTCAATTTCAACTAAAACTCAACAAATTCCCACGTTGAACTTTCATTGTCTATATCGACAATCATAGTTCGAAAGAGCTATCATAGAACACCATAAAAAGTATATTCTGCTTAAAGCTTAACCACTTCAATAATTTCTTCTCCATGCCAAAAACCATGCTGAAAATATGGTGTAACTTCCATGTTAACTTTCTCGATCAACAACTGACATAATTTTATAGAACACCTTCAATTAATGCCAACTAATGTCAATGTGCTAATCGGCTAGCAATATTTCATCATTTTCCATGGCACCGTATAAATGCCATGAGGATACCCTTCTAATTTTTAAACAAGATATGCAACATTAATATACCCTTGCAAACCATGGCACCGCATAAATGATATGAGGATACCCTTTCTAACCATGACTTTGATACCACTTTTTAGAATTAATTTGATAATTACATACAAGACATGCTCAATACTCAGATTATAGATATAATCATGCTTAAGAGAAGAAACAAATAAACATATGAGCATGCATACATATATTAGGATTTACAATATGTTTGACTTATGGAAGATGAGGTTGAAGGTGAAAATACGAGAAGAGGGGTTGAATTGTGTTTGACAAAGTTGACAATTTTTTGATAATTTATAAATAAAAAAAAAAAAACTAGTTTGGTTTTGGTGACTTATGATCAAAGCATTTGGGTACATGTTTCTAGCTTTTTCCTGTGGCATTATAAAAGCTCTTTATAGCTTAGATTAATTTTTTAGCTTGTTTCTAGACTTTGGGTTGAAATTGAATTTTAATTTTATTATTTGCATACTGATCCCTGCTCGCTCTGTAGGTCATAACTTGAGCTCTGGATATCGGATTGGCGTATGCAAGCAGGCGTTGGAAAACTAAAAATCAGAGTCACAACTTTTGTGTTGGAATAAAATCCCAATGCTGAACTTTACTGGGCCTAAATTGCAGATTTTGTTATCTGGGCTTTTGTACTAATTTCGTTATCTGTATTTTCGGATTCAGAACCGAGATAAACACTTTTTATATTTTAATTTCATGGTAGGCTAATTTCATAAGATTAATCCACGAGTTCGGAGTTTCATCAACACCTTGAGATTCAGGTTACACTGTCAATTTCGCTTCATGATTCGATTTCTGTTTATTTGATTATATTGATATTCTAATTGCATAAATTGAATCTCAATAGGGTCGATTAAATTAGTTTGACAAAATTCAGTTTCTAATTTATTAAATTACAGTTCCGCGACGCTTGATCGTTGAACATAATATATTGATGATTGTGATGCTTAATCCAATCAAAGAAACCGAATTTACCTAGGATTGATTATGCTTGTTTGATCAATTCTGTAGTCAAATAGGAAATATAGTCATAATTTAGAAATTAAATCCTTTGGTAGAATCAGTGATAGGTTTGAAACTCCTTAATCAGTGGATTAATCATTTTCTTAATCTGTTCGAACAAAAAAAAAATCTAAAAACCCCCCTTTTTAGTTTTGACTTTCAATTTGGCTAATAGTATAATATCAGAAGTCCTTGTAAAACGACTTGAGTTATTACCCTTATCTACATTTTATCACTTGTATTTGACCTGTATGTGCAACGAATCAACTTACTTGGAGTAGAAGCAATCAGATTCAGAGGTAGCAAGCAATGAAAGCATAAATAATTTGACACGTAGATTTATCCTGGTTCACCACTAACTTGGCTACATCCAGTCCCCTCATTCAGAAGGCTTTAATCCACTAATTCAAATACCTTGAATTACAGAACACATGACCTTCCAAGTCAGTCTTCCCAAACAGCCTGACAACCCCAGACTTTTGAGGAACTAACCACCTTGACCCTATAAGTCAAGTCTTCTCCTAACAACCTGACAACCCAGATTGAAGAAGGAACTACACCACTATCGGTTTGAATACAAAATATTGGAACTTGAGTAGTTGCTTCTTACAAAGCTGATAATAATAACTCTAACACTCTAAGAAAAGAAAACTTAGAAAATATTTCTAACCTGGACAAGTGTTTATCTCTTCGAACTCTAAGATGAATTGAAAACTTTGAGCTTGAGTTACTCTTTTCTGCTTTTCGATGCTATTCTCCTTCAACTTTGAGTGTCTATTTATAGTGAGAATTTGGGCTTCAATTTAGTCTTTGTTTAATTATGAATTGTATCTTGTTCAGATTGAGTTTGTAAATTCTTTAGATTGATTATGTTCCTATTTTGTGTAGATTGAATTTGTAAAGTCTTCAAATAAAATCTTCTTCAAATTTTCATCAAATGTTGATCAAATCTTCTTCAAATATTCTTCAAATCTCAACTTAGTCAAAGATTATAAATATGAATCAAATATTTTTTTATATTTTTGTTTTTTTATTTTTTGTTTTTTTGTTTTTGTTTTTTTAATAACATGAATATAATATAGTACAAGAAAATATAAAAACTAATATAAAACTAAACTACTTTAATGTTATCAAAATATCAGTTAGGTATGAAGGTAAGGTTTAGGTTTTTCTTGATGAAGTCAAACCTATCTTCAGGTAGTGGTTTGGTGAAAATGTCAGCCCATTGGTGTTCAGTGTCTACAAATTGAATGTTTAATACCCCTTTTTGAACAAAGTCCATAATGAAATGGTGTTTGATCTCTATGTGTTTAGCTCTAGAATGTAAGATAGGGTTTTTGGTTAGACAAATGGCAGAAGTGTTGTCATAGTAGATGGGAATGTTGGATTATAGGATTTTGTAGTCTTCAAGTTGATGTTTCATCCAAAGTAGTTGAGAACTGCAGCCAGCTAAAAATTGTGTTTTGTCTATTACTTAACCAAGATATTAAGTTGTCACCTAAAAATGTGCAGTTGCCACTAGTGCTCTTTCTCTCAAGTTTATCTCCAGCATAATCAGAATCACAGTATCCACTAAGTTTATACTTAGGAGATTTCTTGTAGAACAAGGTAAGGTTGGTAGTGCCTTTTAGGTATCTAAGGATTCTTTTAACAGCAGTTAAATTTGATTCTCTAGGGTCATCTTGAAATCTTGCACATACACATACACTAAACATGATGTTAGGTCTGGAAGCGGTAAGGTAAAGTAGGGATCCTATCATTCCTCTATAGGATTTTTGGTCAACTTTATAGCCTGAATCATCTTTTTCAAGTGAACAAGTAGGGTGCATTGGTGTAGCCATAGGTTTGAAATCACTTATCTTAAACTTCCTAAGAAGCTCTTTTGTATTTTTAGTTTGATGAATGTATATACCCTTTTTACTTTGCTGAATTTGTATCCCTAAGAAGAACTTAAGTTCTTCCATCATACTCATTTGAAATTGAAGCTGCATCAATTTAGAAAATTATTGACAAAGAGTGCCATTAGTAGATCCAAAAATATTGTCATCAACATAAATTTGAATAATAAGAATTTTATCTTTGATTGATTTTCTAAAAAGTGTATTATCTACTTGTCCTCTTCCAAAGTTATTTTTAAGCAAGAAGTTACTAAGTCTATCATATCATGCCCTAGGTGCTTGTTTTAGACCATACAAAGATTTCCTCAGTTTAAAAACATGATTTGGAAATTTTGAACTTCCAAAACCCGAGGGTTGTTTAACATAGACTTCTTCACTTATATAACCATTTAAAAAATCACTTTTAACATCCATTTGAAATCATGTAATGTTATTATTTGCAGCAAAAGAAAGTAGAATACGAATAGCTTCTAACTTGACCACTGGAGGAAATATTTCAGTGTAATCAATGCCCTTTTGCTGATTGTAGCCTTGTGCGACAAGTCTTGCCTTGTTTTTGACCACGTCACCTTTTTCATTTAGCTTCTTTCTAAAAAGTCACTTGGTTCCAATAATGTTCTTATCTGGTCTAGGAACTAGATCCCAAACATCATTCCTCTCAAATTCATTTAACTCTTCTTGAATTGCAAGAATCCATCCATCATCTGTCAATGCTTCATCAATAGAGGTAGGCTCAATTGATGAGAGTAAGCCAAACAAACTGGTATCTTTAAGTGATGATCTGGTCCTCAAAGGATCATTTGCACTTCCAATGATTAGAGTTTCAGGATGATATGACTGGTACTTCCATCCAGATCTTTCTTCTGACTTATCTTGATTATTTCTGGCTTGATCAGATTCATCCTTTAAAGATTTGTCATATTCTTCTGATTTGCTTGTATCCTTTGATTTTTCAAGTTCTTCTAATTTGTCTGCATCTGCTTCCTTTGGTTCCGATAAACCTACACTATCATCATCTTGCTTTGACTTTTCAAGGTCAAGCTGTTTGTCATCAAATTTAACATGTATGGATTCCTCAACAATATGAGTTTCCCTATTAAACACTCTATAAGTCTTGGATCTTTCAGAGTATCAAATGAAGGTACACTTTTGAGATCTAAAATCAAATTTACCAAGGTTATCCTTAGTGTTTAACATATAACAAGTACAACCAAATTGTTTAAAATAAGAGATGTTAGGCTTTTTACCTTTCCACAATTCATATTTTTATTCAACATGGATCTAATATAGACTCTATTTTGAATATAACATGCAATATTAATTGCTTCAACCTAAAAGTGTTTTGCATCATTCATATCATTTAACATGGTTCTGGAAATTTCTTGGAGTGATCTATTCTTTCTTTCTACAACTCCATTTTGTTAGGGTGTTCTAGGAGAGGAGAATTTGTGAGAGATTCCATTCTTATCACAAAAACTTTCAAAGAACTTGTTTTCGAATTCTCCTCCATGATCACTTCTAATTGTTACATTCTTAAGACCCTTTTCATTCATTATTTGTTTGCAAAATGTGATAAACACTTTGTGGGATTCATCCTTACTTCTTAAGAATTTTACCCATGTCCACCTAGTGTAATCATCTACTATAACAAAGCCATATTTCTTTACACTTAGAGAGGCTGGCCCAAAGAGATCTATATGTAAGAGCTCAAGGGACTTTGAGGTAGAGACTGAGTTCTTAGGGATAAAGGAGTTTTTTGTTTGTATTCCCTTTTGACAAGCTTCACACATAATTTCAGTTTTGTAACTAAGCTTAGGTAGACCTCTATTTAGTTGAAGTTTAATCCATTTTGAAATTAATCTAAGGTTTGCATGACCTAATCTTTTGTGCCAAATTAGTTTCTCTTCATTTACTGACATAAGACACTTAACCTCTTGTTTCTCTAGACTAAACAGGTTTATCTTATAAATGTTGTTTTGCCTTTGACTTGTAAAGAGTACAGATCCATCCTTCTGACTAATTGCCTTACATGTTTTTTGATTGAATATAATATCATAATTATTATCACTTAACTGACTAATACTTAATAAATTATACTTAAGACCTTTAACAAACAAGACATCTTTAATAGAAGGGGAAATACCATTACCAACTGTACCTTGACCAATGATCTGACCTTTTTGCTTTCCTCCAGAGGTCACTGTGCCTGATTTGTTCAAAGTTAGTTCTTGGAACATAGACTTTTCTCCCGTCATATGTCGCGAACATCCACTGTCCAGGTACAATGATTGGTGTTTTAACTAGATTGCTGAGGACATTTGCAATAAGGATAATTTTGTTCTTAGGTACCCAAATTTGGTTAGGTCCTAGTTTGTTAGTCTTGAAAGGTTTCTTGTCTTTCGTTGTATTTAACATGGGACAAGATAATTTGAAGTGACCTTTCTTAGAGCAAACAGTACACAAGATATCAGAGGGAGTAGGTTTAGGTTCAGTTACAGTTTCTTCAAATCCTATAACTCTTTTACCATTTCTACTAACTCCATATATCATAGAAGCATATTTGCTTCTTTCCATACCATTAGCAAGAAAATCTTGAAATACTTGTTCATGCTTATTAGAGTTACATATGGTATTTTCAATTGATGTTGAACTATGATTACTTTTTAGAGTTAGATTTTTAGCCTTAAGTTCAACAATATCAATTTTCAAATTTGCATTCTCTGTTTTAAGTTTAGTAATATCAGTTTTCAAAGTTGCATTTTCTGTTTTAAGTTCAACACTTTGATTCTTTAAAGCATTAACTTTTTCAGTTAGATTTGTATTTTCTTTCCTAAGTGTTTTCAGTTTTAAAGACAATTTGTGATTATTATTGAAAACATCATTTATAGCAGTAATTAAATCAGATAGAGTAAAGTCAGAAAATACCTCAATTTCTTCATCTGCTGACTCACTTCCAGAGTCAGAATTTGTGTTAGATCCAGAGACAGAGTTGGTATGAGCCATCATAGCCAAATCTGCTTGTTCATCATCAGAGGATTCCTCAGATTCAGCCCATGTAGCCATTAAACTCTTTTTCTTGGGTCTGGAATCTTTCATCTAGTGTTTCCCTTTCTTCATATTTGGACATTCTACTTGATATGTTGAGGTTTATTGCATCCATAGCAGATGATGCTTTTCTTGTCATATTTATCATCATTCCCTCTATTAGATTGCTTTTAATATCACTTGGGAAATTTCTTCTTTCTGTTGTGCCACATCTTTCGAATTTTTCTGGATATGAAAACAATCTCCTCTTCCTCCGAGTTCAGATTCTGATCATCTGAATCACTATTCTCTGATTCTGATGTTGCCTTTAGAACATTCTTCTACTTAGATTTCAAGGCCAAAGTCTTGTTCTTCTTCTTGGGCTCATCTTCCCCAAGCTCCATTTCATGTGACCTGAGAGAGCTGATTAATTCTTCCAGCTTTAAAGTGTTTAGATCCTTTGCTTCCTGAATGACGGTGATCTTATGCCTCCACTTGCTTGTCAGACTCCTAAGAATTTTCTTCACATGATCAGCAGTAGTATAACTCTTCTCAAGTACCTTTAATCCTAAGACCAGAGTCTGGAATTTGGAAAACATTGTTTCAATGTCTTCATCTTCTTTCATCTTGAACAACTCATACTTTTTGACTAAGAGGTTGGCCTTTGCTTCTTGAACTTGCTTGCTTCCTTCATAGGTCAGAATCAAACAATCATAAATACTCTTTGTTGTTTCTTTGTTGGTGCACTTGTCAAACTCCTTGAAGGTGATTGCATTTATCGTGAATGTTCTGGACTTATGATGCATCTTGTACATCTTCTTCTGATCAGCATTCATCTGTTTTCTTGGATTTTCAATACCATCAATATTCTTTGGAGCAATATAACCATCTTCCACCAAGTCTCAAAGTTCAGGATCTTGTGAAATATAGAGACTTCTCAGTCTGTCTTTCCAATACTCAAAACGTTATCCATCAAACATAGGTGGTTTGTTGATGTTTCCTCCAGCAGCTTCTTCACTGAATCCAGATATATTGAAACCTTGGATCTTTTCTCAAACACTGTAAAGTGCTCAGCATTGAGACCGAGCTCTGATGCCAATGGACGGTGCAAACACGAGAAGGGGGTTGAATTGTGTTTGGCAAAGTTGACAACTTTTTGATAATTTATAAATAAATAAAAAAACTAGTTTGGTTTTGGTGACTTATTTGGAGTAGAACCTTTTGGATTTAGAGGTAGCAAGCAATGAAAGAATAAATAATTTGACACGTAGATTTATTCTGGTTCACCACTAACTTGGCTACATCTAGTCCTCTCATTCAGAAGGCTTTAATCCATTAATTCAAATACCTTGAATTACAAAGCACCTGACCTTCCAAGTCAGTCTTCCCAAACAGCCTGGCAACCCTAGACTTTTGAGGAACTAACCACCTTGACCCTACAAGCCAATTCTTCTCCTAACAACCTGACAACCCTTGATTGGAACTTGAGTAGTTGCTTCTAACAAAGCTGATAATAATAATCTCACACTCTATGAAAAGAACACTCAGAAAATATTTCTAACCTGAACAAGTGTTTCTCTCTTTGAACTCTAAGATGAGTTGAGAACTTTGAGCTTGAGTTACTCTTTTATGCTTTTCGATGCTATTCTCCTTCAGCCTTGAGTGTCTATTTATAGTGAAAATTTGGGATTCAATTTAGTTCTTGTTTAATTATGAGTTTGTAAATTTTTCAGATTGATTATGTTCCTATTTTGTGTAGATTGAATTTGTAAATTCTTCGGATTGATTCTGTTCCTATTTTGTGTAGATTGAATTTGTAAACTCTTCAAATAAAATATTCTTCAAATCTTCATCAAATGTTGATCAAATCTTCTTCAAATATTCTTCAAATCTCAACTTAGTCAAAGATTATAAATATGAATCAAATCTTATTTTAGATTTTCATCAATTATAAATTTGAATAAAATCTTATTTTAAATTTTGTTCAATTATAAATTTGAATCAGATCTTATTTTAGATTTTCTTCAAAAACATGAATCTTTTTTCATACTCTTTGAAGTCAAATATATTGTTATCATAAAATACTTTTGTTAACATCAAAACTCTAAATGTAAAACCAACTTGGTTCCAACAGAGGTTTTAGGAATACCTGAATCCATAGCCAAAGACGAGCAAGAGAACTCGTTGGCTTGTGGTTCTTCCTCAGCCGGTACTCCTCGCTGGCTTGTGGTTATTTTGTAGTGTACGGTATATTGGAGACCATAGTCTATATAAAGGGTGATGACCAATTATGGTTCTTATTATTCCCTAATGGATCATCTGACAACCACTCATATTTTCGGTCTATATTCCTTAATTAATTAAATTAATTAACTAATTAGAAATCTAACTAGCCTTATTCTTAATATGATCACTATCAACTAAGGCACTTATTGACAAATAGCTAGTATAATTCTAATAAATATACGCCCACGTAATATTACTGGAATATATATAACATAATAAATTATAAATATTCCAGCATAACTCACATGTAAAATTTAGAAGACACATTCATATTTACCTTTATTTAAAATGATTTTAATCCTTAGAAAATTGGACATATGACATCTATGATCATTGTCATCATATGTTACAACGTTAAAAGAAATTAAAGAAGCTTTAGAAATGTTTTATAATTTTCTAGAATCACAATAGTTAAACAGTTACTTTTTCACATAGTTTGAATTATATTGTCAAGAATACAATATTTATAATTCTTTTTTAACAATTTTAAATGTAGATGTTAATATTAGATGAAATACAAGATAAAAATTAAATAATAAAAAAGATTTTATTGATACTACACATCCATCTTTAGAAGCTATAGTAGTCCCAACAAAAGAAGAGATAGAAGTTGAAGCTTCTCCTTTAACACAATTACTAATCCTAGAGAAGATAAAAAATATTTATGATCAATTAAATTTTTCAAATCAAATATTACTATTTCTCAACAATT